>VZRO01002622.1:1562413-1622889 GCA_013397915.1 Daphoenositta chrysoptera
CTCGGCACCGCCCCGGCCGCGCCGCCATGTCGGGGGAGGGCCCGGCCCGCCCCGCCGCCCGCTCCGCCCCGGGGCACCGCGGCTGCTGCGAAATACGGACTTTATGAACGAATTCTTAAGAAATGATGTTCCTTGATATTTGAACTTTGTGTACTTTCAGGCCGAATCAGCAAGAAGGGAGATTTGATCCATGGAACACAGAGTAGCGAACAAGCAAGCTGTAAGTGATGCCCGGGCGTCAAAAAGAAATAACTTGTCGGCAGAATAGCCTTGTTAAGGTTTACGTCTCGACAGGTTTCAGCGATCTCAGACCCAGCTGGAGGATGGCAAAACTTGGGGGGCAAGCTGACAGGGGACACAAGTCAGAATTTACAGGCCCCAAGGACATTCGGTAGGACCCCTAAAATAAGGAAGAAACTAATAAAGACAATTCAGCAACTCTGCTGAGATCAGCTCCAACTGGGTAAAAGGTAATTCCAACAGGTGGAGATTACAACCACGGGCTCGTTGACCACCAACTGAGGAAACCCACCGACCCAAAAGAAGAGAAAGACTGAGCATGCAGACTAATTCCTACTAATTCATGAATTACCTTTGTTCTATAGCAAACAATGCCTTTGTGTGCTAAAATGTGTGAATAGCGAAAAGTTTTGATAGCTGTCATGCTCGCCTTTATAATTTGCCACCCAGCACCCCTTCCTGTACAGAATTGTAAATAAATCAGATACTTCAACTCTGTGTGTGGATTGGCGTCTTGCACACCGGGTGAAAGAACCTATTTTGGGACAACAGGGGCAGACAGCACCTGGGGCAGTTTCAGGAGGAACAGTCACCCGAAGACAGTCCTTGGGCACCCTCCACAGCCAGGAGGGAGGCTCTTGCTGTGGGACTGCTGGGGAGGGGCTGCCATGCTCACCATGGTCATTAATGGTGACCAGCAGCATATCCACCTGGCATCGCTGGGCAGTGGGTGGCAGGAGGGGACTGGTAGCAGTCCTCGTGTCAGGAACATGCCTGGTAGACTGGCTTGTGTCAGCATCCTTCGTGTGCTGGTTGCAGCAAGTGGGACCTGGGTGTTGAACATGCACTGGTTTGCTAGCATGGATTTTGCCCACAACCCATCAAAAGCACAGTGTGCTCTGCTGCCTAAGCCTTCTGTACAGAAAACAGGTTCGCACTTTTGTGGAGGTAAATCAAACCTTCCCAATACGACCTAAACGAAGCAGGCATGGTGACATGTGAAAGCAAGGACAGGACAGGTGAGTCAGCTGCCTAGCTCCCATTCCTGCATCAATAACTTTGGTATCTAACCAGGAGAATGTCTCTCCAGTACTGAGGTGCAGCCTGTGCTGACCTGTGCACTACCCCGCTACATTGCAAGCAATACGGGGGCCAACTGCTTTCAAAGTAGCCTGGGTGTTAGGATAAGCTGCACACATTCTCATGCTAAAGCAGTTATCCCACAGTGCCACATCATCATTCCAGGTATAAAACACCCATCTGCCTGTACTCACATGACAAAACATCCCATGTTCTCTTAATGGTGCTTTATAACAAAGAAGCTTTTCAATACCCAACTCTAACATGTTGTGAATTCAAACTGCTGGACAGGATGAAATAAACTAAAATTAATGCCATTAAGATTCCATGTGGCAGGGGAGGCAGCAGTGAGCTCTGTCAAACATTGGTCAGTATGACCCCCGTTTGTCATTTCAGCTGGGACTGTTACAAAGTGCCTGGTCTGCAATGTCCTGGGGCTCAGCAACTTGCACAGGGCATAATTAAGAGGATTTTGGAGGCAAAGCCAGCAGCGCTAATTGCCCCCCCATAGCAGTCTTTGCTGCTCTTACAGTTGGGAAGGACAGAAG
Source organism: Daphoenositta chrysoptera (assembly GCA_013397915.1). NCBI lineage: Eukaryota > Metazoa > Chordata > Aves > Passeriformes > Daphoenositta > Daphoenositta chrysoptera. Next base: position 1,564,282 of record VZRO01002622.1, read on the forward strand.
CATAGTAGAGGTCGTGGGGAGAAAAGTGATGTACTTAATTAGACCAATTGGTGCGGCTGCAAAATATTTTAGGCATAACGTGCTTTTCTCAAATCTCTGAAGTCACACTTGGTTGTTTTTTCTCCCAGGTGCATCAGTTGGTTTAGTAAATGATGCTGCCTTTCCTCACAACCCTTGCCTTCTAAGCAGCATCTGGGTGCTGATGGGAATCACATTCCCTCTGTACAGGGAAAGTTGGTGCTGGTGTGCTTCCTTTGGACTACGTAAGTGCCCTGCAGGGTGATGGAGTGTTCTGGGCTGTGTTCTGAGCACCATCTCTCAGCCCTGCACCTTGTGATAGGTGCCTGGTAGTGCCTGGTAGAGCCCTCCCTCTCCCAAGTGAGTTTTGCCTGCTCACCTCACCCACCTGCCCGCTCTGCCTGCACAGCCGGGAGAGCCACCCCGTGCACGGAGCTTGCCTGAGCTCACATGGGGAGTGACACCCCGTGGATGCAGACCTGCAGCTCCCACCATGGAAACAGCAGATTGTGGCTCTGCAGAGGGGCTGGCATCAAGGCAGGGAAAGCTGCTATTGAAATGACCAGCCAGTGTTCCCTGCAGCCCAGCCACGCTTTGATCCTGCTGCTAGAAGTGCAGGATCACTTACTTACTCATTACTTCATATCTTGTGTTCCTTCCCATCCAACTTCTTTAGGTGCCTGGCCCAGAACCCCTCTTATAAATGGTGTCAGGAAAAAAAAAGAAAGCAAACAGTCTGGGTGTGGCGAACTCAGTTGGTTCCATAGGTCCTCATGGCCTCTTACACATACCTGTGGCTTCAGCATCACATATTTGGCTTGAATTTCGAGCAATTTGACCTCTCCTACCACTAATGTTTCAAGAATGACAGTGCCTCTGGCAGAATCAGATATAAATAATTTTTTCCCCTCTCTGCCACTTGCTCTAGTTGTTCAAAATGCCTTCTCTAAACTAAACCAAGGAGTTGGAGAAAGCAAAAAACCCAGCCTTCAGTTGCATCTTGTCCACTCATTCAGTGCACAGAAGATTGCTTTGGCCTGCAGAAGTTTGAGATAACCCAATCAATAAAATTCTCATTGCTTCTCCTGGGGGATTATTCTACAGCCCTATCACACATGTATGGCACGTCTGCATGGGAAAATCGACCAGAATAACTCTCTCACCTCTGCCAATATAACTCCCTGGTGCTGACAGTGTCTTCCAAAATAAAAGTGATTTGTTCTTGAATTATCAAGTAGTTGTGATAGTTGTGCTGGTCAATCTCCCTAGGCAGAGCTTGCCTACAGCATGGCAATGGTTTTGACAAGTGCTTTGAATAAAGGCTTTCCTAGGTGCAAAAACTGACCAGCAGAATTACTCTGCCATAGCCGTGCCTGCCTACCTGCCTCACAAGGATGCTGTGCTTTGGGGGGAAGGTGGTTTAAAGTCGTAGGTGATTTAGAAATTTCAGAGTAAAGGTAGGAATAAGTAGGTTATAATACTAATATAAGCTGTTTAGACAATGTAGCCTGGCCTTCTGCACAACATCAGTCTTAGGCTTCCCTGAATTAAATCTTACTTGAATTAAACCTGATCTTCTATGAGGAAAAAAAAAAATCAATTTTGATTAAAAATACTCCCAGAGACTGAATTCAGTAGGGCACTAGCAATGTTATTCTGATGGGTTGTTCTTTCCCACTAAATAATGCACACTCCTTTTCATGCTTGGCATTGCCTGGTTCAAGTTTTCAACCTCTGGATCTTGTTACAGCTTTGCTGATTTTTTTTTTACAAGCAAGCAGTTACAGGCAGATGAAGGTACCTTTTAGCCTTGTTTTTGGAGATGATAAATAATTTTAAGTTCCTTACAGAACATGTTTATTATGCTACAGCAGCAAAGATTCACTTCTTTATGCAGGTGAGACCTCAATATTTTCCTGCCCTGCTGCCTGGTTATATATTAACATGGTAGCACGTATTGTGAGGAGCCTGCACAGGGCTCCTGGCTTAGGAGTGTGCTGCTTCACGTGGTCTGAGTGCTTACAAAAGAAACACTTATCACTAGTGGAGGTCTGAGGCTGAAAAACAGGCAGCTTTGGCAGGTTCTTCATGTAGGGAAGTCTGGCTGGTAGTGTCCTTGCTCCCATGTCTTGTGAGGTGCCTGCCCTGCTGCTGGTGTCTGGCACACCTGATGTCCTGCCTGCTGCTGGCATGCACTCATACATACATACATACACTCCTGCATCTTATTTAGTTCTTTCCTATGTTATCAGAAAACCTTTTTAACTATGACAGGCGCTGCTCCTCTGAGGGGAGAGCTCTCCCCTTCCCACTAAAATTAGGTGACCTACTTGAAAGCATGCAAATCAGCTGATAGCCAGCAGCCTGGCTGATAAAACAGCAATGGGCTTTGGGGTGTATGTCAAGCCCGGTGGTGAGACAGCACAGATTGCATTTTCTGGCCACACAGGAGAGCTGGACATATGTGTCCAGGACCAGTGTGTTATTGTTGGAACAGGCCCTCTGTAAGTCATGTAGAAGAGCAAACGAAGCACCAGAAAACATTTCCAGTTTTGTTTCTGGGTTTGGGGTTAGAAATAGGACTCATTTCACTGCCTAGAATGGGACATGGGAAAAAAATCCACTCAGCAGTGAGGTCATTCCAGTGTATTTAAGAATTTATTGTTCCTTACAAGCGGTAAGGTTGTAGGTATCTGATAGGTATCTGATTTCCAGTTAATACAAACATCCTTGATGCTGACATTTATAAAGTATGGAGCTTTCAAGTCAAGGTATCAATCTAGATTCATATATTTATCAACACACACATATGTACATGCATATAAGTATATTTATATCTGTACATAGGCATATGTGTGTGAGTATGCTCAGACTATGTACAGGTGGTGTGGTGCCACAGTGGTGTCCAAGCAGGGACCAACAACCCAGGAGGGCTCATCTGTGACAGGAGTATTACTTTATTGTGACAGAGGTATTACTTCACTGGACCTACTGGTGATTCCTCTGGTTTGTTGTGTATCTCATCAAAATTAGCTTGAGCTTTCAAGGTTTCAAGTTTGAACTGCAGATGTTGCCTGGTAACAATAGGTCTCAGCTGTCATACCATTATTTTGTATTTGCTGATAATCAATACAGAAGAAGGCAAATGCAAAATCTAAGATTGATTTATCAGATCAGATTAGCTGAATCAGGTCTCTCTCTGCTAGGGTAGTAAACATGAATCATGGGAGACAATTGAGTAATCTCTTAGTATTGTCCTCAAACAACACCTGTTTCTAGCACTGGTGTTTCCCATTACAATACAGCTTCTTTCCAGACTCCCCCGCTTTGTAGGAGAAATGGGCTCGGCAGGGTTGTGCTGCTGTAGCTCTCCATTGTTCAGGATAATAGATATTGCTGCAGTCTCATTGTGGAAAAACATGGAACACCAGGGGAGTCCAGTGCAGAGGAGGCCTGGTGTCACTGCGGCATTGGAACAGTTTTGGTCTGGGTGGATTTTTTAGCTGTGGTTCTGTGCCAGCTTTCTTGGCCCAGACAGCTGCTGCAAAGATGCTTTGGTGCCTCCCCCACATGCTGTCCTCCAGCAGCCTGGTGACACTAGCTGGAAAGAGCTTGGATCCAGCTGCAGCCAGCTCAGACACCTTCCTGGACCCTAGAACACTGGGCACTCATACAGAATCTGGTGGAGCTCAGCCCAGAAGGGGCTAACTCCCAGCTGGATCCAAACTAACTTCGAAGCTGGATCAAAACCAGCACTGCCTGGGCTCCTCCATCTCTGGATGTCTGGTGCCAGGTCCCTGGAGCAGTCATGCTGACTCAGCTCTGTAGAGAGGAAATGGGTCCAACAGGACCTCTGTAAGGGCTCTACCACATCAAAGAACCCTGGGATTTGCAAACCTGAGCTATTTCTGGAAGCAATGCATGTGTCCCATCAGCAAATGAAATCGGCTGCATCTCAGACTCTCTCTGCATCTGGGGCATGCTGGATCCCCAGCTGGGATAGTCTCACTATGCATAAATGGAAGTGCATAAGAAATAGTTAATAAAGGTTTGTCCTGGTTGTCTTGTTCCCTCCTGGCTTCCTCAGGATTTTGCCTGGACTGCAGAAATGGTGGGTACCATGGGCAGAGACTGGAGGTGAAGGTAGCAGCAAGTTCCTTCCACCCCAAATTAGAACATCATCATCTGGCGAATATCTGAGCCTGGCTCCTTCCCTTTCCTGCTCCCCTGGCGTGAAAGCCAAGCTCTGCCTGAAACAGTCACACCTAAGTCCCGACTGAACATCCGTACCAGCGGTGCTGGCGGAATGATCTGGATTACAAGGAGTGGCTGTGGCAGAAGTGACACTAGAGGGCAGGGCTGGCACACGGTTGGAGCCTTCCCCGGCAGGGGTGGGACAAGCCTGGGGCTGGACTGGGGTGCAGCTGGGCAGGGCTGGGGCGAGGCTGGGGCAGCGCTGGGGCTGGGGTGGAGGGGGACCCTGGTCCTGCTGTCCCACTTTGCTGCCCGCTCGCAGCCGTGGGAGGCAGGAGTGGGTGCACACAATGCAGCAAGGGCTGGGAGCTCTGCGACTGCTTTCTGGGATACGTGGGGATGATAAGGCATGAGGGACATCTCCAGCTGCCCATGCTGGCCTCTGTCACCACCAGAGAACGGTATGGAATCAGGCCTTAAAGGCCTAGGTGACAATTTAGAAATCACAGCATGACACAAAACATCACGGATTAAATACATTGCCCAGTTCCTGTATGTTTTCCGTGCACCCCCCACTATCCACCTCATCCCCGTGGGCTGCAGCAGCCTCTGCTTTCCACTCATGCCAGGCAGGAGCTGGCTGGGACCCGACTGCCTGCGCAGCAGAAATGACTCTACAAGGCAGGGTGAGAACAGTCAGCCCACAGCAAAGAAGTGTGAAGAAGCTGCTGCTTAGTCCCTCTGGCTCTGAAGAAGAGGGATAACCTTGAGGGAAGGTGGCCTGCATCCCAGGGTGACCTCCAGTTTGAAAGGATGGCTGGGATAATTCTGCTTGCCATGGCTAAGCTCTCTGCCTGGAGCTGGAAATGCCCCCACTGCCCTGGTCGGGTCAGGTGAGGGAGCAGTAGCCCAGCCCCTTAGGAGCAGGGCAGGCAGGTAGTGGGCTGTGATTTATGAGGCAAGCCCTTGGAAACTCTCCGAACCCAGTGCTTAAGTGCTTCTGAATGGCAGCATTAATTACTATTAAAAACACACATTTATATCTCTCTCACCTGCTTTAAATCCTGTGAAATTAGATTTCCTACCCAACCCTTCCAGCCTTCATGGCAGCTCAGGGTGTTTTATAGGCCTATAAAGCCCCACAGTACCTGCTGTCTACATGGGCTCTTATTTACGAGGCCTTTAACAGTCTTCCTGGCTGCAGCATCTGAGCCCCCTCATCATTTACTTTCCATGTGCCTTGGAGGGAGTGGTTCCTTCAGCCACCCCAAGAGCCATTCCTCCCCACAGGGACTGGCTAATTCAGAGACCCAGATACCTGGGGTGGGAGTGAGGCTGTGCTGGGGCAGTCTGATGATCCCATTTCCAGCATTTGGGCCAGCTTCCCCGGTTTTACATAGAAAAGGGATTCAGTGAGATAAGCGCCTCATGACAGTGTTGTGAATGTCCTTGTTTGTGTATCTTTTACTGCAAAGTCATGCGAGATATCACCAAAAGCCACCCAGAACCTCCCAGCACTGGGCTAAGACCCCAGAATTACTGAGCGCAGAGACACTAGTTTATATACGTGAAAAGCAATTATAATTTCCATAATTATCCTTTCTTTTGGATGCAAACTATGTAGAAGTATCTTAAAATAGCCAGCTTTTCCCTGATGGACTGCAGCCATTTTGCAACTCATCCTATTTCAGATACCTTGACAGTGTGTTTAAAAATGTACTGTGCCTTTGGACTGAGACATGAACCCCATTTTGCTGGGGGTCCTCTTGTCCCCAGGTCACAGAGGACAGGGTGGGGTGGAGTCAGGACCTCTGTTCTTCTCCAGGTCTCTCCTACGTAATTTACTCACCTGCCTCCCCAGCAATTCTGGGTCGTCCAGTCTGCTGGAGACTGGATGAAGCTCTGGGGAACTGGCCAAATTTGTGTGCCTGTATCAGCCTGCCGGGGAGGAAGTGATAGATATCTCTGCCTCCTGACTCCCAGGCTGAGCATGCTAATTTATAGATTGTATCTGTCACTCCTGATAAACGATGTCTTACTTCCCTAATGCCACCTTCAAATTGAGTTTTTAAGGCTAGGTCAGGTGAAGAAACCAAAGGGGGACTCTGCTTTTGCTTTGCTCTGACTTCGTTCTCTGCAGTTGGGCTGAAGTTGGTTTTTCAGGTAAGAGGTGGATCAGTTGCAGCATCTGCTTTGCTGGCCAATTGGGCAGAGTGCCCGCCCCTCATGGGGCTCTGAAAACCTGTGCCTGACACCCTCAGGTGCTTGGTTTGTTCTCATGTGGTTTTGGGGAGGGCCAGCTGAGGCATCTCCCTCCTCATCCTACTCCATCCAGCTCTGTTCCCAGTCTCTTCCAGCACTGCTGAGCTGGCTGAGATAGTGGAGGTGGACCCAAGGCCTTGCTAAAGAGGATGCCAGAGCCTGAGCTTCTTCAGGAGCACAAGGCATTAACAGAAAGCTCCCAGCATTGGCTCCTGCCCACGCTTGAAGCCAACAGTGTGCGTGTGCCACTCTTAAGGAAAAGTGGCATTTTCCTTTCTCTGCACATTTCAGGTGGGATCTGTTGAGCATTAATTTCTTCGGGGGTTGTGTTTAAATGAGCACAAGCAAAGCTTTGGTGAGCATCCTTCTCCAGCAGAGGAGAAGGACCGTTTTCTGGAGCACAGCCAATAGCTTAGAGCTGTACATACGTGAGCAGCTTTGTTCCTCCTCCAGGGAGCTGACTAACAGAGTTAAGAGTTGGCCAAGCAGGCCAGGATTAAGCATATCATTGCTCTAACCCTCCTGGGGTTACGGTGGTTAAAGGCACGTGAGTAAGACCTGTTTATCTTGTCATTATTAAGCCCTGACTATTTTCTTGTTCCCTGAGAACAGAGTGTGTTGAAGCTACCTCTTTATGCCCTTTATGCCTGAATGTCAAGGCAGTAACACAAAATAAATCAGCCCTGTGAATACCTTCCACAGGTGATGAAAGAACAAACCAGTAATGCCTCACAGAGGCAGTAACCTTCTGCCCAGGGCTAACTCTGAAGCCTAGTAAACCATCATCCAAACTACACCACAGCCCTTGCTCAATTTCTAGCAGCCACAGCAGTCAAAATTTCCCTGCACAACAATTACAGCCGTTTGAGATCGCAAATCCTGCAGCACACTGGAAACTAAAAATGATGGAGCTGGGAACAATAAACTGAATTTGAACTTCCAATTAAAGAAACACAGAGGAGATGGCTGTGTTTTGATTCAGATTTAATTCAATCCAAGCTTCTCCCTTTCAAGGTTTGTTTTTTTCCTCCAGCCAGTGCAGACTCCCCCACCCACTGCAATTCAAGCTGCAGAATAAACGTTGCTGTTGAATTTAGGTCAAGCTTGGCTGGGAATACACTGGGCCTTGGCTATTATTAAATGAATATGTATAGCATATGCAGGAGTGGATGCTTTAAAGCCAGCACCCAGTTCTGTTGCACCTGAAGGACCTATGAGCAATTGAGGGGAGACAGGAACTGGCATGGGCACAGGGGATCAAATGGGACCTGTGTCTTCCAAAACTACTAAGTTGAAATCCTCAGCCTCCCTGTGGCTTGGGATCTTGGTACTGAGGAGGTACTACCCCAAGTCAAGAAAATGTCCTGGTCAGAGGAACCCAGGGCAGGGTGGAGGCTGACAGCAAAGTCCTCTCCAGCTGCCTCCTCCCCTGCCATTCCAGCTGGCTGCACAGGAGAATTTTCATGACATTATATTTGTGCTTTTTAACCTCTGGCTCCTGTTGACATGATGTTGAACATTCTCACATCCAGAGTATTAATAAGAAGATTGAAGGACCCACGTGAGTCCAGCACTCATGAATGAATGGGAGAAAATGGAGCAAGGAGCCCTGCCTTCCCAAACTTCTTGGAGCAGCAGGAAAGCAAGTGTAGGCTGCCCACAGCCAGGAGCTTCTTCTGGACGTCCAGCTGTGTTTAATGCATTCTTTGCCTCCATCTTCAACACAGATGAGGGTCAAAGAGGGTCTGAGAGCCCTGAGCTGGAGGACCATGACTGCAAGAATGATCAGCTCCCAGCTGATCCTGAAATTGTGCAGGATCTGCTGCCCCAGCTGGATCCCTACAAATCTATGGGGCCTGATGGGATTCCTTCAAGAATCCTCAATGAGCTGCTGATGTCATTGCAAAACCTCTCTCGATGATTTTTGAGTAGTCTTGGGAATCCAGAGAGGTCTGAGCTGGCTGGGAGCTGGTGAATGTTATTGTGATTTTCAAGAAGTGCAAGAAGAAGAACCCCAGAAACTACAGGTCTATCAATCTCACATCAGGGCCTGGTAAAGTTATGGAGAAAATTATTCCGGGAGGTATTGAAAGACAACTGAAAGACAATTCAGTCACTGGCCACAGCCAGCAGGGCTTCATGAGAGGAAAGTCCTGCTTACCAAATCTGGTTTCCTTTTGCGACCACCTGGTTGATCAAGGGAAGACAGTTGAAGTAATCTTTTTGGATTTCAGTAAAGCTTTTGATACTGTCTCTCACAGGATCCTTCTGGACAAAATGTCTGGCACACAGCTGGATAAACTCATCATGCCGTAGGTGAGCAACTGGCTCATGGGTCAGGCATCAAGGGTTACAGGGAATGGGGTGACATCAGACTGGGGATCTGTCACTAGTGGGGTCTGCATGGCTCCATCCTTGGCCCTGTGCTCTTCAGCATCTTCATAAATGACTTGGGCACTGGAGTGCAAGGGAGAGTAAGTAACTTTTCAGATAATAAAAAACTGGGAGGAGCTGCCCACTCCATCAAAGGCAGGGAGGCCCTGCAGAGCGACCTTGGCAAATAAGAGGGCTGGGCATTCACCAATCGTATGAAGTTTAACAAGGGAAAGTGCCAGATTCTGCATCTGGGATGGGGCAGCCCTGGATGTGTGGACAGACTGGGGAAGGAGAGGCTGGAGAGCAGTGCCATGGGAAAGGGACATGGGGGTCCTGGTTGATGGGAAGTTGGATATGAGCCAGCAGTGCCCTGGCAGCCAGGAGGGCCAAGTGTGTCCTGGGGGCATCAGGCACAGCATCACCAGCAGGGCAAGGGAGGGGATTGTCCCGCTCTGCTCTGCACTGGGGCGGCCTCACCTCGAGCCCTGGAGGCAGCTTTGGGTGCCACAATATAAGAAAGACTTGAAATTACTAGAGAGCATCCAAACGAGGGCCACAAGGATGGTCAAGGGCCTGGAGGGGAAGCCATACAAGGAGTGGCTGAGGTGGCTTGGTCTGTTCAGCCTGGAGAAGAGGCGACTAAGGGAAGATGTCACTGCAGTCTGCAACTTCCTCATGAGGGGAAAAGGAGGGGCAGGCACTGATCTCTTCTCTGTGGTGACCAGTGACAGGACCCCAGGGAATGGCCTGAAGTTGTACCAGCGGAGGTTTAGGTTGGATATTAGGAAAAGGTTTTTCACCCAGAGGGTGGTTGGGCACTGGAACAGGCTCCCCAGGGAAGTGGTCACAGCACCAAATCTGACAGAGTTCAAGAGGTGTTTGGACAATGCACTTGGGCCCTTGGTATGACTTCTGGGGATGGGGCTGTGCAGAGCCAGGAGTTGGACCTGGTCATCCTTGTGGGTCCCTTCCAACTCAGCATCTTCTGTGATTCTGTGTAAATAGAATGGTAAATGCAGCTGAGGATGAGAAGCCTGTGTGAGGCTGAGAAGCAGGCTCAGGCTGGGCATGGGGCCAGGAAGGTGGCTCAGTGCTCCTGCTGTGGTGAAACCAAAACAATCCCTTTTATCTTTCTGTGTGTATCGAGCACACAGGATATGAGCAGCAAGGGGGCTGCTGACAGTGCTCCAATGCACAGCAAGTTGCAGCCTGAAAATTATTCCATGGATTAAAGCATAGAAGGGCCAGTTTACGCCTCACAGAGGAGCTGTTGGCTACTGTAACATAACCCAGGAGCTGCAGGGCTCCTTGCAGCAGCTTGTATTCTGATGACAGAAATGCATCTTGTGGCATTGCCTCCCTGCTGCCCTGTCCTCTGTGGGTCCATATAGTATGAACCAAAAGGCAGGCACTCCTTCCTTGCTTCCACTTGTTCATCAAAGGGTATAAAAAGGATATAAGGATAATTCCCAAGAGCTCACTGAACACAAAACTGCCCCACTCCAGCTCTGTCTGATTCCCAGGATCCCCTGCTAGCTGGGGCAGATGGGCTAGGGAAAAATAAGTACCAAAGGCTGGAGGATAATCATCTCATGGGCACAGTCAGTCTCACGTGTCCCACATTAACTGGTCCTGATGCAGGTGCCTGGGGGCTGACAGAGAGAGGAGTGAGGTCTGTTGATGTGCATCTTGTCCCCAGCTCATCCACTGCCCACGCTTCCCAGCACACTAGAAATGGCATCACCCTGATCCTCCCCGCATCACTAGCCATACCCTTTGTTACACACCCCGTGCTGAACTCCACATTTCCCAGCACGTGGCTTCTCATATCTCATTTTGTGCTAGTGGGGCTGCTGATGTGACTCTGATTGCCTGATAAATGTAACTGAAGTGAGTGGTTTACCCTGGTGTTATTACCTGGAGCTGCTGGTGGGAGTTAGCAGTAGCTGGAGTGCAGCTGTGATGCCTCCTGCCCTCCCAGCAGCACAGGGGACTCCTGGGCAGTCAGGGCTGTGCTCTGGGTTGCTCCCCTCCTGTCTCCTCCAAGCTAGGAAAATGCCCTGCTGTGCAGCCCTGCTGTATGCAGCCAGCTCAGACAGTCCTTTAAGCTGCACCATTTTGGTTGTGTAGAATCTCCCTCACTTACACACGTGAAGGGAGCCCTTTAATGCACTTCTGTTTTATTACTTGTCCTTTTCAATATGCCTCTAGCCTGTTGCACTGTGTGAGGCCAAACTCTCCTGCAGCACTTGCCAACAATATTGTGCTGTGGCACACGATTAAACAAAAAAGCCTCTCAAATTACTCTTCAGGTAATGTTAAATCTCAAAATCTATTGGTAAAAGTGGAGACCAGAGCATGAGCAGGACTATTGCATCAGGCATAAAGGAGTGGGTGTATGTGATTGTAGAGAATGGCTTTGGGAAAATGCTTGTTCTCCAGCATCCCAAGGGGTTATTGTCAGGATTAGGAGCATTATTCTGCATCAGGATCATTTGAGTGTAGAGTTTGTTAGTCAACAAGCTAAGCAGCAGTGTTAAAATAAGGCATGGAAGTCCAGATTTCTGCAGAGAAGGGGCTGGACAATCTTCTCCTGATGGGGAGCCAGGCACTGTAGGGTGGTCGATCTCCTCTCAGGGAAGTCAATAACCTCTCAGGGAGTACTCAGATAGAAAACCAGTGACAGCTGCAGGGCCAGGACTCTGACAGCTATTGTCCCTCCTTTTAATTGCAAGCTCTTTTCTCTGAAGAGTGACCACAGATTACATTATATCAGATAAAATTGAGTGCATCCCACACAGAAGAGATCCAGGAAGCATAGGCCATCTGGGATGTGTCTTTTCATCTGTTTTATTGAACAACTCTTAAAAATTTGGAGCCTCATGGTCTTCCACAGTCTCAAAAAGCGCATCCAGCCAAGTCTTGTTCAGCATTAGGGCACTTCTCCTACTCACCACTGCTCTACCTCCCATCCCAAAGTAAAGTCAGTACTCACCATTGCTGAGCAAGCAAAGGGAGGCTTTGTTTTTAGGGTGGGATAGCCACAGCAGTGCCTGAAGTCCCTGGTAATGGGTGTGTGAGGGCAGTGGTAAAAGCAGAGAAAGGGGCTGCAGTTCAGCCCCAACTAACGAGGTTCATGACTCTAAAGCCAGCCCAGGGACACCCATTTCTGCTCACAGCACTGTGTGCCAGGTGTCTCATCCCTGCCAGTTCCTGCTGCAGACCAGGCAGCAACCCCAAAGGATGAGGAAAGTAAGCCTAAGGCTTATGGTCACACAATGGAGAAAGCTGGGGCAGATTTGCCTTTGAAGAGAAAAGGGGAAGAACACAAAGCAGGCTGAAGCCCCTTCTGAAAGCATTTCCTGTGGTGCCCAGCTGAGGTAACCTACACCCCCAAAACACAGTGCAGCCAGGGCCAGGGCCGACTACAATTTTGTCAGGAGCTTGTGCCCTTCCAGGAATGGCTGACATTTCTCTGTCAGGGGTGTGTGCTAAGAAGAAAGAAAAGCCTTTTGTCCATCCTTGCAGAGTTCCTGTTGCACCAGAGCACACACAGCACAAAACCAGTTCAGAATTGAGCAGGATGGACCTGGTGCCTGACCACACTGGCTCCATGCCATGCCATGCCATGCCATCCCATTCCATCCCCACACAGAGCAGGCTGTCACTGCTGCTCCCACACGGGCAGCTGGCCTTTTGCTGTCACATCAGCCACGGCCACGCTGCCACGTCGCCGTCCTCAGCAGGCAGGCACTGCATGCTCCCAGCTGCAGTGTTGACCCCGAGCTTGCCATCTACAGCCTTCCATCCCTGGGAGGTGTGGAGCTCACAAGCCCTTGCAGCAGGGATGTTGTGAGGCTGTCCTTCCCTTGGTAGGGAAAGCAAGGCTGCAAGAGCCAGAGCAAGAGCACAGGGATTTCTTTGCCCCTCAGCTTCTTCCAGGCTGTTTGTTTCCTGCCATCTTTGCCAGACTTGGCCATCTTATGGGGTAAAAGCCCACGTAGCAAAAATCCAGCAAACACAGGGGGGAGGAAGGAGGCATGACACAGCCCCCAGGCTGCAAAACTCTGCCCCTGCCCCCCCCTTTGCCTTGTAGGGGTGCCCCTATTCCCTCCCAGGAAGTCCCAGGCTCTTCATTTAACTCTCAAAGCACCTGAGGCAGCTCAGCTCACAGAAGTCCCCACCTCTATGCAAACCTTTTTTTTTTTTTAATTTCTGTTTTTATAGAGGCCTTTGAAGATGCTTGTTGCCATGGAAACATGCTTTAAAGAGTGCCTTTTCCCTTCCCTATCTTGGGGACTTCTGTTGCCATAACAGCTGCATCCAGCTCCTCCCTTCTCCCTGCTGGCTGCCCCACTATGGGATGCAGTGAGGTTCTGTATTTGGGGTCCCTGAGCCCCCGGCGGTCAGGCCAGCGGAGATGTTTGTACTCCTGCAGGTGTTTGGTGTCCCTGCTCAGGCCTCCATGTGCTGGGTGTGGAAGAGACAGCCTGCTGAAAGAGCATTGCTGGGCCATGCAGTGCCTGCAAGCCCCTTTCTTACACAGTGGAGGGGCTCTGCCCTCTCCCTTGGCCCTCACATCCCACATCAGTGACACTGGCTGGTTTTTTGAACCATTTCTCCTAAAGCCCTTGACTGAACCATTCCCCTGCAGCTCAGTGGGCAGCATTGTGGCTGAGCTGAAAGGCACACCTGTGATTAGGCTGGCTTTGATCTCTGCAGCACACAGCGCTGGGCACTTGCATCTGTTTTCTGGTCCCCATACCGGGGGCAGGGTCCCTCATCTTGGTGAGAGCCTTCCCTGGGCAGTGCTGCATCCCTGGTGGATGGGACATGCTTGCTTCAGGAGCATCCATCTCCAGAGTAGCCCAGGCCATGACACACAGCAGGGAGGATGGCACAGATGGTAACTGGCTGCTGCCCATCTTCTGGGCACCCTGTGACAGCCCTGCTCATCTCATTGTTGCTGCAGACAAACCACGGCAACTAACCTGTTTCTCTCCAATTCATTTTGCAACCACTAGCTCCTGTGGCCACAGCTCCCAGTTCCTCCACAGAGGCAGAGCAACCTTGGACTGTGCTGTGAACCCTCTGGTCTGGCAAGTCCAGGCTAACCCAAAGCAGCCCTGCTCTAGCAGCTTGGCAGGATGGACCCAGGCAAGACCTGGGGCCGCAGGCAGCAGGACCTGGACCACATCTGGCTGTGCTGTGCCCCTCTATCCTGCTGTGCCTTCAGCCAGCCAGGCCTGCAGCCACTCCCCAGCTCTGAGAGGCCAAACTTCTGCCTTGACAGCCCTGGGCTCCCCGCTCAGTTCTGCTTACACCCCTTGCTCCTGGCCTGCATTGCCTTCCTCTTCTCCCACTCTCACGTGCTGCCTGAGTAATATCTTCCCTTTGCGTCAATGAGTCGTTTGGGGACAGGGTGCTGCAACATCGCCCCGGGGCCTGCGGTACCTCCAGCACGATTCTAGAACAGGTGGGAGGAGAGGGGGCGAAAAGGGGGGCTGCAGATCCCCCTCCCCTCCCTGCTGGGCATGCACATGCCTGTCACAGATGGCTGCTTGCCTCCCACCCTGTGGCTGCGTCAGCCACTCGCATCTCTTTGGCAGGACTGTCCCCCGGGCAGGGATCCCCCAGTGCACATCAGCAAAGCCAGCTCCAGTGCTGGATATGGCACAGCCCACAGCAGCGGGGTGTGGAGCCACAGTGGGTGGCAGAGGTGCAGCTAACAAGGCTCAGAGTACCCAGGGGGAGACAGGTTTCCCATCTGACCCCTTGCAGTACCTTTCCTGAAGCATCACTGTAGCAAAGCAGACACTGTCCCCTGTTCCTCTGTCTTTTCCGCTTCCCCACAGGCTGCTGCAGAGCCAAGCCTAATGGAGAGCACATTGCTGGCTGCCGTCATCTCAATTAATGCAGCCCTGCTTGCTTTAGCAATTACCTGCCAGTGCCCGCTTCCAGCTCGAGATCTCCTGCCAGCACTTACAGCTGATGAGTGGAAGTGGGGAGCAGATATGGAGGACACCTTCATCCATGGATGCTGTGAGGGCTGGATGCCCTCTCTGCCAGAGCATCCGTCTGCCCAGGACAGGCTTCTGGGACTAGGACAGGGACCACTGGCCACCAGAGAGCTCTAGGGGAGTGCATTAGCCAGACTATATATTAGATTTTGCATTAGCAAAGTCACCCTGGCCAGAGAAGAGTGGCAAGGCTCTCAGCACAGGTACAGCTTCTGTGGCTGCATCCATGCTCGTGGTAAAACTCTGCATCAGGAAAGGATGTCATTGAGAGCAGTGCTATGGTCCCCCACAGCCACTAAGTGCTGACTGGCAGGTGACAGCATTGGCCAGCCACTGGGACAACTGAACATCCTCAGGAACGGGCACAGAGGCCACATTGGCTTCTTCTGCACTGGCACCACAACTCCAAATCCCCCAGAGGCACTAGCCTTGAAAGGAAAGAGGAAAAGAATTCCTCCTGAATCAGGGCAAGAAGGGTTAGGAGATTGCTGGGCTTTTTTCTTAAATGTGATTTTTTTTAAGTTAGAAGAGAAAATGCTCTTTTTATTTACTTCCTGCTTTCTGAGCTTTTAGGGTGCATCGGGGTCAGGTTTTCAAAGTGTTCCTCCAAGCAGCAAGGGATAGAAGCTTATTTAAAAGCAAAGTGAGGTGGGAGAGAGAAAAACATCCTCCTGCCATCGGGAACTGGGTTTGCAGAAGAAACAGCAAGTCCTGAGAAAGGCACAGCAACGGGGTCACCCTTTACACATTTACAGCTGGCTGTGAGTCCAAAAACCTTGTCCCTAAATCCTCATATTTTTCCAAGTATCTCCTACTACCTTCTTTCACTACTGTGCTTTGCCCTGCATTGCCCAGTGTGTGGACTGCAGCACTTCAAGCCCATCCCAAAACCCCTTCCTCCTCTGGAGCTCAGCTCTCCAGTAACCCTGTACCAGCTAAAGTGCTCATGCGAAATAGAGTCACAGAGACAAACATTCCAGAAGAGGGAGAAGTATCTCCAGCCTTCTCCAGAGCGCAATAGCAGTGGAGATTCAAATGGCCACAATGTAATTTCCCCAAGATGTTGAAAACTCTCGCTCAGCTTCGGTTCTAAACTGGGTAGAACTCTTTACACAGCATTAGCACTTGCTCTGCACTGTAGCAAGGTCTCTCCACGCTTAACTCGATCAGCGCGGTTCCCTGTGGCTGTGCATGTGTGAGGGCTCTGTGTCTGTGTGCACAGAGCCAAACAAAACACCTCTGTTGCTAAAAATCAGAGCCCCTTTTTGCTACACAAATCTTTCGCTTTTGCTACTGACACCATGACCAGGAAAGTTTAAAGAAGAGTTTTGGTGTACCTGCACATCCCAGAATACCTCTGTGGGGGAATTCCATGTTCCCCCAGCCAGCCTGCAGGCTGGGGAGCAGCTCAGAGCAGGCTGCTGATGTGCTGTCCTGCTTCCCCCATCAGACAGGGAAGGGACTTTAAGAAATAGCTGTATTTTCACCAAAAGCTGTCACAGGTGCATTAGGCAGTAGCTCTTTGCACGGTGATGCCAATCAACTCTTCCTGGCTTTATGGGGATGGTGCTCCTAGTGTTATACACCTCCTTTGGGGTGGAGGACAGTGGGTGATGGGGATGTGTGCAGTCCTCAAAGCAGCCTTGGTCCCCTCAGCCCCGTTGTGACACACCAGAGTGAAGAAGGTCCACACCTGGCTCTGGGGCTGTAAGATTTCAGCAGGAGGCATGGGTGCTGCAGAAAGCAGCCTCAGAGTCAGTGCTGGCAGCCTCCATTCTTCTGGTCAGCTCCAGATTCACCAGCCCAGCTGCCTTGGTCACCCATGACAGAGGCACTGTGCCAGCCCAGGACCTGGCTGTGCCCAGGTGACAGACTGTCCCGTGAGGCTGTCTTTAATCTTTGCTTGTTTGAAAGGTATGGTTATCAAGCAGCTGGTTTGTTCTACCCCAGAAGAAGCTGGAGGCATACCAGCCAGGTTGCTTCAGGAGAGGCAGCAGTAAGCTCCTTTGGGATGGCAGCCCACAGTGTCCCCGAGTGGGGGGCTTCCAGCCACGAGCGGAGGCAGACAAAGGGATGCTGCTTGTGTCTGACACGTGAGTACCAGGCCCCTCACACAGATCAGAGGTGCAGCAGCTGGGCTTCCCACAGCAGGGTTTGGCTGGAAGTCCCCGGAGACCAGTTTACACAAGGACCTGGGTGCTTTTCCACCAACAGGCTGTGCTATGTGCCTCGTCCCTACCTCTTATCAAGCCCAGAAGCTGGACCCGATTGCAGACCTTAAAGAGTCACCCGAAAGTGCCAGCTTTGTGCATTGTGGAGGAGTCAGTGCTTGCCACTGCCAGTGCTGTGCAAAGCAGTCCCATGTGCTGAGGGCAGCAGGACTCCGGAGGGTTGGATAGCAGGGGACCAGCTGGGAGGCACCTCAGCTCCGGCGGGGGCTCACAGGGCAGCCAGCTGGTCTGTCAGGCTGCGTGAGGCCACAGGGCCAACCCCTCCAGAGCCAGCTGGGACTCCGAGGAGGCTCATCTGCTCTGTTTACCACATCTTTCCTGCCAAGGATTTTCTTGGCCAAGCAGTGGCTGGGTCTCGGTGCTGCTGCCCGATGCTGCTTGGCTGAAGCAGAGCTGCCCTGAGAGGGAGGGGGGCCTGGCAGCGATGGATGTGCTTTGCCAGCCTTGCCGGGCTGGCTGCTGAGTGTGCGGCTGCATCTGACGGGCCTCTGCTGGCACCAGATTGATGTCCTTTTTGTTCCTGATAAGGATCCGAAGTCTCCTCTGGGTTCCAGCAGCAATTCTTTTATCCTTCCTGATTGTGGCATCCTCGCTCCCGGAGTCCCCGGAGATGCATCAATCGCGGAGCTGCAGGCGCTGCGGCTGCTATCGGCAGAGATGATGGAAAAGCTACAGGAACAGCTGTCATTTCTCCCTGTTTGCGTTTTGTTCTCTGCCTATCAGTAGGATGTTTTCCACCAGACACCTATCAATCTGCCACAGTGGAGCCCAGCCTTGTCTGTGTGCTTGCCACTGCCGGTGCCAGAGCCTGCCTGCAGCCTCCTGCCAGTGGCCAGCCTGCCACCATGCCTTCTCTCCTGCCTGGGAGCTGCCCATCCTGCAGCACTGGGAGTGCAGGGCTCCATCCCGGGGCCAGGGCAGCAGGTGAGGCACTGGGATGCAGCCAGGGACCTCTGTGCTTGCTCTGGCCCCTGGCCTGTCCCCACGTGGCACTTGCTGCTCCCTTACTTAGGGCTTTTTTTCAGCAGCCCTCTGCTTTGGGCTGGCTGAGGTGTGCCCTGCAGGTTCCAGGAGATGAGGGGGAGAAAGGCACTGGTGTCTGGCAGCAGGCAAACCTATCCCAGCCCCTGGACAAGAAGGAGCAGAGGGGCACTGTGGAAGGCAGCATGGCAGCCCGTGTGCCAAGCGGGATGGCAGCCCCCGAGACAAGCTCTGCAGAGCCCAGCATTAGGGCTGGGCATTCAGGATTACACTGGGGATTGCCCACCCACCCTCTCCCACTCTGGGGTCCCATGGAAGTGCTGCCCTGGCAGCAGGAGCTGCAGCTCTGGACAAGGTGAGCCAAGCCCATCCCTGTGGCACCAGGGCTGACAGCACTGAAGGAAGAGGGTCACAGGGACATAAGCACATCTTTTAGCTCCATGTAAGGAGATACCATACCTCATGAAAAAAAGCTTCGATTTGACTTGTTCTTCCTCAAATTCTTTTGAATTGAGGATGTACATATGAAGAACTTTTAGTCAGCCAGGGTTATAGGACCTCCAAACACACTTCCTTTCAGGAGGGAGTTTCCAGTGCACCGTGGAGCAAAGAGGGCTGTGGGGTCTGTCATGCCCCCTGCCCCTTCTGCACTCTGCTGCTGGCACTACCTGTCTCCAGGCCAGCAAAGCAGCAGCTCCCATGGCCACAGTGCTCAGCATTTATGTCACCCTCTCTGTGATGGCTAAAGACAAGATAAAGACAGGCACTGAGTCCCATTTAATGCCACTCTCTATCCATCACTGAGCTCACAGGCGTATCGTGCCTCATTATTTAAAATCCTCATCCTGCTCCTGCCCTGTACAGGAGTCAGCACCGAAAGTGACACCTGCAGTAATCCAAGTTTTCCCTCACAGCTGGTCAGGGAAAGTCACTGTCCCCTTGCTGCTCCCTGAAAATGGCCAGAGGAGGACACAGTTCCTAATCCACAGCCAGCAAGCACCTGCCAGCTGGGACCTCTGTCCCTTGCTATCCACCCTGTCCCACTGGTGATTTCACATCCTTCTGCACTGGGCGTTCCCCTTCACATGTTTCTGTCTCCCTCTCTCTCCCCAGCTTCAGCTTTGCTCCTTGCCATCAGTGCCCCTCATCAGCTCCTTGCCATGGTGTGCCTCAGTAGCTGTGCCCAAGCCCAGGCCCCAGAATGCCACTGTTCTGCCAGCAGGTCTGAGCAGATGCCCAGTTTCTTTCTGTGAGGCTGGAAACATCTGATATGGCAAATATTTACATGCAGACATCTGCAGGTTTTTTACGGTACCTTCATGTCTCTTTGCTGTTGGTATGGCTGACATGTGCAACTGCATAGCTGGGCTGTCAGTGCCACCACAGAGCAGCTGGGAGCATGTTGCAATCCCAGATGGATGACCCTGCCCCTTCAGATGGAGCTGAGGCAGCTCCTGGGTTTGCTCTGGAGAGTGTCCTGTTTGTGCTGGCAGGTGCCAATTGGCACTCACCCCTTCCCTCCTGCTCCAGGTTTGGTCAGGGTGTCTTCAGGCAGAGACTAAATGTTCCAGACACTAGCTGAGAAAGCAGACTATTCCAAAGACATGTTTCTTTCTCTTTGGGTTTGTTTGGTTCTTTTTGTTTTTAAGCTTCACTTAACTCAACTGAGTGACATATGCTGCTTTTGGTGAAAAACCACTGTTTCCTGTCACACTTGGGCTGCGATTGCAGATTGCTGCGATGGCCCCTAGCTTTTCTTCCTCAGGCTAAAGCATCTTCTGTCAAAGCCAAGAGCTGGTTGCCCTGCTAGTGCCACATTAGAAAGCCTCTTCTGGCTCCTCATGCAGGATTGATCAAGCTGTCCCAATGCAGCAGGTTTTTCGGATGCAGCCTGTTCTCCTGGGGTGCCCAGTGTCCAGCTCTGCATTAACCTGACTCCCTGGTGAAGCTTTTCCATCCAAGCCTGTGTTACAGTGGTGCTAATTAAACAAATACATCTCAATTCTGATTAAAATCTACATGTAAATCGTTGTGAAATTTCACAGCAGGTTGCATTTTAGCAGTTGGCTCTGCCATTTCTTATGCCTCCTCAGAGAGTGCATGGTCAATGAACCTTAGTGAGGGTTGAAACCTCCCAAGGCCCCCCTGCTTGGGAGACAGGACTCTTGCTGTCTCCATACCCTGCCAAACCCAGCTCTTCATGTTTGTCTCCCTGCACAGGACTGTGTGCCAGGGCAGGGACAGTTTTTTTTCTGGGCACCTCATTGATTAAGCCTTGCTTTCTTTTTGTGCAAGAGCAGATCGACTGCCTCTTCAGCTGGGACGAAAATTCAGGTACGAGGTAAAGGCTGAGCTGTGCCACTCAGGCTCCACCTGCAATGCCCAGGACAGCACAGGATTTTTCCACTACACAGCCTGACTGAGCCACACAGTGCTGCATCTTGTATTATGCTTGTTTGCTTTCCTCTCTTCTCTGGCAAATGAGCAGAAAGGAAAGAGAGAGAGAGAGGGAGGGCTTTTTAACCTGTTTATAGACGCAAAGTAATTATAAATAGAAAGGTTGTCTGCCTTTTTTGGTGAAGACAAACTTCTTGAGCGACAGCCTTTGTGCATATTGAGCACTGCTCCCGGAGCTCTCTCCCACTGCATGGGAGGGAGGGAGGACGCATGCAGCACATATCAAAGGCACTAAATACAGCTGAGGTGCTACAGGGGGTACTATGAACTATACCAGTGACATTTTCATCTTGGGGGAAAAAAAAAGGAAGAGTGAAAAAAATCTGCCTAAAACTTCTACCTAAGAAGATGAATTTGCAAATGGGTCTGATCATGAAAGGGAGCTTTTTGGGGCACTACTCCCTGAGGTTACGCCCTGCTTCTTCCTACCAGTACTTCAGCTGGGCACCAGCACTTCTGGGTCTCCTACTCCACCACCAGCTCTGGTCTCGTTACCATTTAAATTCTCCCTGCAAATGCAGAGCTGGGGTGATGAAAGGGTAGTGGGATGCTTCCGCTGCCGTTTGTCCCTGCTAAGCCACCCCAAGCATTCCTGCTTCTTTCACCAAGATTATAGCAAGGTGGGGGTTGGTCTCTTCCTCCAAGTAACAAGTGATAGGACAGGAAGCAATGGCCACAAGCTGTGGCAGGGGATGTTTAGGTTGGATATTAGGAAAAATTTCTTCACTGAAGGGGTTTTCAAGCATTGGAAAAGGCTGCCCAAAGAAGTGTTGGAGTCAGCATCCCTGGAAGTATTTAAAAGACGTGTAGATGTGGCACTTAGGAATATGGTTTACTGGTGGACTTGCTGATGCCAGGTTAATGGTTGGACTTGGTGATCTTAAAGGTCTTTTCCAACCTGAACAAATCTATGAATCTGTGTTTCCTGGCCTGCCCTTACCCCATGGTGGCTTGGGAAGCTGCTGCAAGCTGTTTGTCAGCCACACGTGCTGGCTTGCAACCACGCACTGACTGACAGCAGCTTTGGAGCAGCCAGCTGTGATGTGGCACGGTGTTCAGGCAAAGGCTTTGCAGCCCAGTCGGGCTTGAAACCACTTGGCTACCATTGCTGCACCAGAGCAGGAACCCTCTGAGGACCAAGACCCCCAGCGTTAGCACCAGCAAGGTTCACCCCTGCTTTGCTGTGCTGCCACGTTGCCCGTTGTAGGGGCATGGATTTACCTCTGGCATGTTTGTCCTATCCATGGCCTGTATGAGCAAAAGCAACCAGAGCAGGGAAGAGCCAGGGTTCGTGCCAGAATGGCACTTCCCTGCTCAAGTGGCTTCTGGGCTTTTGCCATGTCTCCAGCTGTAGCCGGCTGGGACTCCAAGCAGTGGCGATGGTCCCTCACTGCTGCTCTGCACCTTGCTCCCAGCAGTCACAGGCAGTGATGAGACTTGGCTGTGATAAGATTAATTACGTAGGAGCTGTCTCTCCACTTTCTTCCTCCTCCTCCCATCACCACTTACTTCTTCATCCTTGTGCTCTAAGTAAGGAGCTTCATCTCTTGCCAAATCCCCCGTCTGTGTTGGGGGATTGGGGTGAGCCAGGCGTAAAATGAAAATAAATCACTAATTCCTCCTAATAATGCCTGATTTCCTGATTTGATATCCCACATTAATTCTAATTACTCACCCAGAGTCAGGGCATTAATCAACGTGTTAAAACTTCTCCTCGCTTAGCAACACTGACGTGCCAGGCATCTGGCACGGCCGGGGCGCTGGGGATTTGTCTGTCACACCAGCCCCACCTGCAGCAGCTCTGTGAGGGGGTGGCGAGGAGTGGCCCCTCTCCTGACAGGACACATGGGGGGCACAAGGGTCTCGCTGCAGTTTTGGGGTGCTTGGGGACTCTGGCCAGGCACCCAGCATCGTGCTTCCCTCCTTGCAAAGGTGAGGACCTCGCGAGGCTATTGCCAACCAAGCAGTTCCATGGCATGATCCAGCAGCTGTGGCTTCCTAGGTTAAATGGAAATGTCTTGCTCAATAATCTATCTTCAGCAGAAGTACTGATAGATGATCCACTCATCTCATACCCTTCCTTTGAAAAATGTAAACTTGACACAACACCTTTCTGTGGAGAGAGGTGAAGAGGCAGTAAGGGGGAATCACACCTGCCACAATCCCTGATCTGCCACCATCATCGTTTTCCTTGGCAAACCGCTTCCAGGCAGGAAGGATGAATTGATTTCAATTCAAGTTGATCTAAATCTGTAAACAGGAAGCCTTTAAATAATCCACTCTAATCTTGTTTCACATTTGAGCTACTTCCCTGTTTTCCTGAAGCAGGCTGACTGGTGCTGGTCAGCAAAACCCAATACTTGCTTTTTGCCAGCTTCCACTGTAGTTAAACCAGCTTATTAGAGCTATTATGTAATTAACATTTATTTGGATTTTTTTTTCACTTTGTGTTGAAAGGCTTAATATTGCATTTATTCACTAGATGATTTTTAAAAAATTCATCAGTTGAATAAGCTTTAATTTGGATGGTAATTAACCGAAACACGTGCCAAGTCAGAATCTGCACTTGGTTTTATGATCCTGCCTTACCTGTCCTAGATACAGGACAAAAGAGGTCTCTCAAAATATGTTTGCATTTAAAAGCCATACAATTTATTAAAGGCAGCATTAGAGGCAGTTAATGAACTCGGCTTGGTTTCTGGCTATGGGGTCCTTGTGGATTTTCAGCACTATAGATTTCAACCTTGCAGATGTCACTGCTAGGACAAGGGTGGAAAATGAGCCTTCCTCCTTTTTGGTGTTTGCAGCAGACTCTCAAATGTGACCAAGCTATCCTTGAGCCAAGGGCAGTCCTTTTGCTGCACTTAGCCCATTGCTGCTGCCACATTCTGTTGTTGTGTTTCATTCCAGGTTTTGGGTTCCTCCTGAGTTCTTGGCTTAGCGTTAACTTTTGAGCAACAAACATGCATTTTGTGAGTACTTACATTTACATGAGGTTTATCAACCTACAGTTATTTTATGCTTTGACTTAGAGTTTCCAATCAAGAGAACTAATTTTTATGAGAAATACAGACTAAAATACTCCCAATTAGCAGTAATATTTAAATACATCCTGCTCCTAGGGCTCAGGCAATAGCAGCCATCTGAGCCTGAGGAAGAAGCAGAGTCCTCCCACGCTCAAACCTAAAACTGGGTTGTTGCTTGATGGCATCAAACCACACTCACTTCTGTATCCTGGCCCAGGCTGAGACCCAGTGGTTGTCCTTCCACTGGTGGCAGCCAGCAGCCCTCTGAAATTTTCCTTTAAAGAGAAACCAAACATTTATGGTCAGAAGATAAATCGAAAACCATGCTGTAGACAATGTGCAGTGGAGCCCAGCGTGTGCTGAGCCTCGTCCTGTGCCAGACCCTGGCAGGGACTGGACAGCTGCCTGTTCCCAGCATCTCAGGGACCATGCAGCCCTTGGCCTGATGGTGCCAGGTTTATAATTGCAGGCAGGGGTTTTTAAACTAATAGCCTGCCGTAGTACCTTTGGAGTGCACAGCTTTATCTGGGTGGAAATCACAGTGCTGCCCTCTCGTTTCCCTCCCCTACAAGCTGCAGGTCAGTGCTTTACAGCCGGGGGTCAATGGATCCCGAGAGTGCTCTGGGCTATTTCTAAGAGTAAGAAAGTGAGCCTCTTGTTGGCAGCCTTTCAGTTCCTCTACAGGAATTTGTGACTCTGTGGGAATATTTTTAGGAGATATACAACTGGGAAAGCTCACAAAGCTCAAATCAAGATGGATGCATTCACCCAGGAGAGTTTTACAGCCTTCATATTCAAACTCCCCTCTATCCCCTGGGTAGTGCACGGAATTAATTATATTTCAGCAATGCTAGGACTGGCCTACAGGAGCTGAATTGCTGTCATCCAGCCCAGCTGGACAAATTCATACCCTAGAGCCCCTCACCATGTGCAGAAGGATGGACCATGCTCAGTTCCACCAGGCAATAGGGAACTGGGGACTTTAGCTGTGGCCCTGCCCAGGTGACAGCACATGAGCACTAACAGGGGCTTCATTAATGTGCACAGCCTCTCCTTGCTATCTCCAGGTCTCCGCTTCCCACTAAATCATCTGGTTTGGAACAAATTCACTGGGAAGAACTATAGCAAGTCAAGCAGAGGTCTTGGGCACGGGGAACAATGGCCCATAAAGCAAACATGCAGCAGTGTGCTCAGCTGCTGGGGATGCTGCTGGCACATGTACTCAGGAAGATTAATATGCACTGAACAACCAGGAGTGGGGAGGGAAGCTCGCAAGGTTCCTCTCATTAGCTCATCGTTCCAGCTGAATTAATGACTCACAAGTTTCGCCCAGCCCTTGCTGGGTCTGTTAATACATAGCACCACAGATTAGTGGAGAGTGGAGTGCATGCCTCTGTGAGGGGGGCTTAAAAGCCTCTTAGACCCTCTGTGGGGAGAATGAGGGAGAGATGCACTCTCAGGATGCTGGGATCAAGTGCAGAGAGGCGGGGGGGAGTGCCATGCTCTGTCAGCATCCTTCATTGCTCCCTTCCCTCTCATGCAGGGATGCAGCCAGAGAGCCTGTGTGCCCTGAGCAGCCAGAGGAAATCACAGATGAATTAAAAATGAACCTGCTTCGGGCAGAAGAAAGGAAGCTTGTCAGAGAATATGCATATGGAAGCAGGGAATAAGTATGGGCAGTATGGGAAATATGGTTATTAACAGCTGACGCATTCCCTGCATGTACAGAGAGACTTTTAAGGGCCTATTATCAGTGGCACCATACCTGCAGCCAGCTCCAAGGGAAGGCGAGGTCCCTGCTGAGATGACCTACCAAGACAGCAGAAGCTTGGCTGAAGATGCTCTGTCCTGCTGGTGCCAAGGGACATGCTAGGGAAGCGAACAGAGAGTACCTGCGTGGACCCAGGGCGTGCCTGGAGGGCTTCAGCAGGGCTCTGGTTTCAAGGTGGTTTTATTGAGGCAGAAATTACAGCATGGCAAAGCAGAACTGGGACAAAGCAGACTCCTGTGGAAGGCTCTGGGATATCCAGTGGGGCAGAAGTTTGGGGCTAAGCCAAGCAGGAGGGGTACTGTATGCCAAGGCTATTTTTTATACTAATGGTTGCAAGCTAAACCCAAGGAAGGAGCTTGATGGGGATTAGGAATAATACATTTGCCCTGCAACTCAAGGCAGAATGTTGCCAGATTCTGCTCCAGCCCCGGCTGCTTGGCAGGTGCTACCCAGGGACAATGTGGGTGTTCATCCAGATGACCTGGAGCATCCCTGCATCTGAGCAGTTTGATCCCTGTGACAGTCTCCATGGAGAGCATTCCAGGGCAGGAGCAGGGACTGGGATCCAGGATGCACTGGCAGAGGTGGCTCCCAAGCCGAGGGAGCCAGGGGTCCTTGAAGGGTGGGCTTGGGCAGCAGGGCAGAGCACAGGACAGGTCAGGGGCCTGCAGCCTGACAGGAATCCCTGTGGGTTGCTTTGCATGGCATTAGAGGTACAGCAAGGTGCCTCACAGAACTGGGAGGAGGCAAAACTAATACCTCCCCAGCATGGGCGAAAGGAGATGGGCTTGTGCCTCACCAACTTACTGGCCAAAGGGTCAAGGCATCTGGCTGGAAGCTCAGGAAAGCCAGTGGCTCCTTCAGTACTGTCCTGCCAAGTCCTGCTGGGCTCCCTGGTGTGTCCTAGCCCCCTGCAGCCCCTCAGCTGTCCATCTCCTCTTCATTACTGCTCACCTCCTGCCACTTGGGCTTTGCTTTCCAGCACCAGGCAATGCCCTTTGACTGCCCCCTCCTGTGGCTCAAAGAGGACCAGCCCTACAGAGAAGCCATGAGCAGATATTCTCCCTTATCATCCTCTCAGATATTCCTTTCCTGCCTCCTCTCCCCCACCTTTGCCTCCTCCTTTATTCTTTGACTCAAGAACTGAAATGAAAACACCTCCTTCTCCAAAGGCCCCCAACAACAGCAGGAGAGAAACCAGCTCCATTCTCTTGATTTGCAAAAAAAAAAAAGAAATACAGAGAAATGTCTTGATAGCATTGTATCAAAAAGCGGAAGCTGTGCTGTGCTCAGATGTCTCAGGAGACTGGATCTCAGCTCCTTTGACTGTTTGAAGACTTGCTGAGTCTCCAGGGATCTCAGCAGCTCCAAAGCTGCCACGGTGAAGTGAGAAAAATCAGACAGATCCACTGCTGGCGAAGGCTTCCTCTGCAGAAATCAAAGGAGGCAGCACAGAAACTGCATATATTCAGCATGGCCAAGGAGCAAGAATACTGGGATGGGGAAGCTCTGGGAGCTAAACTTACACACTCAGTAACAGGGCTGGAGAAGTTATGCCTTCTCTCTTGTTCCTGCAAGCATCATCCAAGGAACAATCCAGAGAGAGGAGGGAGGAGGTGAGGTTAGCCTCAGCTGATCAGAGGACTTGGAAAACTGAGCTGGGAGCAAGAGGGAAAGACAGGACATAAGAAACGTTGACCACTGGAGGAAGGAGAGGCCCTTGAGTTGCATGCCTCAGAAGCACAAAAGCCAGGATGCTGAAACACATGTGATGGGTAAATCAGATTACTTTCTTGCTCTTCTTTGCACCATTCAATAAGAGAAGTCCTACTGCGTGCACTATTTCCACCATGTGTTTTCACATTGTGTTTCCTGGCCCTTGAAAAGACAGTGATTCAGGGACATAATTCTTCTCATCAGCAGATTTGCTGCAGCCTCTGGAAAACTTTACACAAGGGTGCAAAAATCACCAGCAAAAAACCCCAGGGCAACAGGCTCTGTCCTGTGTCCTGTTTCTGGTGCTCTCTGCATGTTCTTCCCCTGTCCAAACCGTAACCGTTCATATCCAAAAGTCCTTGCTGAGATTTTCCTGCCAGAGAAGCAAGCCCTTTCCAGTGTTTCAGGCTCCTGGGCTTAGACTACAGCACGAAGAGGCACTAGGTGTTTGAGCAGAGCCTTTGCCACACTCACCTTCAGCAGCCACGAGTCCTGGCAGCACACCAACAGTGCTGCCTAGTGCAAGATTGTTGTCTTTGAGAGAAGGAGCGCAGGCAACAGGAGCACAGCAAGAAGAGAGAATTGACCACCCTGATAAAGATTTTTTGTCTTTTCCTCCCTGCTATGAGCCCAAGTGTGTCAAGGTGAGCTTGGGATTGTGGCTGGAGAACTCCTGCCTCCTGTGCTGCCAGTGTGCCATCCTCCTGCCCACATTTCCTTCACACATATTCTCCGGCCCACTCACTTTATTCCCACCTGAAAAGGATGAAGTCACCCCAGGATAGACTTATCAGGAATCAAACAAACTACACTCCAAAACTGCCAGTTTCTTTACTCTGTGTATTCATGCAGAGTAGAGAGTTGGCACAGATGTAAGTAAGCAGGACATCCATGAGCTCTTCAGGAGGAAGCTGATTTCCCACAGGTGTCCCAGAGCTGCTTGTGGCATCAGAGACTTGCTCTCCTCGTGACCTCACTAGGATCAAGGATGAAAGAAACGTATTAACAGGCTGGAGATGCTCTCCTGGAGTGGACAAAGTGTCTCCTGTCCACTGATGCTCAGCACAGGCTGGAGAGTGACCATGCTCACTGGGCAGGGGAGAAAGCCTCCCTCCCTCAGTTCTAAATAACACCAGCAGGTAACTGGGGATCAGGGCACAAACAGATGAAGAGAAGGAAGAAGACAAGGATGAAACAGAGCTGAGGGTCAGTGTGAAGACATGGGATCACTCCTGCCTTGCTTCTGATCCCAGGCAGGAAACCAGTGAGGGACCAAAACAGCCACAGGCAATGTAGGATGCTCACTGTGATTCGCAGCAAGGAATCAACTCGTTGGGCTGGAGGGAATGTCGTGCTGAAGCTCTCCAGATGTTTCCTAGCAGGTGGGCTGGGATGGGAAATAGGTTCATCAAAGCTCCCTGTTACCTCTCTGGAATAGTTTTCCCTTTCTGGAATTGATGTAGCAGCTGCAGAGGGGTGCAGAGGCAGCACAAGTCCTTCCCCACCCTCCTGCACTCTGCTGTCTCGCTCCTTCGGCCGGGCCTAACCTGCAGAGTGGACCAATGGACCACGTTGCATCCCGCCAGGCCCGGAGGCACAGAGACCTGAGGGTTCTGTTGTCTTTGGGAAGGATCAGTGCTAGAGGTTTTTCAAAGCTGTGCCGTAGTGATCTACCATTGTACACATACTGTTACTGCCTTCACAGGCAAGAGCATCAGGTAATCAGCCATGTTCATTAGGAGATCATTAGCTTTCTGGAAGCTTCCACCTCACTGAGGACTCAGTTTGCCTCCTTACAGACACATTACAGTGTTTGCTCTGCAAACAGCTCCAGCAAAATCAATAAGGGCAGTCCCATGGAAAGATGCTTTGTGGAATGAAGAAAGGTGTTACTGTATGGCCAGATGGAAGCACAACACATAACTCTCAGCTGGTAGAGAAGCACCCCTTGTATTCAAAATCTCAGTCACCAACATCTTAAATTACTTGAATGACTAAGTCAGCTACTGCTTCAAGGGCAATAACATTTCACAAACAACACATGGAGTTCTTTGCTCATCTTCACTGTACCAGCTGCAAGGCTTGCATTGCTGTTTTCTAAGAGATCCCATTAAGTTTTCTTAAGATTCCCTCAAAAGCTGCTGTAAGACCACAGTTTTAAACAAAACATAATTCTCTCTAGTGCTTTGATCGTTCCATTGCTCAGCTTTCTCCAAAGGGCTCAGAATGTTACTCCCTTTGAAGCTATATGCTTTTAACTTTCATGGGTGCACATGTCACGGCAGCTTCTCATGGAGCAGTATCCTCCTGCTGTTGCCCCCTCTGGCTTCTCAAGCCTTAGAGGAGACCCTAACAACAGAGCTGAGCTGCAAAGGATGATGCTCCCTGTGACTCTGGGAGTCCTGGCTCTCTCTGAAAGCACCTGACAGTCTCTCCTGCTCCTTCTCCAAAGGCTTTTTTTTTGCCCAGAAAAGATCTAATGTTACACAAAAAGGGCGCAGGGAGTAACCTGAATCTTTTGCTTCGCTCTGTAAGCACCAAATTTCGTACCAAGAGAGCTCTACCGATGCTGAGAAAGGAGTATACATTGGCTTATGCTGGGGTAAACCAGAGGGCACAATCACAGAGAGGTCTGAATGAGTCCTGGGGGAACCTGCTGTAGGGACTTGCCCTGGCTGGCAGGAGCACAGGGAGAGAGGGAGGGAGGGAGCTGCAGTACGCCCCAGTGAGCTGAAATAAAATCCTTTCCATTTTGACATTTTTGGGACAGGGTACAAGAGGCATATTTTGTGCATGTTGAGAGATTCCCCACCTTTCTTCTGGTGAGTGTCACAGATGCCCTGAGCTCCAGCATCAATGGCTCTCTCTCACATTACTGCAGACCCCCTCCATCTGCACCCCACAAATCACAGCCCCTCCAGGCAGCTGAACTTCCCACCATAGGTGAGCCAGGGGTGCAGAGCTGGGCTGGTGACACTGGGTGAGGACAGCCTCCGCTCAGCCGTCACCAGGCAAGTCCAGGCTTGAGCTGGAAAGCTAAACCACTGGCTCAAGGTCTGTGTGCTGGTGCAGGTCACAGCTGCAGCGTGGCTGAGGCAGGAACAGAGGGCTGAGCTAATTCCAGGGCAGCCCTCTGCCTCCCTCCTCTCCCCTGCACCAGCCCCACTGTGGGCACGGAGGGTGAGGTGCTGCGTTAAAGTGGGGGCACACGGGGGGCTAGAAAGGCCTGGCTGTGCCTGGCATGGATGCAAAGGATCCAGCTGCCCACAGAGCCGCATGAGACACCATGCTTGGCCACACGTTTGACCAGGGTTAGAGAATGTGCTGCCAGACCCAAAGCACTGTAATTCTGCTAGCAGAAAAACACTCAATATTCTCTCTCATGCAATTCACTCATTGCCACTTTAGTAGCATGATGAGCCAAGCCGGGGATGCCAGCTCTCCACCGTTTGATGCTCTGCTCCCGTGTCCAGGGATGACACAGGCTGCTCCGGGCTGCTCCAGGCTGTCCCTCCTGCAGGGCAGTGCCACTGGGAAGAGCTTCATGGGGCTGCGTGCAGGAAAGTCTTCCCTGGTCTCTGTTGATGGCTCTGGCTTTTTGCATGCCAGATCAGGTCCTACACCCCTGCTCATCCACTCCCTGGCATGGGGCTGGGGCTGGCCTTGGGCGGTGGTCACGACCCTGGGCTGCTCTCGGGATGCTGCCTGCACTGCAGCCCCGCAGGCAAAGCCAGAGCTGTCCCAGAGCAGTGGCTGCTGTCATTATTTCTCAGTCTCTGGATTTTTCCAGCACCGACATCGCTTTTCCTGGTGTTGCCATAACAACTGGCGTTAAGAGCTTGTTGACATTGCCCTGTTGTACTAATTGCACAATTTCCTGTCACTGTTACATCCCAGTTATTTCTTTAGAAGGGCTGAAATTGCTTTCGGCCACCTCGTCTGCTCCATTGCTGCCTCCGTGGGCCTAGTTAGGGAGCTTGAGCGAGGGAGAAAACGTTCCTGAAATGCTCTGGGGAAGTGAGATTTAACCCAGTCCAGAGCAGCCAGTGACTCTGTAGCTGAAATGCAGGTAGTTGATGATATTTTGCCTACACTGATGCTTTCACTCTTGTGCTGGCTGGAGGTACACCTGCAGCAGCAGGAAAACTCAGGGATGCATGGCTGCTATGTGGAAGGTCTGGAACAGAGCTTGGGTAATGTCATAACCACCCCTTCTCCTGCCAGCACCACTGCCCCCTGCCAGAAAACCCATCTCGGGTGTGGGGGGAACCCATCTCAGTGTGGAGAGGATGTGCTTTCCCCAATGCCAGGGTCAGACACCCCACACTGCCCCGTGTCCCTTCCCCTGGGGGTGCAAGCTCTGGAAGGAACTGGAGATGTCACAGAGGTCCACATCCTCCAGGATGGGGGTCCTTGGGCTCCTGGCTAGTCCCTAGGACACTGTGGCATGAGGCTGATGGGTTGTCTGTGAGCTCAGGAGGTTTGCTCCATGTTTTGTTGGAGAGGAAATGATTAGGAGGATCAATAGCATTGATCCATCCCAGTTTTCAAAGGATGCTCGGGTCACCTTGAAATGTTGTCTTAGCTCATGGAAACCCAGTCTCCCTCCATCCAGAGCTCTTCATGGTTGCTCTCCGGCCTTACCTGAACCCCTATTTTCCTTGTCCCCAGCACATGCTGCAGGCTGCCTGGAAACTCCTTCTGATCCCAGCCCAAGGTCCCTCACAGCACTTGATGGCTCATAGCAGCCTCACTCTTCCAACTGAGGGTAGAAGGGAGAAAGCAGCTCAGTCTGAGGCACCCTGAAATTTGTCTGGGAAAAGACAGGAGCCTCCTTCCCAGTCCTGTATCCCTAACAGTCCCACAAACCAAGATATCACATAGGGATGCTGGATGAAGGGCACGGGCAGACTGGATGAAAAGGGAGCTCCCAGTCCCCATCCAGCACTCCAAGACAAGCAGTAAGGCTGCCCTGTTCTGTTCCTTAGTAATTTATCACCAAGACACTCACTTTATAAATATTAAATGAAGGGCTCTATAAATTTTTAACGTAGAAATAAAACTGCATTTGGTGGAGGAAAGAAACACCCCACTCCTTACCCCTTCCTGCTGTCGTTCTTCCTTTGCCTGCCTTGCCAATGGTGGAACACAGCGCTGCACTCAGTCCCATGGCTGCTGATAGTCCTGCAGGGTGCTCTCAGGAGGGTTTATCTGCAGAAGAACACAATGTTAGCACACACCCAAGCTGCTGGGTGTCGAGGGGGTCACACTGCAGAGCCTCACGCTCTATTGTGTCATTAAATGTAGTCATAAAAATGCTGTGTCCTGAACTAGTGTCATCCAAGGTGACCCAGTGTGTCCTCAGCTAGTACCACCCCAAGTCACCACTGCCCATGTAACACCCATGCCTGGCACCACTCTCCAGTACTTGCATCAAGTCACCTGTTGCATTTTGGGTCTGAATTCAGTTTTGTGTAGGACTAATAACGTTGTAGTCTATTTGTAGAGGACTAATAATCCCATACCATAAATCATGGTATCACATAGTGTGATAAGACCTTGGTAAGGTCTGGAAGTGGTCCCTGTGCAATCTAAGTCTCTCTCCGAGGGTTTTGAGAAGTGCCGAGATCCCTCCTGCTCCCCTGGGTCTCACATCTTGGACCAGGCAAAGCCAGCAGCGAGCATCAATCACTGTGAGATTCACACTGCACCACCCTGGCACTCCAAGCTCCAAGCAGCGTGCAGAAAAAAAAAAAAAAAAAAAAAAGCAGCGAATGTGTGAGCCACCTGCACTATCAGTAGCACCAGTAGCAGGGAGCACACCACTGTCCCCCAGCACACACACCAGCCAGCATGTCACTGCCTGTGATCCGTTTTCCCTTGTCCATTCAAGCTAGGGCTTGCTGCGGGTGTACTCTTACCCTTTCTACTGGACCTCCCCATTCCTGGACCTCTGGACATGGGTGAGAAGAAGGTGGCCACCACTGACCACAGCTGTGGAGGCCAGTTGGCATCTATTTCGAGCTGGCCAGATAAGTGCTTTGAAGCAATCCCTTTGCAGGGGCTGCTAATGAGGGTCGCAGCACTCCAGGCACAGTCCGCACACCCCGGGAGCTACAGAAACGCATCACTCCTCCCCGTCAGCCTGCTGCAATGAAGAGCACGGATGAATCATTAGGACAAGTGCTACTACAGCCCAAGTGCAAATCAGGGAAGACTAGATCTTTGGCAAATAATAGCTCTTTGCTCAAGCATGCTGCTCTTCTGTATTCAACTGTGGCTCCTTATGCTAACCCAATCTCAGGGTTATGCGTGGCAAAAAGGGTCACAGTGCCACCCCTCAGGGTCCCACACACATGCCCCTGCAGTCCAGCTGCAACTCAGTCATCCCTGATGGACAGCAAAGGAGTAGCCAGTGGTCAAACTGGCCCTGAAGATGGTTTTGTCGCATCAGGCACTGCAGTGTATTGTTGTTTATGAGTAGAAATGTATATGTATTGTTGTTACACTGCTTATGAGTAGAAAATGGAGCTTGGCTAGAAAAGCCTGATGCCAGATTTCACCATGCCTCTTGTTCTCCCTGAAACCTCTGTGGGACCCACTTTCTCTTCTCACAGCTCTCTGTGAAGTGCAAATGCCAGCAAATCCCTCCTCCTGCAATCATTAACTGCAGGGAGGAAAATAATGTCAGCAGCTTTCTGATTAGAGTGGATGAGGTGGATTTTGCCTGGACTTCCCTCAGCCAGGCAGGAATGAATGGGAATCCCACTGAGCTTTCTTCTTGCTGCTGAGTGCCCTGATGGAGTCATCATGGGCTCTATGCTGCAGAGGGACCCCCACTTTGCAGCCAGCTTCAAAAATACCTTGTAAGAGTTCTTTGCTGCTTTGATGAATGCCAACATTTTGGCAAAATTTTGTTGTTTCGCTGCAAGTGAGAAATATCAGAGTGAATGTTTACAATGCCATGTTGATGCAAAAGGATTAACTTCCCAAGAGCTCCAACTGAGGAGGGTAAGACTGTGATGCAACTTCCCCTCCGTGCACCAAGTGCTACCTCCTGCAGCCAAGAAACCTCAAGAGTGCGAATGATGCTGCATCCAGCACCTCTGACTGCCTTCAGGCTGAAGCAGCTCTCTGCACTGGCCAGTCTCCCTGGCCAAGGCCCCTGATCCCACCATGGGCTGCCTTCACCGTGGCTCCTCTGTCACCACCGTGGCTCCTCTGTCACCTGGAGCATCACCCCCATGGCTGGGGGTGGCAGGGAGGACAGGGAAGGAGGTTGTGCTGGGTGCTGATGTCTCACAGCCTGGCAGGTAGAGGAGGATTCCCTAGCCCCCAGCTGCCAATCTACACAACAGAGCCGGGCATTAAACAAAACAAAAACTCATAAAAGTGATTTAAAAAATAATAATGACAACACAAGTTATTAAAATCTGCACTCAGCTGGGCGTGGGGCTTATTGAGTATTTTCCTGGCATTTTGTCAGACTGTGGGATTGCCCCAGACACCGGGGCAGGGTGTATGACAAGAAGAGACAACGATCAATTTTTAATATTGCATATTTAAGCAAGCTTGGGCTCCAATCCATCATATCCCCTGGCTTTCCCTAAAATTAATCTTCAATAGCTTATCGAGAACTTCAGAAAATTAATATCCTACCACTTCACCTTAGGGGAACAGCACTTTTTCTGGCTGAATATGCGTGCAAGAGCAAAGGAGCAAGAGATGAAGTGTCTCCCTGCAAAACTTCAGGTTCAAAAGATGGTTTTAGCAGAGCCATCCACCACCTCCACAGGGTTCCAGCTCTGTGGGCACTGCTGGAGAGCCAAGGAGAGACACTGCAGGAAAAGCTGATGGAAAAGAGCATCCTGGGAGCCACTCAGAGCCTGCAGTGAACCCACTGCCCTGTGATCCCATGTCTTCTGTGGCCTTACTCCCACTGAGGAGGGATGCGGGGTGATGAGCAAGGCAGAAAAGACATGAACTTTCCCAGGCAATTCAGGACACTTCACCTTTCTGTTTCCCATCCGGGCTCAAAAATGATTGAATCTGCCCTTAGTGTCAGTCCAGGGAAGCATGAAGAGGAACAGGAACAGGTTGTTTCCCTGTTGTCTGGCTCCAAGGAGCTGAACATCTGTGCTCTCACTCCCAAATTCAGTGGAGGGTAAAGGCTCCTGCTGGGAACTTGCAGGGCATGGCAGCATCCAAACCCCAGCAGCCTTTCAGAGAAGGATGGTGGGAAGCCAACAAGGGAGTGCAGTCTGTCAGTCGGGCACGGCTGCTGTCCCCAGAGGACCACACTGCTTGACTGCGTGACTCCCAGGAACAACTTGTTCATGAATGAATGGCTTTACAGCCACAGAGGAGGGTCGGAGTCCTCTATTTGCTGGCAGCAACCCAGCAAGCCCTGGCAAGGCACCAGCAGTGACCCCCCCCCAGCTGAGCCAACGTGGATCCCCCACAAACAGATGACCCATCCCCAAGGAACTCCTTGAGATGCAGAGTGCTCACTGGGCACCCAGGGAAGCTGCTCAGGTAAGCCCTCAGCAGTCTGTGTGTGTGTATCTGCACATCAGGGTCAGTGCTGCCGACCCCACTCCTCTGGAAATACAAATGCAAACGTGTGTGAGCACCAGTAGGAACAGCAAGGTGGATGTGCTTGCAGCTGAACAAGGCGAGGAGGACCCAGCCCTGGTGGCTGTGCTCTGCTCTGGCCCCAGGACGAGCGGCCTGCTCGCTAACAAGGAGGAGAACAGGGGAAGAGATTTTGTACTATAAACCCACCTGCTTTTCCATCAGCTCTTGTTCTGTAATTTATAACCCAAATTTCCTCCCAGCGATGTCCTCACCACTGCTGACTGGGTGCTTTGCCATGCACCAGCCTCCTGCCTGAAAGCCGGGACACGAGGGATGTCTGCTCTGCCCTCCCCTCCACACTGCGTCCATCACAACCACCCCTCCCCAAAGCAGAGCAAAGCTCGCAGAACCGGTGTCTCGCTCGTGTTGCCGGGCAGATCACCTCACAGCTGCCCGGTAAATGTGCCTGGGAGCTGGATCCCCCTTCCCTGCCTGCTCTTCGCTTCTGGGCTGGGGGTCTCTCTCAGCCAGCAAGGAGGAAAGAGAGCTGAGAAGAGAAGGGGGAGAAAAGGGGTATGTCAGTGCCAGATCCATGCCAGGCAGGAATGGAGGAAGCAAGTGGGGCAGACAAAGAGCTGGGGCCCAGAGGGATGCCCCCAGCCATTTCACACGAGCACTCACCAGCTTCCCCATTAAACAGGTTCTGTGGCAATAGGATTAAGGGGTCAGGGAGCATGGGACCACAGCCGAGACTGGATTATCTGAAAAGGAATTAAGTGGAGATTAACTCCAGCCTAGCACGAACTGCCACTGCCAGGTTGCTGTGCTTTTTAAATCTCCCTTTTGGGCAGCCCCCTGCACTGGCAGCCCACATCCCTCATCATCACAAGGACTGGATTTAAATCTCCCCTGTGTCTCTTGCCTAGGTCCAGTATGGGAGACTCAAGGGGCTACAAGCTTGTCTGTGGCTCCCTACATCAGAGCAGGGCTGGAGGAATTTGTTATTAATAATTAAGCACCCACAGAGTATAAGCAGAGGAGGGCTGCAGCACCCCATGGGACACATAGCATCCCAGGAGTGCAGGATTCAGCACCTCCTGGAGAAGGCCAGTGCTGAACATGTGACCAGTGAGGCACAGATGTGGATATTAATAGGGAGAACCTTTGGGTCTGGGATGCCCTGGGGACACAAATGCAAGGCTCGGATAAGGAGAGGATTTTCCAGGGCTGCAGGGGCATGGACAAGCCCAGGAATGACCAGGACTCGGGTCTGCCAGACTGGCACCTGGCCCCACAGGGAATGCCCCCCCCCAGGTGGCAGAGCTCTTGGCCAGATCCAGACACCTCCGTCCTGCTGTGTTTCTTTGCTTTGTTCACCCATTTCCTGAGAGGAAATTGTGTCTCCTCGAGGAGACGCAGCCAACTGCCCCCCTCCTCACGGAGGGTCTCTCTGTGCCAGCCCTGTGAGCTGCCTCTGCCTCACACCAGCAGCTCCCCGAGAGGAGTGATTACATATCTCTGTAAAGAGGGCACTTATGACATGTTCATCTTCCTCAGAACCTCCTGACTGCACTCCACAAGCACTAATTAATTAAGCTGTATACCCAGAGCTGTGGTTGGATCGGTGTCTGCCTGCTACAGCGGGGAAACCCAGGTGGGGTTACAGCAGAAAGGGTTTGGCTGCAGAGTGGATCGCTGCCACAGCCCAGAAAAGGCTCCATGTACCTGCAGCTCAGCTGCAGCACACAGGGGTACTCCCAAATGGGGAAATCAAAACCTTGCCTGGCAACAAGAAATTACAGCAGGTAACAAGAAAGAAAAAAATGAGGAAAAATGGATTTCTGGAGAGCAGATGGTTGAAGGTGTAAAAACAAAAAAACAACAAGAAGAAAGCCT
Organism: Daphoenositta chrysoptera; assembly: GCA_013397915.1. Taxonomy (NCBI): domain Eukaryota; kingdom Metazoa; phylum Chordata; class Aves; order Passeriformes; genus Daphoenositta; species Daphoenositta chrysoptera. The sequence continues at coordinate 1,601,807 of VZRO01002622.1, forward strand.
TCCCCCCAAAAAAACCAAACAGCAGATAGTTGGTAGCAAATGTTACACTGACAATAAAAATGAAGCCTCCAGGGGTAATTTGGGGAATTACAGATCAGTAAATTGCACATCTGTGTGCACCAAATTGATTGGAATGATAATTAAAAACAGAACATCTCATAATACAGCCCAGTGTGTGTGTCTCAGAGGAAAACCATGTCTCACTAATCTCCCAGATTTCCTTGAGTATATCAGCCCAGCGGCGGATGCAGAACAACGAAGTGGCTATTTATTTAGAGCTCCTTCGACAAAAGATTGTCCAGACTGCTGCTAACAAAGCTAATTAGCCAGAGGGCAAAAGGCACCATCTTCTTCTTGCATGGGAACCTGGCAAGGAGTCCCAAAGCAGAGAGGATAAATAGTTTGGGTTTATAATGGCAAAAGATTAGCAGTGGTGAAGTCGGGACACGTGCTAGGCTTCCTGCTATGCAAGGGTGTTATTAACGGCCTGAATGGAGGAGCAGAGACAGGAGGTAGGAACAAGTGCAAAATTTTTCAGGTGATTCACGAGCACAGGATACAGCAAGGAGCGTCAGAGAGTCCCAAAGGTACTGTATGGATGGGTACCATGCTGACAAATTGTATTGATGCAAAGAAATGCGCTTTGCAGCATAAAACTTGCAGGCTTTTGTAAACCTGGGGAGGCTTCTGTACCATCCTCCAGAAGAAGCTGGGAATGCCCCAGGAACACCTCGGGCCACAGTCCCTGCTGACAGTGCAGAAGCAGCCGGGACAGGTCAGGTGACATGCAGAGAGTAGCACAGGGACGGGCACCAGGCTGCGGGGCTGCAGAGGGGAACCTAAGGGCAGGGGGAGACCGAGGGATGGGGACCCCAGCTGTCAGGGAGGGGAGGCACTAGGCAGCCTTACACGTGAACGAGGGGCAGAGAGAAGATGTGAAAGCACAGTTTTCCCTGCTGCCTTGCAGAAGGGCTGGTCAGTGAGACAAAGGCAGGGATGAAGTGGGAAAACACTTCACCCGATGTAAGATTAAATAACGGTGGTTTTGACACAGGAAATAGCTGTTTGAGGACAGAAGCTCAGTGAGATTTGATGCTGTACTAGATAAACATGTAACCCAGAGCGTCACTATTACTGGTGACATTTTGTGCATTTGTGCCTTGTGTTTGAGGCTCTGACTGACTTGGGGGGCCGAGGTCACCCCATGTGAGCTGTGCCAGCCTTGCTCCTTGCTCCTTACCCCGCCTCAGGCAGGCACCTCCAGCAGGTCTGCATCCACACAGAAGCAGCTCCTAGCTGAACAGGCCTTGCCATCGAGAGTTAATACTGCGCTGCTGAAAGGGACAATGAATGCACAGCAGGAGGGTGGCACAAGGAAAACTCTCCGGAACAGAAATTCTCCTCCTTGGCACCCTGTGCCTGCAAACTTTTGACAATCTTAAATCTGAGCACAGAGCATCCCATAGCAGGGAAGTGCCCCAAACTTGGCCTTCGTCCCCCCATCCGCATTATCCCACCCCTGTCCGGGTCTGTGTGACAGCTGCGTACCTGTCACCGCCAGCCATGCTGAGCCCTGGGGAATGCCTCTCCAGGATATCTTCCATCTGCACCAGGAAGAAACCTCCCCTGTGAGAAGGCAGGCAGCTGGCTTCAGCTCTCCCGCCTGCTGAAAGGGACAAAACCTTTGAGCGGAGACAAAATAGGAAGTGGAAAGCTTTAAGGAAATGCCAGGCTGAAGGCTCACAGGGCTGCTCCAGCTCCAGCCGGCTCACAGGCAGCTCTGGGCCCCCGGCTGTGCCGGCTGCTCCCCAGCCATCCCTCACACTGGGATCGGGCCCAACCTGCCACTCGCCTGGTTTTTCCTCCCTCTGAACCTCCGAAGAGGCAGCTGTGCTTGTGGACATTTTTTTTCTTTTCATGCCAACAAAGAGAGCCAGCGTTTAGCGAGCGAACCCTGCAGTCACGCCGCTGGGGTAAAATCCAGGCTCGAAGAAGGGCTTGTAGGGGTGACAGGTGAGTGCATCAGCCAACGGCATCTTCATCTCTCATGCCCTCCTTTGGAAAGGTTGGAATGCTCCTAGCATTTTTCGTTGGCTCCTATCAGCCACAAAACTATTTCCCATTGCAACAAGCAGATTTGACTTTCCTCTTTTCCAGCAACACCAGCCCCGTGGCTCACCTTGCCACACAGAGTATAGGACACCGGTTATTACACTGGGAATATGCTCCTCCAATCTCCTGGTGCCCCTTTCACACTCATTTTTAATCAAGGGAGGAAAGAGTCCATTTCTGCCCCAGGAGCATGTCCCTTACACATCTGTGTCTGTACCTTTTAAAAGCAAAAAAACTCTTCCTCTCCATTTCCTTCCCAACTTCTCTCTCCCATATCCATCATCATTAGCGACTATAAACATCAGAGCTGCAGCCATTAGGCTGCTATTCCTAGATAAATAATGCTTTTCATATTTAATTTACAAGTGGTTGCGGAGCTTCTTTGGGTTGCACGGGGTTAATTAAGAGCTGAATTAGATGGAAATGCTTCTCCCTGAGGAAACTCAATTAAACTGTCCTGGACAAAAAACAAGGATGGTCAGGATTTCTCCCCAAAAAGAAATGCTGTGCCAGCCACCCTGACCGCTATGTCTCCTCTGCCTGGGGTTAGAGCCTTTTCTCCTACCTAATGCCATGTACATGTGTGCCAACTCTGCTGGTGGGAACAGCTGGCTGCCCTTGACCCCTTGGGAAAGGGAATGAGACACTGAAGCATGGAGGTAAATAACAGGCAGTGAAGAGGGACAGGACTAAGGAGCACCCAGCACCTGCACGGGACACACACTGTAACAGCTCCTCCTTTCTGAGTGTGAGTACTGAGAGCCCCCATGTTTCAGTCAGACACGACAGTGATGATGCTCATGGTTAATCCTTCCTCCTGCTTCACAGACAAGTTGCCAAATGCTCCTCAGGAATGTGATCTCCGAAACAGGAGGAGTACAAGACCTTGCTATGCGAGTGAAGGAAGATCCTGGCCTCCTCATCCCAGACATCTGCTCACCAAGGCAAGGCATGTTGTGAATCACAAACCACCACAGGTCCCGTGTGACCCTTAGATCCTTCTTGTGGTGGTGCATGGGCAGCAGCTCCTTTTCTTCACAAGAAAAAGAGCTCTGGACAGAGCAGCATTGCTGGAAGGAATGAAACAAAACCAAAAATTCAGGAAACCCTCTAGAGAAGGAAGTGAGATCTTTTGGGATGACAGGAAAGTTTGTTTACATGGACTTTTTGCTCTGATCCCAGCAAATAAGGAAGGCAGAATGTCAGGGAGCACATACCTTGCTCACTAGACAGGCTGAAAATACTAAAATTCAAGTGCTCAGCATCCATATACAACACATTGTAAGAACCTGTCAATCCAAGGAAGTGTTTCATGGCCACGATCAACAGCTCTTCAAATTCATACTCATTTAAATGTACTTTTATTCTTTTGTGTGTGTCTTTTCAACAGCCAAATCCAGGAGGCAAAAAGTCTAATGGCACCACCATGCCACCCTACCCTGAGTGGCTTCAGCTTCAGTGAGGTGGAGGACTGGTACCAGGAGTTTCACCCAGCAGCAGGTGCTTGATCTTAGGGACCTGCGTGTCCTGCAGCTCCTTCCCTGCCTCCATCCCCTCATGACACTGTCTGAAGCCCCACCTGAAAGTGATTCAGCTGTTCCCCTGACTCTCAGAGCACATGGAAGATGAATACCATGTCATCCTTTCTAATATCAGCCTCACTGTTTGATGTGATTACCTGCTGTGTTCACTTGGCACTTGAACATTCAGACCTATCAATTTAATCTTAATTGTGCCCTTAATTTGATCATTGTGTTGTTCTACCTCTAACAGCCTTAGAGGAATCTGGTAGTAAAATTGCCTTGCAATACGATCAACTTAAGCGTATCTTTGGTTGGCTTTTATATAAAGTTTTTGAGGCAGAGCACAGAAATCAGTTTATTTTGTTGACTGGCAGCATGGATAATGAACTTGGAGGGTAGAATTCCCTTTGATAATGTGCTCTGCTACCAAACCTGTATTTCACAAAGCCTTCCCTGTCCTTCCCCTGGCCATGGAGGGGCTCAGACAGAGATGGCTGCTGGGGAGCCAGGCAGGGTCGGGGGAGTCAGGAAGGGTTTCCTCAACTGAGGGAGTGCACGTATTCCTGTTCAGATAGGTTTACTTCCTCCAAAAGCACTTCCAAGTGCACCTGGACAGGGAGGAAAAGATCCAGGTATTTTTCACACCTCCACCAGGGCATTTTTCCCTCTTGGTGTCTTCGCTTGTGTGCTCTTAGCAACATGCAGCCCCTAACAGGGTCTCTCGGTGATACATGCCCTGTCCAACTGGGAAGATGACCGAGGGAGAAAATCAAGCTTTAGAAATTCTTTTGTGCCCTTCCCCCAGAAGCTGCAAATCCTTGTCTCCTTGACACCATCTAGGTGAGGTTATCCACACAAAAACAGGCTCCACGGAAGCAGGGGGAGCTGAGGGAAAGTGGGAGCAGAGCAGAAGAAATCCTGGGCATCACATTCCTCATCCCAGAACTTTGCAAAGCCTACAGAGACTTCCCCCAGCTTTTCAGAAGAGAAACCAAGTGCCTGCCAGACAAGTCCCACCTGGGGCTGCCTGCTCAGCCTGCCGGTAAGTGGATGGGCTAACCCGAGTGTTCAAAACAAGTCTCTTGCTGACAAAAACCCTCAAGAGCCTGGCAAACACAGAATCCCAGTAAGCACACTGTGTCCAGACATGCAGAGAGAGCCAAGGATGCCCTGGCATGCCGTCTCCCCTATCCCCTGGGAAATTTTTATATTTAATTAGAAGAGAGTTAAGGAGAAAGACAAGTGCATGTGTAGGAGTAAACCATCACCCGGGTAGCTGACTTCCTCCATGCAGGAGACAGAAGCAAAGGAACATTTAATCCTGCTGTCTGAGCATGGCCAAATTGAGATCTACAGGGACTTCTCTGTGCAAACGCTGTATGGCAACAAACAGCCTGGGTAACAGGATAAGCTTTATCTGAACAATCAGCCACTTCAGTGCAGCCTTCCAGGGCCACTCGCACTGGCCAGCAAGGGGTCGCTTGGGGACAACTCCTTCAGGCTGGCAGGAGAGTCAAGAAAAGGAACTGCTGCAGAGCAGCCTGGGATGTGGCTGGATTTGGGCAACTTGCCAAAAATCCTCAGTGAGACCCCCTCCTCCCCCCTTTGCTTAGTGCCCTATTACCTCCCCGCCTTGACAAAGCCCTTCTGCTGCCAGCCCAGGGTGCGAGGCTGAGGCTTCCCCTCCCTGCCCATGGCCGCAGCCCAGGCGCCCTCGGCACAGCAGCCCCTCGCACACCGAGCAGGGCTTTAGGCCTCAGCTGCCCAAAGCGTCCCTGCCCGTGACCCTCCCGCCTTCTGGGAGCTCCTGTGAGCGCAGGGATATTAATGATGCTGCCTTTTGATATGCAAACGGAGTGCTCATTATGCCTCTCGCCCCACATCCTCTGAGCGGTTAATTAAAGAGTGTGCAGCAGGCAGAAAATTATCATCGCCTGCAAAATAAACCAACAACACTCGGATGGCTTCACTCTGCCCCTCCAAAGCACGTGCAGGCAGCCCTGGCAGCAGCAGGATGGACGGACAGGTGGATCCACGTGTCCCGGTGCTCGGGCAGGTGAATCCCACAGCGCCTGCGCAGCCATAACCCACAGGGTGGGAAGCTGCGGCCAGGCCGCAATGGCTGCGTTGGAACCAGACGGGTTCAGGGCAACTGCGGCACGTGGGACAAACACGCAGCTCTGAGACCACAAAGGCACCAGTGCCACCTGCCAGCACCGTGCTGCTCTTTGCCCAAGTTCTCTCAGGCTCTAGGTGAGCAGGAGAGATCCCATTCCATCAGCCCAGGGAAGGATGGCTTTCCCTCAGACCCTGCCTGGACGCTCACCACTGGAAGCAGAGATGGGAACAGGTTATTTTAGTGCTGACCTTCATGGTACCTCTGTTTCCCAGGGAGAGGAAGACCTGGACTCACCACTGCACTTTGCAGGGAGGACAGTGATGTCCAGGTGCCCTTGATGGCGAGCCCTGGGGAGCTGCTGCTGCAGCCCGGCAGCAAGGTGAGGTTGGCAGGGCTGATGTGCAAAAAGCTGGTGCTTTAACCCAATGCCACTACTCTGCTGAGGGAAGGGGCTCTCCCAGGCCCATCCCCCCAATCCATCTCACCCTGCTCCAGAGTCTTGTCTTGCAAACAATCATCAGCTTTTTAGGGCTCTGAATCCAGTCCTTGCAGAAAGAAGCAAGTGCCTGCAGCAATCATAACAGATCAAAGGGAAGGGTGGGAGTCAGAGCCCACAATTTCCTTCTGCTCCAACTAAACGAGGAATCAAATTAACCTGTTAGTGAGCTGAGGGAGACTGCCCTGACCCACTTTCCCTCTTGGGTGGATTCATCCCCCACAATCTTTAACCCAAGAGCACACTGGTCACAGTGGCTCCCAGGGGCTGCCTCTGCCCACTTTGCTGGACCAGAACCTTAGCTGTGACTGTCCATCAGAGGATGATGCTTAAAACTCTGGGTGCCAGCACATGGCCTTCCTTCCCCCCAATTGAATAAAAGAGGGGAGGATAGGATAGCAGTTTGTTTTTGTGTGGGTTTGGGCACATTTTGGGTGTCCCCCTGGCTTGTGGCAAATCTTTCATGTCTGAGAAGGGATCTGCTTGGAGATAAAGCACAGCCCTTAGCTAGAAGGACACATTGCTTTTTTCCCCTGCCATTTTTTGGGATACAGCCTGCATTTGTTGATGCTGTTGGGAAACAGAGATTACTGCAGAAATGAGTAACTCCCACTCACTCCTCTCACAGAGCTGGTTAGAAATGACAGAAGCAGCAGGTGCCCTCTGGACATTAATGGACTCACTGTATCTCTTTCCACCCAAAAAACACTGCCTGGTTTGCTGGGAAATGGAGAACATGCTGGAGGCAAGCTTAGTAGCTGCCCGATGCTTTGGAGAGAGATCACTCCTGTGCTCTGTTTTGCTCATCAAAAGAAAAGTACCCCCCCCAACTCACGCTGTAAGCACTAGCACAACCCAAGTTGTGCTACACGGGCACAAACACCACTTCTCCCTGGCTCCCAGGACAGGCTGTGACTGCTGTTTGCCTGAGAGAGTGTTCAGGTCCCCACCTGTTTGCTCTTTCTCTTCCCTTGTTCCAAGCCAGTGGTGTTTCTGTACCCTGCGAAGGAGGCTCCCTCCGTGGCAGGATGTTGCTCTCTGCAGCTGGAGGGGGAAGACGGAGCAGCTCAGCACTGCGGGACAGACCCTGACCCCAGTATCTTCCACGCACCCAGGGAGAAGGTGCTGGGAGTGGGATCTAAGCAGCCCCTCAGGTGCTGCTACTGCTCCTAAATGTTCCTGCAGCCAGGTGCCATAATCCCTGTGGGGACTTTGGAGGTGCACACTCCACAAGGTGTGTGCAGAGGCGCGATTTGTCATGGTCTCCCCTGGGACTTCCTCCTGCCTCCACGGGCGGTGGTCCCCCAGGATTCAGCACAGAGAGGGGACCGGGGGAGCCGGCACTGGAGGGCTGCCAGCTCAGCCGTCCCCAGAGGCGGACAGCAGCCGCTGCCACCTGCGACTGCGGCCCTCAGCAATGACAGCCGTGGCAGTGACTCACCCCAGGGCGGAGGTCACAGCAGCCTATTTCCCTGGGGCAGCAGTGGGCATAGGAGCGTGGTATTCCTTCCTCTCCCACCCCATCCCAATCATTCGGGATTCAAAGGCAATTTAACGCGAACAACTCTGCTTCTCTGCCTCCTCCCCATCCAGTATCTGTGCCTTTCCCCCACACCTCCAGCCTTCTGGGACCTTGCTGCAGTGCCAAGGGGCCACAACTCCCACATCAGCAGCTCTGCACAGCTCCAGGGAATGCGCTGCCCCTGCCCTTCAGCCTCCCTCGCGCCCCTCCCGCAAGCCGTGCAATCCGTCTCCTCATCTCAGGACTTGCCCTGCCATCCATCACTGACTGCCTGAGCACATTATCCTTCACTTCTCCAGACAGCGGTCGAGGGAGGCAGCTGGGACCAAGCAGATCCTCTGCTGAATCCCAGACACGCTCACACCTTGGCTCTGCGGGGCTGTGCTGCAGGGCTGGAGCTTTGCTGGCTCGAACTCTCCAAAGACCAACAAAGTCTGTGCAGCTGCCTGGCACTGTGGGCACCACCTGTGATCCTTGGAGGTGGAAGTTGTGGCAGATGGGACATTCTGAATACCACCACTGTGGACCACAGACAGCTAAATCCATCCTTGTTGCCATGTCCTGGCCAGTACCCCCAGGGCTGCAGTATGGGTTATGCACTGCCAGGAGGGAGCTCAGTGCCCTCTCTTTGAGTGAGGGCAGCAGGAAGGCTGGGAGTGCCCAGCAGTCCAGGGCACAAACAGGGCACAGGCACGTGAGAGAGGATGGGGCCAATTTTTGCCCAGTGCTTGAATGATTTTGCTCAAGACCATAAAGTTTCAGAGGCAGAAGCCAATTCTTGACTCGGGGATTTTTCCCAGATGCCCCTTCTGTTGAGTTTCTCTGCCATTCTTTGACTGTTTCCACTTCTTGAGGCTTTTGCCTGCAGCACCCCTCCATTCCAGTGCCCGCACTCCTTGTGCTGCTCCCTTGCAAACCCTCCTGACAGCCAGGTACAGCCTTCCCACACATGCCACAGCTGCCCTCCTGAGCCCCCCACTCACCAGTTCCTCCTTTCCTGGCTGCCAGACTCCCCAGAGCAGTTCCAGCCCCTCTGTGTGCTCTGGGGGGAGCAGTGGGCAAACAAACGCTGTTCTGTCAGATGAGTACAGTAGAGAAATACAACAGCATTTGCTCTGACTGATCCAGCAGAAGAATGACAGGAGGGAAATCCCAGTGCCTCCACCTCTGAGATTTCCACAGTAACACCTCCTGTGGCAGGGATGGGGACATTGCTGTTTCAGAGCTCTTAGGGATTTTACCAAATCTGACCTGGTATCACAGAAATGTTAACTAGGGGAAAAAAAGATTTTGGAAGGCTAAAAGGAATCACAGCTTGTGGTGGTATATTACAGACATCAAAAAACCAATTCTGATAAATATGTGGTTTAATGTGAGTCAGTAGTAATAGGTGCTACAAATTTAAATACCTTACTGCACACTCAGTACACAGCTATGCAGAATTATGAAGCACTTTGGATTAATATGCATTTAGTACAACGCACCTGTATATGGTTTGTATTGAATTGCTGCACTCCTGTGTGCATGCTAATATTAAATGGACAACTGCTTGCGTAGGTAACAGCAGATATTCAGATGCCCATGCTAATCTAGAGCTTTCAATGACCCTAATGCAATATTTTGGAGAAACACCCAATGACCAGAGGCTACGTGGTGGTCAGGCCCTGCTGGCTCCTGTTTGTGGGTCCTGCAAGTTTGGAACAGCAGGAAAGGATGAACAGTCTTGGTTCCCAGATAATGCTTTTTGGGGTGACTTGACACGGGCACATCCCAAGGGACGGGCTCACTCATGGCCCCTCTGAGCAGCTTCCTCCTGGGGACAGATGTCTCAGCTCCTGCTGCTCAGCCACCGGGCCCTGGCTGCCACTTAGCTCCACGGTGCCAGTGCGTCACCAGCACCACACGAAGAGTGGAATCTTCGAGGGATGTCACATTCTCCTTGCTGCCTGCTCTGCCCGCAGCAGTCTGGGGAGAGGCCACACCATGGGCACCCCACCCCATCCTGCAGCTCTCTGACTGGTGCTTGCTTCCCAGAGGACTTTTGTCCAGGCTGATGTGAATGCTTTACACTTCCTTCCCAGGGACCATTCTGCAGCCTAGGACCTGGGATTACCAGGCAGCTTCCCACCCACTTTCACTCCTTTCTCTCTAGCTTCATCCCTCTTCTCCCTCCTCCCTTGCATATTTGCTACCTTGGCTCCATCTCTTAAGCAGACGTGAGGCTCTTTTGCTCTCTACATACCAGCTTTCCAGCCTGTTCTCCTGTTTTCCTACAAACTGTCCCTGTCTGTTTCAGCTTCTGGCAGCCACCCCAGGCTGGACATGGTGCCCCAGGATGCTGTTGGGGCTCTTGAGAGGCACAGACTGCCCACTGATTGCCTCAGCCATGCCAAAGACATGCCCAACCTGAAATCCTACTCTCCGTTTCAACCTGCAGTCCTGTAGGGATCCATCATTCTTCCACCCCTGCTCCCGAGCAAGACAATGAAACAGCCATCAAGCTTTCCCTTGTCACACCACATCCTACCCTTCCCCTGGCAGGTGGATGCCCAGGTCCCTCACACAGTTCACAATCCTGGAAACTGGGTTTGGTGCCACTATTTGAGGAAAAAAATCCCATAGATATCATGCCGTCCTCCATCCTTGGAGTTTTGCAAGACCTGACTGGATAAAGCCCTGAGCAATCCAGTCTGGCCCCATAGCTGACCCTGATCTGAGGAGGAGGTAGGACTTGAAACCTCCTGAAGTCCCTGTGAGTTTTCTTGTGGCCCTAACCCCCTGCCCACACAAACTTTAGAGGTGGTCCCAGACCTTTCCCAAGCTGCAAAGGGCTAAACTTTGCTCAGGTTCAGGTTGGTGGCAGCATGTTCTTTGAAGCTCTCCCCTCACAGCCAGAAGCTCCCTCCTCCAGGGTCTCCCTGCTTCACAGCTCCTCCCCACCTTCCCCTGAGGGAGCCCCTCTCCCTGGCACTGCCAGGCTGCCACCATGGTGCTGAGCGAGAGCTGGCTTGGCAGAGATGGGAGGCACACACTGCCTGCTGGGGGAGCTGAATAAAATGAGCAGAAAATGCACTGAAGCCTTTTCCACTTTTTTTATGGCTGGCAAATTAGTTTTACATTAAGCTTTTAATGTGCTTGGCTGTCAGCTCTGCTTGGAGCGTGGTGGGACCAGGCAGCACGGGGGGAGAGGGGACAGCAGTGGGGGCAGCAGGGACAGGTGGCATCGTGCTGGAGCAGATGGTGCCTGTGATTGTTGGATGCAACCCCTCTGTCAGATGGCTCGGGCTGCCCCAGCTCCAGGAGAAAGCAATGAGCCTTCATGCCTGTTGCCCCAGGGCTTTGGGGACTCCTGCCTCGGGTGAGGAGGAAGAGGGGACAGGTTTCCAGGGGGCACTGGGCAACACACAAACCCACTCAGGTCCAGTCAGACACCTGGTTTTGTCCCTTCCCTCAGGAGCCACAGTCATGACCCTGTGCAGAGCAGGGCGTTGTCCCAGTTCCACCTCTTCATCTGGCAAAGATGGTGGGTACAGTCCACCCCCAGTGAGTGCCTGAAATCCCTGCTTAGCTCTCCTCTGCCTCTCCAAAGGCTACAGGAAGTCAGCAGAAATCTTGACTCTGCCAGCACCATGATGGTCTCTGATTACATCCTTAGGAAGTCGCAGGAGGGTTCCCTTGGTCCTGGAACAGCATGTGGGCAGGTGAAAGCCACAATGAAATGAGGTGGCATCCAATAAATTCTTGGGAAAGGGCAGTTTGATCAAACCCAAAATATCCCCCCTTGGTTCCCATCGAATGGCTGCCAGTTCTGCACCAGTTCTAGAGGGGGTGGAGTGTAGATGAGGCACAGCCAGCTCAGAGCAGGCTGTTTAAACTACAGCAGACCCTGAGCTGCTGTAGTTTACACTGGGGAATAAATCCAAGCCTTTCATCTATCCATCCTCAGGGGTTTTAAGTGTCTCCTCACTTGCAGGGGTTAGCAAAGCGAGTGTTTTCAAAGGGAAGTGAAGGGATGGCAAAAAACAGCATCCACAGCTGGGAGCAAAGAGCAGCTTTTGTGGAAGTCACGCAAAGAGAGAAATCAATACAGCTCTAAAACAGGCACGACAAAAGAACAAGTGGAAAAATCAAGTGGCCCACCAAATCAAACCAGAAGGTGCAAGCAAGGAGCTTCACAGCTGCCTGGGACAGCAGCAGAAGCCACTGAGGAAGAACAAAGGTAGAGTCAGAGCTCAAAACATGTGGGGCAACAAAATGGCTCAAGACATCACACTTCCAGTATCAAGTCTCCTCAGAGTCCTGCTGTTGGGCCCAAGGCACTGCTCTCTGCAGAGATCTCCTGCAGCCTGTCTGGGGAGCCAGCAAGGCCCCCGTGCCTCCGCTGACCTCTTGTGCTGGTGCCTCCTGCTCCATGCGTGACCCTTTCTTCTTTCTGACTCCACTGCATGCTATCTAACCATGCTCCCCAGGGAAGGATCAGGCCCTGAGACAGTCCTGAGATGTGCTGCTGGCTGCCATTCACTTTTGCAGCCATGAACCTTTTCCATGGGCATCTTCTGGAGGAGCAAGCAGTGCCTGTTTAGAGTGGATGTGTCCCAGCCCAGAGAACCTGCCTGCTCATTGCTTTGGCCTCAGAGGGCCCAGGGCATCCTCTTGCCCTCCTCTGGGGACACCAGGCAGTGTCCCTGCCCTAGACAGTGTCCTTGCCTGCTCCTGTCACCGTGCTGGGTCAGCAGCCTGGGAATCAGTTCCAGTGTTGCGCCCGGAGGAGAAGCAGCACCAACATGCAGACTCAGCAGAAGAGGTATCCTAGGGGGAAAAAGGCTGCTTCCCTCCAGCACAGCCAAAAGCATGGGCAAGCCATGAGCAAGGGCAGGGGAAGCAGGAAGCAGCAGGAGGTCTTAGGGAGCTGGGTGAACTTGGAAGGTACCTCCTGAATCTGTATCATAGAGCCAATCCAGGATTTCGATGCTCAGATACTGACAGCAGTTGCCACAGGTACACAAGCAGGAAGTCTGAAGCAAAAACTCCTGTGGTTTTGGGCCAGCTGTGCCCCATGCCATAGTGCTGTGGCCACTTTGGCTGCCTGGTGCCCAACCTGTGCTCTCACATGGCCCCATGGTCCCATGGGACCATCTAGGACTCCCTGTTGGCATCTTGAACAAAGCCCTGACCTTCCAGCCTCTTCCCCAGCCTGGCTTGCAGGGGAAGCCCATTCATGTCAAGCAGGCTGCGTGCCCAGGAAGGCAGCGATCTGTGACACCAGAGCGGCAGGGCAGGGCTGGGAGATGGCCCCGGCTCTGCGGCCCCGGGGCCGCGCCTGCGGGCGGGGCCGCCACGGCCGCGCTGCTGCGGCTCCCTGAAAGGGCGCATTGTCGGCAGGGCCGGAGCGGGGACACAGGCGGCATTGAGGGGTGGGTGCCCGTGCTCCCGGCTGGCGGCAGGGCCGGCCTGCCCCGTGCCTGGCCGCTGGCAGCCCCGACCTCACAGACCTCCTTGGAAAGGCTGGATTGTGAGGCTCCAGGAGCTGCAGGAGGATGGGGCACCTGGCATGCGCTTCTGCAGCTGCCTAAAGAGAGCGGCCTCTGCACTGGTCCTCCTACCCCATCCCCCGCCGGCCCCAGCACCCTGGCACAGCCTCTGTCTCTGAGCCCTCCAGCCCTGACCTTGTTGCCCATCCCCAGCCCCTCGATGTGAAGCTGCAGCTCTGCTCAGCAAGGCCACCACCACCCCAGTGCTCCTCAGAGCGGCTGATGGACTCTGGCCATGCTCTCTGCTGCCCCTCTCCTTGGGACAGGGCTGAGTGGGATCCAGCCTGGCTGGAGATGGAACAGTGGCAGGATTCCAGCTCTCCCTGGACCTTGGCATGTCCTGCAGCCACCAGTAAACGCACGTGAGGCTCCTGCAGCCACCAGTACACACACAAATCAGAGGAAGGAAGGACGCCTGCTTGGGGAAGCTGGACCCAAGGCTTCCGGCACCTGCAGCCAAGGGAGGCCAGGCTGGGATGTACCTCGCAAGGGGTGGCAGGGTGCCAGAGGCAAAGCCCCCCAGCCTCTCCCACCCTACTGCCCTGAGAGGTGAGTCAAAGGAAAAATTAATTCCAGAGTGACCTGGCTGCATGACCTGTCAGATGGCAAACAGCATTTTCTCTCCCAGCCCTGGAGCCAGGTCCTGTGCCAGGTCACACGGGCAGTGTTTCAGGGATTGGGTGTTTCAGGATGGGGTGAGGCAGCAGCTCCCCACCTTTGCCAGCACAGACCCAGTGGGGAGCAGGCTCATCCCCTTCCCTCCCAGGGCAGCCCTGCATGCTGGCAAGGAGCAGTGCATGGCTGCCAGTGAGGAAGCCCTTTCCAGTCTCATGGATGCCATTGTTTTGGGGACGGGCATGGGGCTGGTACCCAACATTGGATAGGGATTCAGTGCACAGCCTTCTGCACCCTCTGAGCAGCATCTGGAGGAGACAGGGTCTCCTTGGGGACCCATCTGTCCTTAGAGAGACAGGCAGATGCTTGGGGCACTTTCTGGGCTTGCAGTGGCAGTGTCACCAGCTCATGTGCATCACAGCTGTGTGCAGGCTCCCCCGGAGGCTTTGAAAACTTGGGCAGTTTAGGATGAAATGAGAGACTCCGCTGATGCTGAGCTAATTCCAGGTTATGCAGAAGTGTGACAGCCACATCAAAAGGGCTGGGGAGGCGCAGCAGGTGCTGTGCATGCCAGTGATGTGGGTCACACCTGGCTCTCCAGCAGAGATGCTGCTCTGGGGTGCTGGGAGTACCACTGCCCTGGACCCTCTGCCAGAGACAGCCCTTGCCTCTTGGGGTCCGAGCTGGGGGCACAGCGGGTCCCATCTCCTCCTGCTGCTGCATGGCCAGGCCAGCAGCCCCTTCCTGGGCAAGCACCCGGCTCCCTTATGGCAGACATGCCCTCACCAGTGCAATCCCTGAGCCGGGGTAGAGGCTAAACTATCTCTGGACAGAACTATAGCCCTCCAGTCAGACTTTTATTTAGTCTCAAGTACTGCAAACAGGATGCAGCAGCCTCCACACTTTCCCTGGGGACTGTCCGGATCCTCTCAAGATGCCTCTGCTCTGTGGGGATCCCTATCAAATGTGGTGACCATGGTCATACCAAACTCAGAGCAACTTAAAAACCCCCAAAACACTGCGAGTAACAATAAGAACAAACAGCACCACACACACTCTTAAGACCTTGCATCTTTTTTTTTCCAAAGTGAGAAACTAATCTGACCCAAAATGCCCGGATACTCAGACAGACCTGCTCTAAAGTCCAGCAGAGCCTACTCCTTCCTCTCTGGCCAGCATCCCAGCCTTGGCAGTTAGCAAGGAAGGGGTCTCATTTCCCCCTGCACACAGGACATGTGGCATCCAGGCCTAGCAGGTGGCAGGCTGTTCCCTGTCTCAGCCCTTGCAGAGTGTTTTAATGGAAATATTAAGGCTGGTATGGATGCTAGACAAATGCAAGCTCATGTGTGTATGAACTGGGGGAAAAGCAGAACAGGGGCTAAAAGCAGGGCTGTATTCATAAGCAAGGATGCATTTCCAGTTAGTCAAGCTGAGCGCCACCAAGCCCAGGTCTGATAAGCCTCAGGACAGACGCTGTGTTAGCAGAAGACAGCAGCATGTTATTACTTCCTGTTAACCCAGCAGGAACATAGTTGCAAAAGACAGCTCTGAACAGACAGACAATATCAGTCCAATAAACTAGTTCATGATTTCCCAGCAAGAGGAATGCAGGAATCATAGGGAGGACCCAGGAATCAGCATCCCGTCCTGTGGGTTGCAGAGATCCTGAAGAACTCTTGGGGACACACATCTTGGTGTTTATACATAAGAAAGCATGAATGGGGAAACACATTAGAGATTTTGTATAATGAAGTCACCTTCCCCTCTGTAAGATCTTGCTGTCTTGCACCATGATTGAATGGCCCGTGCTCTTCAATCACTGACAGAAATTTTGAGGACACACGAGAGTATGAAGGTGGAGCACCTTACCCTGGCACAAAGGTGGCACTCGTGGCTGGCTTTGACAGCCTTGTCATTTGTTATGGGATCAAAGCAACCCACGTACCTGATGCCACCAAGAATTACTGAGAGGTAGTTTCTGAGGGTTTTTCTACCTGTCTGAGGCTCTGTGGGGCTGGCAGGGAAGCAGCGGCCCAGGACTGGTTAGGAAGGGGTGTGGGTTGTCAAAAAGACAAACTGCTCTTTAACCGGGCTTTTAATCTCCAGTCTTCACTGACGCTTTCACAAATCCCCCTTTTTCAGTCCAGTGAATATGGAGTGTCTCAGTAAATACACACACAACCCCTCTGCAAATTCATGATATGTGAATGATTTTTATTTAAAACACTAGAAGCAGTGTTAGTTACTACTGTATTTCAAACTCCCAGGAAATGGGACTACAAAAAGTACAGGCTGAGTAAAAGCGTTGACTTGGATACAGCATGATTTATGGGGCATATTTAACATCATGAAGCCTGATGTACACTTTCCAAGAAGAAAACAAAAATACAAAGATATGTGTAGTCTGATGTGGCTTTGATACAGGCTGGAGGTTTCCATCAGTAGATGATTTTCCTCTTGACCTCACCTCAAGGGAGGTGGGAACAGGCCTGGGAGGGATGACCTGGGGGCTGAGCAAAGCTGGGGGAGAACTGCTCTGTGTCCCATTTATGTTATTTTCTGTGCTAGGAGTAAGGCAAACCCCAGGAGCTTGTAAGGTTTGACCTTTTCCAGGGAGGTTTCTCAGGAGTAAGAGGGAATGCTAGGGGATGGCCAGCCCAGGCTGTTCTGGATCACAATGGGATAAGCAGGTGTGCTGAGCCAAGGCAGGATCCTTAGCTGAGTTAGCAGAGGTGCTCTCACAATCAGTCCTGAGATGCTTTCTGTGCTTTTGGGGTGTGTGTTTTCAAACAGACATCAGGCAGGCTGGAGAGACCGGCAAGAATTCATGAAAAGCCCAGAAAACTCTGCTTCAGTATGAGAGATAAAGAAGTTTAGTCTATTTAACTTCTCAGATAGAAGAGAGGTGCCTTGATCATGATCTATTAATACCTACACAGGAGAAATAGTTCAGATAGTAGATAGCTCTTTAATCTAATAGGCAAAGGTATAATGCAATCCAGTGGCTGGAAGCCAAAACTCAATGTCGCCAGCCTAGAAATAAGGGGAATGTTTCACCATCAGGCACATCAAGCCCTGGAGCAACTCACCCAGAGCAGCAAAGGCATCTCTCCTGAGACAAAGGTGTGCCTGCACTGACAGCTCTGGTGCAGGAATTACTGGGTACAAGGCTGTAGCCTGTCACCCACAGGGACAAGGCTGAGCAGTCACAACGACTATTTCGCCCTGAAAATCTGGGATTTTACAAATGGGTAGTTGATTGAATTTATTTTTGTGTAAAGGAGGAGAATCTCCCCCACCACTCCTGCCCAGCAATTTAAAACTGCTCTGTAGCCATGATTCTGTGAGTATGTCCAAGTGACTGCATAACATTGAGGCAGTTACTTTTGTCCTCATCCATTTCCTTCACCTTATGTGTTGTATTGACTTCTTGTGGCTCTTGGGAGGGCAGACCGAAGAGGAAGGGGAGTGAAAAGTAGGGGTAAATAAACACATCCTTGGGACATTACCACTCCTGCACACACAGAATTTATAAGCTCCTCAAGAGAAGGGATTATAGCATGAGCTGTTTATCTCCCCTTCTGAACTACAGAAGCATGATAAGTCTCAAGTATTTTGTTAAAGCTTATGCATGAAGGCCAGTGAGAAAGAACATTTTCTGAAAGTCAGGTGTCCCCAAAATATCCCAGTCTTTGTCCCTGAAGATCAAGGTATCAAAAACACCACTCTGTGAGAAATCTCGGCTGGCGCTCCTGCGGGGCTTAGGAACGATTTCAGTAACCCCATCGGGCTCTGGCGGACCTCAGAAACTCCTCGAAGCGAGGCTGGCACCCCGCGGCCCGTCGAAGCGAGCCGCGGGGCAGGGAGGAGGCAGCGGCAGCCCCGCTTGCTCGCCGCGCTCCCGCGGCTCCCGCCCGCTGCGCTGCCCGAGCCGCAGCCGCGCCGCTGCCGGGCGGCCGCCGAGCCGACAGCGGCTCTCCCTCCGCGGCACACCTCCCCATCCTCCGGGCACGGCAGCGAAGTTTCTACCGCCTCGGCCCGGAGAGGAGCTTCCTTCCAGCGTGGAAAGGCTGAGCCCGGCGGGAGGGTTCCTGCGGTGCTGCCGGGGCGGCTGCCGGCACCGCAGCCCGGGGAGAGCCCCCTCTCCTCCGGCAGCAAACACACGTAGCTCGCAGGTGGGCTTACAAACACTACTCTGCCGTCTGACACAGACTTGCGAAATGCCGCGCTTAAGCACACAAATAATGATTTCTATTAGTTTGCCTTTAAATTTACGTGCCTTAATGCATTGCTCTTTATGCCACCGGCGTTTCGCAGGATGTACGGGGTGTGTAACGTGGCCAGGTTCCTGACGGAATCATAACTTTGTTCCCGACTGCATTTGGAGTGATTAGAACAGTAACCTTCATATCACCTTAACAGCCACATGGACATTTTATTACATATATTCCCAAACATGTTGTTATGGTAGGTTTTTTGAACCTTAAGAAAGGAAGAAAATACAAACCCTTTGCAGAAATCTGTAGCTGAAGAGCATAGCAATTGGATATTTTCAAACTGCATTTTGGCTCAGATGAAAATTTACAAGGTGAGCTTCCTTGACTCACCAAGTCACCAGCAGACTCTCTGCTCTCCTGCCTGGAGCCACACAGGGGAAAAATGATGCCTTTTAAACTGAACCAAATTTTCTTGATGAGCGTGAGGTACAGCCACAGCAGTTCTTTCCTCTGAAAGCAAACTGACCACAGACACACACCACAGAGCCTAATTAATATTTTAATACTCAACAGTCAGAGATAGAGAGCTGTAATATGTACTAATGAACAGCATCTCTCTAGATTAACACTTAAAATACCAGGGCAGCATCAGAAAACATGATCATGCCCAGCTGAAATCATCAGAAGCACGTTCGTCCTTCAACCCTGGTTTTGTTCCTCATTTTTTTGCACCATTCTCTCAAATTACTTTCTTTTGTATGAGATAGCCTCTACAGCACCTGTAGGTATGAGTCCAAGTATCTCTGGGACTGTTCCAAGTTGCAGGACACCCTGGATTTTTACAGATGTACTTTAGAGCAGTCTCAGTGATGTGTAAGAGAGGAGCACACCCTGAGTCCTTAGAAAGACTGGGAAGCATGCAGGTGCCTGCCTGGTTTCATATTCTTACTGCGAGCCCCTTGATTTCTTCCTGGCACTGGTCCCTGGACTGGTTTATGCCCCCTTTGGCCAAACTCCTTGAAATCCTGCCATTCCTGCACTTCCAGTGCCTTGGTCCCCAGTGGGAGTGGAGCACAGCCATGGCCGTGGGCCAGCTGGATGCCTGCTGACAGCCCCTCCCCAGCCCTCGCTGGAGGTGCCAGGTAAGTGGGAGCGCAGGTCAGGTGCATGCCATGGGCACCCGGAGCTGTGGAGGGCCTGCCAGCCCCAGGGGGTGGCACTCAGGGCCATTGCACAGGCACTGTGGGCTCACAGGTACAAGGTGGGCTGCACCATGGCAGATGAATCAGCAGGAGTGGGATGGCCTGAGCCAGCACATCACCTGAGAAGCACCAGCAACACAAACCCCAGGGCCACCAGCTTGTTTCCAGCAGCAGCTGGTGGCATGGCTCTTTCCCGGCTCCAGGAAGAGTCAGACAGGCAGGAGCCTCAGCCCTTGTCCTCTTCAAGGTGTAGGAAAACAAGCAAGGAAGCGAGTGGCTTCAGGGCTTTCTCACTCAAAACAGGGATACACCAATGCAATAGCACCGTATAATGAATGCTACAATGGGGAGCTGTTGCTATGGTGAGGGAAATAATATTTAAGCACCAACTGTTTATAAATATAAAATCCCTACAAAGTTTTCTAAAATTAGATTAAGGGGGCTAGGGCTGTCAGGATATTGTAAAAAACTTGAGAAATACCAGTATTTTTGGACACACAAGATCTGGGTACTCCTAAAACAGCAAACGTAAGTCCAAAATGCTAAACAACAAACGTGATGATCTGCCGTTGTGCTTCCCGAGTTTTAAAGGCAATCTCATAGCTCTGAACTCACTGTCGCAGCCTGGCAGGCCTCTGAGAGTGGAGGTGAGACCAGTGTTCCCAGGGATTTATTCTTCTCTTGACACAAGAGCAGCGCAGAGACCTGGGGCCCTCTGCTACTCGTAGCCTGCTCTCTGCCAAGTGCAGTTCCGAGCTGCTGCTGAACGTGCTGGTGCTGTGATCCCACAGTTACATGTTGTAAATCCTAGAGTCAGAGGTAAAGATTTGGAAATCCCTGAGCTGGGGAGGCAGCTCCTTGCAGAGCTCAGGGCTTTTTCAGGAGATAGATGTTGCTTACATGGATGTAAGAAAAAAACAACTGCGGTGCCCAGTGCCCAGGCAGCTCCAAACATGCTCCAAATGAAACAGGGATATAAAAAATGAATATCCATTGTAGCATCTCCAGAATCATAACCTATCTTTTGCTGGCAGCTGCCATTTCAGCAGAGCTGCAGTTAAACTGCTAAAAATGCAGTTTAGTTGGCAAGCGCTGGACAAAAGGGAAACATTCAAAGTTGCCAAAAGTAAATGTCTGACCTGTTTCTAGGGGTCGAACAGAAGCAGAAGGAGGAATGTGCCTGTCAGAGCACAGCCACTTCAGCTGCTCTGACACACTCCCATGCTTCTTTTCCTCTGTCCTATCCCACCTTCCAAGGTGGGATGGATGGTGGGAAGGTGCCATCACCTGCCAGTATTTTGGCAGTGGCACCACTGAGGATGGCTTTGGACCCTGCCCGTGGCAGTGAGCCCTGGCTTAGGCAGCACAGGGAGGATTCCTGGCGCTGGAGAACCAGTCCCCATGACAATATTGTTTTTGATGAGCAAAGGCCACCGGAAAACGAGGGAATGAATGTGCACCATCATCGCTCCCAAGTCCGGCAGGGCCCGAGGGGCTGCTGGTGCCCCAGCAGCGGGGGGCGAGGAGGGTGTGCGGTGCCCGCTGCCCCGCGTCCAGCCGGCCCGCAGGGATCCCCGTGTCCCTATCAGCACCCGGCCTGGGGGACACGGCTCACGGGGGGAGCCTCAGCGGGCCCCCCTCCCACCCCCGCCACGGGAGGGGCTCTGCCCGCTCGGGCCGGGCGCCTCGGGGAGGTAAATAAGGAAACGGGGAGTTTCCTGCTCGGCAAAGCCGGGGAGCCCGGCG
>VZRO01002622.1:1623285-1665371 GCA_013397915.1 Daphoenositta chrysoptera
GCCCGGGGCTGCCTT
Source organism: Daphoenositta chrysoptera (assembly GCA_013397915.1). NCBI lineage: Eukaryota > Metazoa > Chordata > Aves > Passeriformes > Daphoenositta > Daphoenositta chrysoptera. Next base: position 1,623,301 of record VZRO01002622.1, read on the forward strand.
AGCGGCGGGGCACAGCAGCCCTGGCCCCAGACCCCCGGGGGAACGAGCTGCCGCGAAACTTGGGCTGCTGTTGGGCGAGGAGCTGCCGCCTGGAGCAAGTGAGTAAGTCCCCGGTGGCACAGGGAGGCCAGATGCCCTGCCCGGCCGTGTAGCCGCGCCAGCCGGCGGAGCGAATGCCCCGGTTTGCTGTCAGACCTCGGGGCGGTCTGAGAAACCTGCCGTGAGGGCGCAGGCTGACGAGGAGACCTCGCAGAGTGGGGTGCAAGCACGCCATAGCATGGAGCAGTCCTAGGGGAAGGCTGTGCGGTTCGAGATTTGGGCTCTTGACGCGGCCGTAGGTTGGGGACGTTGCAAAAAGAGTGTTTTGAGGTGGTTAATGAGCGTGTTCTTCCCAAAAGAGCCTTCCAGCTCCTGCCGGGGAGTGCTCTGGGAGTAAGCAGGCACCAGCAGGCTGGTGGATGGCTCAGGGGAAGGTGGAGAGCACAAAACCCCCTGTATTTGGTTTACCGAGGCGTTTGCATCCTCGGGAAGAGGCAGATGCAGTTCATCAGATGAGGGATAAACAGGCACAGGTGGATGTTGCGATAAGAAAACTCTGGGACCGGCTGGGGTTGGCATTACTTGATAGTGATTAATTAACTGAAAATGTGTATGCTGTGTGGGAAAGAGATGGATTCCCTGTTGAAAGTCCTGTGATTGTTTAAGTGCTGGTCAAAGTGGGCAGTAATCTTCTGGTGTTAAAGGATCTTTCCGTCCCTCTGAAATGCAGAGGGAATGGATAGAGATAGGGGAACAGGGGACAGGGTGTGCCAGGAACAGGGGTGCCAGGGTGGCTTTGAGCACAGGAGTCTTGTGCCTTATCATAAGAAAACTGCTCTAGGAGGTGATGAATGCAAGAGCAGAATGAGTGGGGGCACGAAGCACCTCCACTTGGCACACGGTGAGGCACCCGAGGAGGGTGGCGGGCATGAGTCCCCAGCTGGCATTTGAAGCTGTGACCGTAAGTAAGCTCTAGTGCTGTACGGCTGAAGAGGAGGCAAGGCTGAAGATTCATTCCCACCACGTCAGGATCTCTTGTTGGTGGGGCTTGCTGAGGGGGAGGCTTGGGGACAGAGACCAGCCCTGCTCACGTGTCTGTGGTGGTGCCCAAAGCCAAGTAGTGCCTGTGGTGAGGGGACGGGGGACAGCTCGGCGCTGCTTTTCTCAGTGAGCTCTCTTTCCCCTGGCGAGTGGTGGCCCCCAGGCTGGGTGGCCCACAGGCGTGTTTGGTGTCTGCCAGCCTTTGCAGAGCCAACAGCATGACTAAGCCACTGCGACCAAGTGGGATGCTTGCACCCCACCAGAAGCCTGTCTTCCCTGCCTCAGTGGCCACAGCGTTGTTTTATGGGATAAACTCTTTGCTCAGTGGGAGAACGCTGGGAAGTGGCAGGGCCTTTGCCAGTGGGTCACTGGCTGAGAGTTGGTTTGCAAACCTGCGACTTAACTTTTGTGCTTGGGTGGTGAGGTGGGGAGGAGCAGGGCTGCAGGAGGGAGCTGCTGGCTGGGCAGGGAGGCACCGCAGGGTGCTGGCTGCCACTTGTCCCCTCCAGCAGCCCTCAACAAGCCGTACTGCCCTGGGCAAGGCATGCAGGGGTGCTACTTGCTGGACAGGGGACAGAGGCACAGGTGCAGGGCTGAGCAGATGCTGAAGTTGGTGCTGTGAATTCTCTGGGTGACTATGCATGCATGAGTCTCTGGGCAGGGGAAGGGAAAGGGGGAAGAGGGGTTGTGTGCCGTGAGTCACATTTCGGGATGTGTCCCCTGGTGAGCTGCTGCAGTCTCACTTGTGTCAGGAGAGGGGTTTTGCCTTACAGCTGCCGGCCTTGTGCAGGGTGTGCCGTGTGCTCCGGTGTGCGAGTGCCCGGCGTGCGGGCAGGCAGCCCTGCCCGCTCCCGCAGCCACCCGCCCGTCTTCCTGGCACCGAGACCCCGGCACTTCTCAGGCCATCGCTGCTCACAGTTGTGTTTTCCAGCTGGTCCCAAAGTCCTGAGTCACTCTGCCGTTTCCATGGAAACAGCCTTGCTGGCGGGAATCGGTTTTGGGGGTAGAGGGTGCCGGTGGCTGGACTGGCACCAGGCAGGCCTGCGGGAAGGACTGGCCAGGCACAGGCACTCCTCCAGTGCATGATCCTTGTGCCAGGGCTTTTGCCAAGGCTGGAGCAGGCACCTGTGTTGCACAGACCCTCACACCTTCTTCTGCTCCCTTTTCCCTTCCTTCCTGCCATGGGGAAGCAGAGAGGTTTCCCTGAAAGTGGCAAGGGAGCTCAGGATGAGCCCAGCCAGGTTGAGGGAAAATTCTGTTGAGAGAGGGGGACAGCCTGGAAAGCAACCAAGAAGAGCAGGTTTTTTTGACTGCCCTGTGAGAGAGCCTTGGGGACAGCAATGACAGTATCAGTAACTGCAAGGGCTCCTGACTAAAGCTGCCATCACCCCAAGTTGCCTGAACACAGCCACCTCCGGGGAGCAAGGGAACCTGCAAGGAAAGGCTTGCGGCAGGAGTCAGGGGCAGTTGTGCCTCTGGAGATGCTGTGAGAGCCCCCCACGAGGATGAGAGTGCCACAGTGCCGTGACACTGCCCTGCTAACACCTGGCTGCTTTTGGAGGGGAGAAGACCTGTGAGTCCTACTGACCCCTGCAACTTCCCCGCAGACTCCAGCCTGCCTGGCAGCGCCTGAACTCAGCTGTCAGCGCAGCCTTCAGTGCCATGGCCTGGTTGCATGGCCCCAAAAGCAGGTCATTCCCATCAAACCTGGGAAGACCATCCCCAAAACAGGAGCCCCCGGCCTCTGCTGCACAATGGCTGGCCGGCCACATTCCCGGCTCTCTGCACCGGTGACTCACAGATGCCATTCAGCTTAATTCATCACCTCCGATCTCCCCAGCGCTCCTGGGCTGTCTTGCTGGCTCCTCGCCTGCTCATCTCCCTAGAAGCAGTGCTGGGAGTCAGTGGAGGAGGAGGAGGAAGAGGAAGGCAGGTGATTTTGCATCCGCTGCTGTTGGCAGGTGCACAGGGTGGGGGAGGTTGCACTGCCTGCGCCCATCCTCTCCCTTCCTCCAGGCTCAAGGCTGCGGGAAGTGGAGCAGGGGAGAGGAAAGACTCAGCACCTTCCTCTTCCCACAGACAATGCTCCTGTCCCCGTGCCAGGCACTGGCTGGCCTCCTGCTGCACTGAGAGCCGGTTGCCGGATGCTGTGTATCCCTTGTGGACAGCCCGGTCCCAATGCGACTGCAGGCAGCTGGACAGAAATGCAGGCAAGGCAGCAGAGTGCAGTCTGGCATGCTGTGACCACAAGGGGGTTCGGGTTGGGAAAGGGGCAGTGGTGGTCCCAGCACAGTGCTAGAAGAGCCCACGTGCCTTCTGGCAGGCCCCATGCAGCACCAGCAGTGCCAGGGGCTGGAAGGTGTGAGTGATGTGCCCCCACCCCGTGCTCCATCTCATAGTCCCAGCTGCCTCAAGGGACACACTGAACTCAGCTCCCACCCTTGGGCTGCGTTTGCTCATCCTCTTTGGTGGAGCTGAGCTGGAGAGAGCAGAGGGTGATTTTGACTGAGAACACTTCTAGCACAGAAACACGTTCGAGGCCAGCGTTTCGGATGACTCCCGTGGTCTGGGGCTGAAGAGCCAAAGCAATCCATGCCTCACACAGGACTCTCAGATGCAGCCCCACGTGGGCATGGCCCTCTCTCCAGCTGTTGTCTGAACTGCAGGCCCTGGATATCAGTGCCTGAAGAGGAACAGGCCAATTTCAGAACAAGGTTTCTCGGGGCAGGATTGGGAGAGTGAGTGGCTGTCCTGCTGTGCCCGTGTGCAGGACACATCCTCCTGGGGCATGTTGGCTGCAGCCGCTGCCCAGCCTGCCCGCTCCGAGCCGTGTGGGGCCCGGCACAGCTCCTCCTTGGCAGGTGCTCACACCAGCCTGGTTCTGTCTGACAGGTGAACAAGAGGCAGTGGGAGTAAAAGTGATCCTCAGTTGTCCTGGCAGCTCCCATGTGCTTCTGCTGCCCCAGGAGCTCCTCCAGAACACCCAGCTGCCAGTTGCCACTGCCCCTGGAGCACGGATTGAGCAGGAACTGCAGCCCCTCAGGGACAGGCAGTGATGGGAGGCAGCAGGAGAGCCAGCCGGGAGGTGAGAGGAGGCTCTGGCTGCCTTTAAAGGCCACAGATGAGACATCAGGGAGGGAGGCCTTCTCCCAAAACCTTCCCCTCCCTGGCTGCAGCTCAGCAGATGGGCAGGGCACACGCCAGGGGTGTCAAGGGGCAGCCAAGGCTGAAGCTGGGCTGTGGTTTAGCACTTGCTCAGTCAAGGAGGTGAATCAACGCCCTGTTTTTTCCCCTCTGCCACTTGGGACATTGCAAAGGGGAATGGGTTGGTGTGGGTGGAGAACCTGAAATGCTCACAGCCAGTGAGTGATCTGGTGGGAATTGGGACCAAGAAGTCATCTGATCTCTGGTTTGCCTTTTTTGGGGAGCCGGCAGCAGGTTTCTGCTACAACCAGGACAATCTGAGTCACATCTGCTCCAGGATCCATCAGCAATTGAAGCAAAGAGTAGGAGTTGAGGTTGTGTGTGAGGGATGCAGTGTGGTTGGCCATCACTAGAGAGCAGGAAAGCATTCCCACTGCAGCTTTCACCTAGGCAGCATGCAGAAGGCACCTGGGCCAGGAGATGCCAGCAGGGACTCTGCTGTCCTGTTCAGCCTTAGCAGACCCGGAAAACCACTTTATCCAAGGGATAGACTATCCAATGTGGACACTGGGGCTGGATTTCCCCTTTGCAAGGTGGGTAACCCCAATGCAGCAGCAGCAATAGCCAAGCGTCTGTGACTTCAGTCCTCCAGCCATGTGCCACAATTCTTGGCAGGCAGCAGTCCTGGTGAAAACAACCTGTATTCAAAGCATCATTTTTGGTCTAAAGCACAGCTCTTAGTGCACAGGCACAGGAAGCACTGGTGGGGGGTTGCCTGCAGCAGCTGTGCCAGACCCCCTGTCCTGGGGTCCTGCTCTAAACCCCTGCTCCCAGTGAGAGGTCTCTGGAGTTGGTAGTTCGTGAAGCTTCCTGCCTCCACAAATCAGCTGGAGCAATTAGTAAATAATAAAAATATTAATTAAAAAAAAAGCAAGCTGTTTTTTTACTCACCTGCAGAGCTGCCCTCCTGGTGTCACTTGCTGGGTGACAGGGTCTTCCTGGGGAGTGGAATACTTTGAAGATATGGGAATAATACACCATGCCAGCTGCTAGGGGCTCTGCAGGGGCCACACACATTGCACTGCCCCAAGCCCATCAGGGATTTCAGTGTGCTCTGCGTTAGAACGGCCCTCACATGCTGAAATCCATCGCTGGCCCACTGGTCTCCCTTGGAGACCTTGTCCAAGCAGCAACAGCAGTGGCTCTGACAGTCCCACCCGCAGTGACCCGGGTGCTGGGGCTGAGCAGGGGACCAGGCACTCACCATGAGACTGGGGCCAGCATGCTGTTCTCCCTGGGAACCCACAGAGAGCAGGGAGGAGGAAGCAATGGCAGCGATGATAGAGTGGGCGAGGAGCAGACACTTGGGTCTGTCGCCTTGGTTTGCCTGGGGTGGACGGGCAGGTGAGTGCACCACACTGCGGGAGGGGGGACATGGAAGGAAGATGGGCAAGGGAAAGTGAATGCAGGGGAGCTTCAAAACCACTGCTAATACTGGTGTGTCTCCCACACACAGGTGTTTTAGCTTGTTTGGAGTTTCCTGCCTCCCAGCCCCACTGACCCCCCAGAGCAATAGTATGTGGGTGTGAAATGTCAGTGCTTTGGAGAGCAGCAGGCAGTCTGTGAACGTTACTTGGTCAGTGAGCAGGGGGGATACTGAAGCACCACCACAGTTACATCCTCTCCCAGCAATGTGGCAGCTCCCCAGGCATGACGGGCACTCCCCCTATAGGTCCCTGAGCATCCCATCCAAGGGTCCTGCTCAGTTGCCCCTACCCTTGCCCATGCATGGGCAGCAGCAAGGCAGGGCTGGCACCACTGAAATTGTCCTGTGCAGCTACAGCCCCACTCTGCCCTGCACCCGTCCCTGCTGCCAAGGGCTTCTGCCACTGCCTTGTTGGCAATGGAGTATGGAAGAGATGGAGTTTCTCATGCTTCTTTCCGTGTAGTATTGTTTTTCCCCTCTGGTGCTCAGAATAGGAGAGCCCTGAATCCCAGAGTGGAGCAGGATCTTACCACCCCCATGAGCTCATTGCTGAGGGCACAGCTCTGGCTGTGCTCATACCAGAGGCTGACAGACTGAGCTGGCTGTTGGACCTCTGTGCCAAGAGGTTTGCAGCTCCAGGAGAGACACTGCCACTCTCCCAAGCAGGAGGTTGCTGGCCTGGATGGGCCATGCCTTATCCTGACAGCTGGACAGAAAGGATGGAGACAAGATAGCACCATCCCCTGACCTTTCCGTGCCACAGCTCCTGCAGTGGGGTCAAAGGCACTGGCTGGTGGGGTGACAAGTGACTCACAAGGCAGCTGGGGAAGAGGACAGCAGCAGCTGGATGGAGACACACAGACAGTGTCACCTCCAGGTTCTAACATCCCCCTGCCTGGGCTGCAGCGCATGGGGGGAGCCGTGGGGCACAGGATTTATGTACATGCCAAGCCTGGAAGGAACAGGGCTGAAGTCCTGGCTGGACATGTTTCTTCAGGCTTGCCAGCCTCTGCCTGTTATTTTTCTTGTCTGAAATGGGGCTCTGCAGTGTGTGACTGGGATTCACATGGTTATGACTGATGGACATACATTGGGAGGGCATTTGTTGGTACCTGCATCAGCTGGATACTTGGCAGCCCATGCTCAACCTGTGACTTCTCTGTTGGGTTGCAGACACCAAGACGACCTGCGAAGAAGCTCCATGAAGGTGACCAGCCATGCAATGTTCCTGGAAGGCTGTACTCCTCCTAGCCTTGGCATCCATTGCAATCCAGTACACAGCAATCCGGACTTTCACTGCCAAGTCCTTCCACAGCTGCCCCATCCCTAATCCTGTGAACTGCAGCCTGAGCCAGGACACTGATGTGGCTGACAGGCTGTGTGATGAGAATCCCACTTTCCCATATAACCTCTCCAGGAAGACGCACGTTCTCATCCTCGCCACCACCCGCAGTGGCTCTTCATTTGTCGGGCAGCTGTTCAACCAGCACTTCGATGTCTTCTATTTATTTGAGCCCCTCTACCACGTCCAGTACACCCTGATCCCAAAGCTGACCCAGAGCAAGAGTACGACAGACAGGCGGGTCATGCTGGGGGCCAGCCGAGACCTGCTGAGGAGCCTGTATGACTGTGACCTCTACTTCCTGGAGAACTACATCAAGCCCCAGCCTGTCAACCACACCACCGACCGCCTCTTCCGCAGGGGAGCCAGCAAGGCCCTGTGCTCACCACCTGTATGTGAGTCCCTGGGAGCTGTGGATCTCCACTTGGAGGAAGGGGACTGCGTGAAGAAGTGCGGGACCTTGAACCTGACGCTGGCCACTGAGTCCTGCAGAGAGCACGGCCACGTGGCCATCAAAACCGTACGGGTGCCCGAGGTCAGCGACCTCCGGGCCCTGGTGGAGGACCCGCGGCTGAACTTGAAGGTCATCCAGCTGGTGAGGGACCCCCGGGGGATCCTGGCATCCCGGAGTGAGACCTTCCGAGACACCTACAGGCTGTGGAGGATCTGGGATGGCACTGGCAGGAAGCCGTACAACCTGGACGTGACCCAGCTCACCACAGTGTGCGAGGACTTCTGGAACTCTGTGTCCACCGGCCTCAACCGGCCGCCATGGCTCAAGGGCAAGTACATGCTGGTGCGGTACGAAGACCTGGCCAGGAACCCCATGAAAAAGACTGAGGAGATCTACGATTTCCTGGGCATCCCCATGGACAGCAACGTCGAGCGCTGGATACAGAACAACACCCGGGGAGACAGGTCCTCCTCCAAACACAAGTACGGGACGGTGCGCAACTCGGCGGCGACGGCGGAGAAGTGGCGCTTCCGTCTGTCCTACGAGATCGTGGCGTTCACCCAGCACGCCTGCCAGCAGGTGCTGGCACAGCTCGGCTACAAAACTGCAGGCTCCGAGGAGGAGCTGAAGAACCTCTCCATCAGCCTGGTGGAGGAGAGAGACTTCCAGCCCTTCTCCTAAGGCAGCCCCAACGGGCCTGGTTTTGATGCGGACTGTTTCTAACTGATGCCTTATTTTATTTTCTTTCATTTTGTTTCCCCCTCTTTCTCTCTCTTGTCTTTTTCTCTCCAAAATTTGCACTAAACCTTGAGCAGGAATCTCAACGGCTGAGTCCAGGGGAAGTGACTGCTGCCCCTCTATACATTTTGGATGCCAGGAGGAGTTGGGTCTCCCAAGCAAGAGCTAGAACTCTGGATGGGTAACAATGTTTACAAACCACAAAAAATGTATAAAGCAACCTTCAAGCTTTCCAAACCGAAGGGTATCTGGGGTACTGTACTTTTGCACTGTTTACTTTTACAATGTAAGAGGTGAATATAAATATAATTTATGAATGGTGTCATCCCCTCCAGAGTAACTCCCTCTGCCCGCAATGAGCAGGTTAGACTGGAAGCTAAAAGTGGAACAACCTCCTCGTTTTTGATCTCAGTGCGACATGTCTGTCTGTTTAAGTAAGTCCTGTTATTGGGCTGGGCAGTTGGTCAGCTGCTCCTACATGGTTGTTTGGTAACACCTGTGATATTTCTTTGTGCCAAAAAGCCACAAAAGAAAAAAAAAAAGGGAAAAAAAGTGATTGGGTCGTTTGGTAAAAGCCCAACACATTTAATGCTTTATTTCTGTGTTTTCTGTAAATAAAAGTGCAATAAAACTGACCTAGGGGTGAACTTCAACTGAAAGACCTCACCGAGTATACTGGGGTGGATGCACCACCAGGCAAACAGCAGCATTTCCTGGTGTGCCCGACTCCTGTGAGGCTGGGAGCGCGTGGGGCAAGGCTGGGGAGCAGACACCGCAGCCCCCAGGGTGGCAGGGAGCTGCAGCCCCCTCCTTGGCCATGTGCATGTTTGCATCTGAAGTGTCTCAAAATGCAGGCAGTTAAGCCAAAAGCAAGAACCCGTGGTTATTTACTGACCCGAAAGCTTCTTGGTCTGCTTGGGGGCGTGGGAATTGCTGAAGTGCCTGACTCCAGAGTGCTGATGGCACCAGCACAGTGAACCCAGCCCCATCAGGCTGCCCCCCCCATGTCTGACAGCGCGGCTGCCAGTGTTGGCATGGCCTGCCCTGGAGCACAGGGAGAGTGCTCTGCTGCAGGTGATGAGACTGCCAGAATGAAAATGAACGAACAAGATGATCCTGGCAATACACAAGTATTCCTTCGTGAGCTGCCGTGAGACACCTGGGCCTGTAGGCTGGGCAGGTCAGAAAGCTGCTGAATGGGGGAGCCAGGCATGCAGGGCAGCAACACTGAGAGCCTTACACAAGACATTGCTGGTCTGCTTGATCCCTGTCTGACAGAACAGCTGGTCAGCTCCTCCAACCCAGCTGGGACAGTCCCAACAGTCCAGCCCTTGAGGCATGTCCTGCAAACCACAAACAGCTGCAGATGGGAAGCCTTCGGGGCCAGTCCCCAGGGTACAGAGGACAACAATGCCCCAGCAGTTTCCCAGCTGCTCCTGGAGCCAGGCAGGGCAGGGACCCACAGAGAGATGAGACCACAACTTGTGACATCTACTTACAGCTGCACACTCCCAGCTTTGGGCTCGCTCCTGGCCCAGAGGGGTCTGAGCCACCCACAGCCCACCTGCCTGGGCAGGTCTTCTCTCCAAAGGTCTCTTCCGAGCTCTGCTGCCCACCAGCTTTCACCCCACTCTTACCTGGGAGAGGACTGGGTGCTGCAATTGCATACAGGGGCTAGAACATGCTGCCTGAGTGAGACAGGGCAAAGCTGTAACTCTAGGTGACTTTGCACCATCCTTTCACCCCTTAAAAGACCTCAGGAGGGGTAGCTTGTTAGTGGTGTTTTGCAGTTTGGCTTAATGTGGCAAACCAGCTGGGCTGCAGGAAAGGTGAGAAGCTGTGATGTACCTGATAGCTTCTCCTAAGGGCTCACAGCTCCAGCACCTGTAATTCATCTCTGCTGTCAGCAAGACTGTGTGGATGGCTGAAGCTCTGTGAGGAGGAATGGGGGGACAGTGTGCACTTGCTGGGGGATGGGCATTTCCCTCAGCTGCCTCCCCACAGTGGGAATAGGGGCAGCCCCTGGAAGAGACCATGTCCCCAGGTGTCTTCACCTCCCTGTCATTGCCAGACCTGCTCCTGCCACCGGCTTGGGGCCTCCCAAGCCACACTGCCTGGCTGTGTCTGCAAGTGAGGATGGAGGAATGGGGCAGGTGGCAGAGGTGGCTGCAGACAGCCTTATTGGTGCACTGTGTGCTGCTCTTCCCAAGCAGCTGGCAGCAAAATGCCAACCAAATAAATGGCTTGATTGCCCTGTTATTAGTTACTAAATTAATCCTTTTGTCAGCACTTAACAAATGCTGAGCTGTTGGCTCCTGGCCTCGACCCAGTAAAAGGGACACCCTGTCTTGTGCCTGATCCAGCACTGCCTGGCCGCTGGGCTGCAATCCTCCCTGAGGGCTGTGCATTCCCGGGAGCACTGCATGGCTCTGCTCTTTGTGCTTCGCCCGTGGAGCAAATGAGGTGGCTGGGGTCGCTGGCTGTGCCCCCCAGCACCAACTCTGCCAGCCAGCAGAGGGTCAGGCTGCCTCTTGGGGCTCGCTGCAGCTCTGGGGAGGGATGTCAAACCGCCATCTCCTGCGGACAGAGCAGGCTGCTGACAGGAGAATTTGCTTCCTCAGCTGGGAAAAGTGGCTATGCAAACCTGCCTGAAGGAACACTGGCTGAAGAGGCAAAATATCCCATCTTCAGCTGCTGAGATCCCACTTTCAGGGCTAGGCCAGCTGTCCCCAGCCTGAAAGCCCTATTATGCACTGGTCTTTAAACCAACACAAAAAATTGAGTTTAGAAGTCTTATCCAAACTGTTCTTACCATTCCAATCAGGAAAGGTGCCTGCAGCAAAATGGCTTTTGAACTGCGGTTGAAAGCTATGTCCTAGTTTAAGCAGGGATGGAGATTCAGCTTTGCTTGGTGCCTCATCTAGAGCCCTTAGGGGAGAGATCTAATTTCCCAAGGAATCTCTAACATCTTCCTTCAACTGTGCTTCCTCTCCTCATTTCCCCCCACTGGAAACAAGAGCCAGCACAATCAAGGTTTTTATCCTCAAATTTTACTGTAATTAAAATACAGAGATGCAGAATATTCCCAGAAACACACTGCAAAACAAACCAAGCAAACAAATTCAGTAGGAAACCAATTACAGACAATGAAATGATAAAGAACAAAAGTGTTCTCTGGAGCCCAGCACTATGCACGGGACCGTGTGGCCGCAGTTTTGGGTTGCCAAAGGCCTCCTCAGCTCCTAGAGAAGCAGAGCTGGGCTCTGCAGCTCTCTCTAACCATCTCCATATTCCCACTCATGCTGTTGTTTTTACAAGGATGATTTTGCAATGGAGACACGGAAATGACCCACCCACAGGGACACGAGCCAGCAAGGGAACCCAGAGAAAAAGAAGTGGGTTAAAATTTTCCACACACAAAACACAAGGGGACAGAGAGGGGTGGAAGACATGCACTCCTCTCCCAGCCACGGGAGCTGTGGGTGCAATCACCCTCTGCCCTCCCAGACACTGCGAGTGTGGATGTTTAATGAAGGTCTCAGCAAAAGCTTTGGGGAGCTCTACCCACAGGCAAGACAGAAAGCTAAGGGAGGGATAAAAAAGTGAAGGATAATGAGACTAAGGACAGGGAAAAGGGAGGAGAGGATGTACCTGTGGGTCTTCTTTCAGCCAGGACATGTTTGTTGGGCACAGGGAACAGCCAGGCAAGGTGGGACACAGGGCTGTGAGCAGGGCCACATCCCACCTCCACCATGGGGGAGACCCAGCCCCATCATGGGGAGATCATGACAAAAGCCTGGGGGAGATTTGGGAAAGGGGGGTGATAAGAAGGGAGCTGATCTGATGCTTTGAGCATCCATTGATCTATCTAAACAGAAATCACTAGCAATCATGATTACTATGGAAGCAGGGCACAAGCCAGGCATGGACCACCACCACACACTGACCACAAAACCCACATTGACCCACTCCCCTTTCTGTGCTCTTCCCTAGGACAAACTCCATTGTGTTCATCTTCTGACTCAAAGCCTGTCCTAAGAAACAAATTCCCTCCATGCTCCCTGTTTTCTTGTTCCCCCACTCCTCAACTCCTCCTGTCACAGCACTCTCTCCTCATCTTCTGTGTACCAACTCCCTTTAATCCTTCCCTCTACCCCGATGCCACCCCCTCCTATTTTGTACCAAGCTATCCCATCTGGTAGCCATGGGATTTATGCACATCAGAGTCTTTTGCCCTTCGCACCATGAATGGGCAATGAGAGGAGGGCTGCACCGGTGGCCCAGGTGGCTGGAGTACCTGTAGTGGGGGAGGAGGAAAGATGAGGCATCTGACAAGAGCCAACAGCTTCCCCATCCAATCCAGATCCCACTGTCCTGCAACCAAAGCTGTCAGAAGGCATCTTTACCTTTAGACTGGGAAGACTGACCCTGTTTTCCCTCTGCTCTGGCACTGTGAATGCCCAGAAAAGCAGGCTGGGACTGGGTCACCATGGTGAACTGAGCAGGCCTAGCACAGACTTTCTTAAAGCCTTTGAGTCCTGGAGAGTTACTTATTCCTGAATGCCTGTTTAGCAGTGTGAGACCTTGTTTTTGGAGTAGATTTAATCTTCTACTCCTGCCTACTAATTTGATCTCTTTTGCTACTCATGGTCCCTGAGCTCTCCTTTAGCTGGGCTGTAAGAACAGTGATTTAGGCTGTGAGTTCTTGTCTCCAGCTCATCTCTTCTTCTCCAGGCCATCCTGCAAGGTAATGGCAGTTCCAGACAAATGGTAAACTTCACTCTGTTTACTGCAGGGATGCACAGAAGAGAAGAAATAAAAAGATGGGAAACCCTCAGAGCTCCTGTGGCCTTCCTTACATCACCTTTATCCCATTTGCCATGCCTGCTCTGTACACACAGTGCCTGCAGACAGCATTTCGGGCAGGATGTACTGCCTGTCCCAGCAAGAGCCTGTGTGAGACTATTTAGCCAAAAGCATGATCAGCCTCCCACCACCCACCCAGGGCTGGTGCATGAAGGTTCTTAGATTCTATTTTCTCCTGACCAAGACCTGGGTGAAACATTTAGGAAGAAGACTCTTCTGTCCCAATTGGCCAGAAGCTATCTTTCTCAGAGGGTTGGTGAAAACATGGCTAGTTACACACAAGCAGCTTTTAGCTTTGGGGCTAGAGCTTGCTTCAGGAGCAGTCTGTGATCTGGAATGAGAGATGAGATGTGCTCAGGGAGAGCAGGGAGCAGAGAACCATGCAGTGCAAACAGTCCTCCTGCTTTGCAGGGCGTTTGAGACAAAGGGAGAACAGACAAGACTTCTTCTGGCCTTGCCAACTGCCACGAGCATCCCAGCAAAGTACAGGCACACATCAAGGCCTGATCTTTCTGTGAAGCTGCTGCCTTCAGAGACAAAATCGACATGTCTGGGTCAACTTGGCCTTCTCCAGAACAAAGGAGACAAAGTGAGGAAATGCACACACCTACCAAATGCTGCTTCCTCTTCAGAAACAAAGATGTAAGTTAAACCTCTCTCATGCTATCAAGTGTAACACACTGTGGAGATCAGCAGCTTCTTACCACCACAAACAGTAGGGGCTACCTAGCAAAGGGTATGGAGAGTGACTAACACCAGCATGATTATCACAGGGACACAGCAACATACGTCCCAAAATATGGATTTAATAAAGGTCAGAATGAAAACTGCGTCACAAGCCCAAGAACATTCAGCAAAAATGGTGGCGGGGGTGGGTGTGTGTATTATACTTAAATATTCCCTGATGTCTAAGTCCTAAGCACAAGAGAGCAGCCAGGAAGTGCAACGACCTCCAAGGGGAAATGAAGATCAAGAAAGTTGGCCTCAATGTCCAAAAGATAGGGCTGAGAGAAAACAAACAGCACAGACGGGAGAAAGGGGATTTTTCACATTCCTTTGGTTTCAATAAACTATGCTCTTGGGCAACAGAGGGCAAAATATCCTCTAAAACATGATTTTTCTTTTGACCGGGACCCTATATAAAAACTGTATGCTGAAAGTGCCGAAGATGACTTTGTAAACTGCTCTGCGGCAGTGGCACAGGTTTGTTTCCCTGGCTGAAGACATGCCTGTGGACTGACACGTACACACGCACGCTAACACAGATGCATATTTATAAAATACAGCACAAGAACTGCTTCACTTGCCTATGCATCCAACACCTACAGACCTAGGCAAATCACCTGCCAAAGCCAGGAGCAGCAGAGTTAATGGTGGAGCCTGTGGCTTTCCTTGTCCCAAGAATTACAGGGGACCTTGGAGTGAGTGAGTGAGTGCACGTTTGTGTTTGTGTTTGTGTGTGCAATGCCACATGGCCCTTGAGCATCACGGGCCAGGCTGAGGATGGCTGTGACTCCCAGATGGATGCAGGTGTCTGGGTTTCTGCGGCACTACGACTACGGGTGGGCTATTTAGTGCAACACGGTCATTTAGAGGAGCCGGGCTGGGGCCCCAGGAGCAGCGTGCAGAGGAGTTGCTGGTGCCCTGTGCAGGCTGGCTGCTGTTGGAGCACGCTCAGCCCCTTGGGAAGTGTTCTCCAACATGGTGCAGCCCACTCACACCCGGGCCACCACTTCTGGGGTGCTGAGTCGGGAGAGCAACACTCTCGGCCTTCCCTCCACCCCTGCAGCAGAATTTGGGTGGCATTTGGGAACACACTTGCTCCTGGTTACTACTGATGTCTGTGGAGTGTGAGTGTGGCCAAGAGACAAAACACCCTTGTTGCAGACAGGGATACTGGAAGGACTTCAAGGGTCAAACAAAAGGCCTGGTCTCTCTGTGGAACATCACTGCCTGTACTGCAATATCACAGAGGCCTGGCAAGTGCCACTGTCAGCTCCTTCCCCAAATGGGAACATACAGCAGCTTTCATATTCCTCCCTTTCACAAAGAAAATCTGTGCAGAAGTTGATGGTCTGGGATGTCTCATACTCTGGTGTGGCATCATCCCCAGAGCTGCTCTGCTGAGCTTGAGGGTTCCCTCTCTGAAGGGTGCAATTCAGAGAGGCAGTAAGTGAGTGGGAGCAGCTTGTGGGGATGGGCCCTGCGAAGAAAAGGTAAGAGGTGCAGGGCAGGAGGGAGGCTTCCCCCTCTTCACAGTATCTTTCCTTTGTGTCAGTGGGACTTCTACAGTTCTCTGCCAGGCACAACTCCCAAACACACCTCCCAGAGCAAAGGGAAGGGGTGTTTCAGAGGCTGTCTTCCCAGCTGAAGTTGAATTTGACTACACAACCCACACTTCAAGCCAGGCATAGTTCCCCCCCATCCCTGTTACTCCCCTCACCTCCAGGCAGATGGAGCCTGATGCTTTCTCCCATCCCTCCATGCTTACAAGAGCAAGAAGGGAGGAAGGAAACTACAAGACAGAGACAACTGCGCCTTTAAAGTCCTCGGAGTAAAGATGGTTCCCAGTAGGTGATGGGAGTGAAAGGCATTGACAGTGGCTCTCGGAGCTCTGAGCCAGGCAGGCGGTGCTGAGCAGGCAGCAGCCAGAGTCTGCTCGGGTGCTCGACCCTCCCTGAAGCGGCTGGTTCCAACTCAAAGAGGTGCAGGGTAGGGGGAGAGTATGGGCAGGTTGATCTTTTGGAAAGGAGCTGTGACAGGGATTAGTCAGCCTTGTCCTTCTTCTTTGCAGTGAAAGGGACTTTGCTGGCGACAGCGCTGCCCACAGCTCCGACGCCGCCGGTCACTGCCGAGACGCTGCCCTTCACCAGTCCAACGCCGGCAGCGGGGACACTGGTCACAGCTGTTTTGGTGAGCTCCAGACTCTTGCTGCCCACCCAGGCAACTCCTCCCAGTGTGGCCCCCACGGCTCCCCGGGTGATACTGAACAGGCCGCCTGTCACTCTCCAGATGACTCCTGCCTGCTGCTGTGGGTGGTCCTTGCTGGCATCTGTGGGGAGAGAGAAAAAGGGAATGTCAGAAGTGGTCACGCTGGAGAACTTCCTGGGCACCTCTTCCAGCCCAGGACTGTCAACCATGGTGGATGCTCTACTATGCATAATACCTTGCCTTGCAGCCTGAGACCTCTTGGTGCCTGAAGAAGGAACCAAGGTGATCCCAGGCCTGCAGCACAGCAGGAAAGGACTTTGGGAGAGTAGGAGTGGGAGCAGAATTGCCTGTGTGACAGAGAAGGGAAGAAGGCAGGTCAGTCACAGCCCCAAACTTGCAAGCCTTCGTGCAGCAGTGCAAAGCAAATCCTACTTTACAAGAGGTGTAATTCCTCTCCCGAGTGTGTTGGCTAATGCCAGTAAATCACAAAGACTAATGCCAGCACAGGAGGCACGAACTGCAGACAGCAACAGCTGACGTTTGTGTGGCCTGCAGGTCCTCAGAAGCATCTTTTTGGAAGCAGGTCTGGGCTCACGTCAGATGCGGAACTGAGGCACAGCACAGACTTATCTGCGAGAGCTGTAATTGAGCGAGCAGAGATAGCAAACTGCAGTAAAGATACAGTGACAGAAATGTCACCTCGGGTTGTACAAGCCCTCCAGAGATCTCAGCTACGTATTTAATAGTGTTAAGACAGTGCTTAAGTTACTACACTGTGTCACTGCTGGTTTACCTGTGCCAGCTGGATCAAGGCCAGCATGCTATACCCACCCAAGCTGCCATCACACCTGCCCACAACACTGCAGACATAACGTTCACAGCTCACCACTTCTTGGGGAAGGGTTGAATCTGAACTGCTACTCACGGGATTCAAACCCGACAACTCTCCTGCTGGCCTGCACACCAACTTCTCCTTTTGCGTCAGCTAACAATGCAGTGTGCAGGCAGCAATGCAAGAGCTGCACTTTTTGTGGGGCAAGGTATTTTGGATACTCTGACTTCTGATCCACTGCCAGTTCTGTACATGAGATGAGTTACTAATAATTGCAAAAAGATAATAAAGCAATCCTGGCAGGGAAAAAAAGGAGTGTGTTCACTCTGGAGTCCATGGGGAGCTGGTGTGGAAGGTTTGCAGGTCTAACTATGAGAATTAATTTTCTACTTTCATTATGCCACTGTAGCCTGTGCTGTGTTCAAGCACAAGTGACAACACCCACAAAAGTAGAGATGGTGGGCAGGTGATGTCAAATCCATTGGAGTTTCCATTCTGGGAGGGTGATTCAGTTCAGAAAGTGGCCAGTGCACCCTACCTGTTAATGTTCCTAATTCTCCAGCATGAAATAATGCCTCTGACCTCACAGTGTAAGAAAATAGCTTCAACTAGGGTAATGAATATTATATTTCCGGCTCTGTTACAAAGACAGCAAATCTTTGTGCTTCGCAAATGCAAATGGAGCTAAGTGGGAATCATTTTTAGATGGACATCAAATTGTGTCAGAGGAGCAGAAAACCTAGATGTTTATAGGTTGTACTTTCTTTTTCCCCCAATGTGAGCAGCAGTAAAAAAATGTAGACAAGAAGAAAAGTTAAAAAAAAGGCAGAACATGAGTTAGGTCTGTAAAAAGCTAAACAGTACAGTCACTTGAGAATGATGCTGGCACATGTTTGGTTATCCTACAGCTTTGTTAGATATTTTTCCTGAAGGATGGAAGCCCCCATGGTTTTATTCATTGGAGCATCTTGTTGTTAGGTGGAGAGGGCTACAGAAGGATATTGCTGGCTGTTCAATCACTGCAGTTTTGTTGTATTCGCATAAAGTAAAGCGATATCAGACTCTAATTTTTTGTGAAAGCATCCTGATCCTGCTTATCACAGCCTACCAGAAGGTGCTGAAATATTCCCCATTAGCCTAAGATGAACCCTAATCCACCACCATGGGTTTCCATATCAGAAAGATGTGGGAGCAGCAATGTTGGGGCCCTGCAGGGATTGCCTTGGGATGTCTTTTCCAGCCCCAGTGTTCCTGGAGCTGTAGGCTCTTTGACTCTCTCAACCCTAACCCTAACCCTAAACCAGAATCAGGTGGTGTGATGATCCTTCCCTAGGTATTTTTGTCCTGGATTCTTCTAAAATTCTGCAGAGTTACGAGTTTCCTTGGATTCATACATTTTCCCCTGAGCTTCTCCCAGTCTGAACAGAGGTCTCCCTTGTTCAGGAGAGAGTCCTGAACAGGGACTCAGGAGGACATCAGCAGGGAGTCTGATGTTCACCAGCTCTGATGACTTGGAATAAGCCTTAAATTACACATCTATCTGATAACCAGGACAGCAATATGGAGTTGGAGAAGGGCCAGTACAGAGTTTCCAGTGTACAGTTCCTAGTATACAACCTATTCCTTTCCTATTCCTCAACAGTTTCTCAAGAGGTTTTTTTATTCCTCTCCCTCAATGTTACTGAGACCCATTGGATCCATGTCCAGTTTATCTGCTAGTCCTCAACTGCTCCACAGAGCTGATCCAGTACAGCCATGTCTGTGTTTTGTCTGCAGTCTGAGGGCAGGAAGAACCGAGGGGCCCAGAAATCCATGCAACCATAAAGCAAGACTAGGTGAAAACCAGAGTGGTCCTCCAGACAGACACTATCCTTCGAGGATGGCAGGTCTTGTGTTCCTGCTCCCTGGTCTGAGGAAGCGGGATCCTTTGTGTCCCAGAGGACTGCAATGCAGAAGCTCTGGGCATTAAACACCTACTGGCATGCTCAGCTGCAGAACCAAGACCTATATCAAAGTAGCAATAATCTTCCTGGCTCTCCCCCAGTAAAACTGCATCTTAGGCTACCTGGAACTCATGTGTAGGAAGATTTATGCCTCTGGAGCTGCCCAGCTATCTGAACTACACTAGTGTGAGAATCTCTTACACGGTATGTGAATGCCTTCAGGTGGACAGCCTACGGACCAGAGACAAGGTGGCAACTGCAGACAAGACTGAGGGGGGATGTTACTCTGCCAGCAGAGGGCTAGAACATACTGGACAAAGTGTCAGGAAATGCTAAAGAAGACAAGACAAGGACAAAGGTTCTTTCTGATTAAGCTAGGCAAAGACAACAAAGCTGCAGTGCACTGGAACACCAGTGCTTGCACACTGCCTGCACCTGGTCTGCAGCAGCTCTCATGGTCCTTGAAACACCTCAGGAAGAAGGGATGGAGAATCTGGCCCTAGGAGTGTGGGAGGCTGTTGCAGAAGCACTCTAACAGCTCCAACACAAAGCAGAAGACGTACCACACAAAAAAAAACCCCAAACCGATCAACCAAATATACAAAAATCCAAATGAAAACCCAAACATGCTCAGGGTTTGAATAGATTTGAACAGAAAAAGATAAATCCCGGGTGACCCCAACCACAAGGGGCCACATCCTAACCTGGCAGCAAGCTGAAATGGGTCATATTTGTTCTATATTCCAGATGATGTGTTGAAAGCTTTCAAGCCATCCCTGGTTAGTTTGTCTTCAGGATTGCAATAAACCCCACAGTAAGCTGTCATGTAAGATAAGCATCAGATTTACAGTGCAAATTAGTCTCTCAGACAATGGAGCGAGCTAAGCATTTTGTTGGCACAGAGGAGCCCAGATTAAGAGCAAGACAGACAGCAGAGATGAAATACACAAAATAATCAGAGAGACAGACACAGAGCCTAAGCAGGGGAACAATTCTGTTCCCTGGAGCTGCTGCAGCCCATGCTGCTCATGAAAGCTCTTCACAATTTGCGGAGCCCTTTTTCCTCTCCATCAATGACCTGGCCTTTTCAAGGGTCCCTTCAGCTTCACTTCACCCCACATCAGCTTAGAATAGAAGAATAAGTAGGAGAAAAGAGTTGAATAAAAGGCTCTCCTGTATGAATGCCTGCATTCTGGGCCGGGGTCGGCACCCCACACAACAGAAGGGTCTCCCCACACTCTCCTCCTTGGCCACCGCCATCTGCACTCCCCACTGGCTTCTCTTCCAGAGCACGGGTCCTGCCCACTGGGGCTCCAGACAAACTTAGGTCTTCTCACCTGATCCTAACAGCATCTATGACTCGGGCAGAAGTGAGATTGGTAATAACAGATATAACTTTCTACACTGCCATGCCACTCCTTAGGGCTTTGCACTGCATACATTTGGAGAGACAAAATGTGAGCCTGTGCTGGTGCCCAGGACAAATGGCACAGGCATTACTGTTGCCCTCAGCCCCTGCCAGCAGGTGATATTACAGGCAGGGTGAACTCTTTACTTCAAGAAGGACTTGTGCAAATTGCTTTCCTACTAACTTACAAAAACATCCCCAAGCCAGGAAAGCAGTGTCAGGGAGCAGCACTGGTTTTGCATCTTTCCATTCCTGCTGGGCCCCAAACAAAGCAGCCAGACTGCTTAGAGACCTAGTGTAAACAGTCAATGTCATCAGTCTGTCCCTCAGCAGATGTGAGAGGAAGGGGTGAGGTCCCTAGTTCAAACCTGAATTACTCCTCTGACAGCTATTTAGTGGCCACTGGTTGATTTAGGCAGGTTCCCTCACCTAGAAAAATGTTTGGTCTGGAGAAACAAGCAAAGGGTGGAGGGTCAGCTACTCACAGAGTTTAGTCCAGCTTTTCCCAGCTCATTTTTAAGCAACACTGAGCAAGTCGTTCTGACCTTTACTGCCTCAGCCCCACTGTGATTGAGAATGTGTGATTTTCTGAAAGCCTTGGTTGTTGAATCACGAACAAGCATATATGGGAGAGAAGGTTCCAGTCCTGATGTTTTGTGGAGAAAAAACTGAAAGTTTGATTCAAGTGCACTCTTAATGCTCTGAGAACCCCAAGTGGATTACTGTTATTTTCAACCTTGTGACTTTTTCAAGCCTACCTCAATTTGAGATGCATGGGATTGGCACTGATGTTTCTCTTCCCCTTCTGTAAAGCAAAGCTGAAGTTAATGATCCCTATTTCCTTGTATTGCTGTGCTGTCATGAAGGTTAATTAGGTACAGTTGGTGCAGTGCTTTCAACAAGGAAATTGTACTTGTTATCATCATGACTGGCACTTGTATGATTCCTGTTCCCATTCTCAGTGGAGACACCAATGACAACTTCCAGTTTATCTCTGGAGAGGTTTCCAATTTCCAGACAAGTCACAAAGGTGAGAAGAAAACTTGCCCCATCCCCATGCATGCCAGCCTGCTATTGTGGGGCTACACAAGTCTATCCTGCAGCTGAGACCCTCCTTTTGTGTGATATGCTCCTTGTCTAGCACAAGCAGCTGAAGCAGGCAGAGACCACTCTGACTGCTGGGCACAAATGAAATCTCACTGTACACCACCAAGCAGGATCCTTCTCCAGAGAATGACCAACACTGCTTTCTTCCAAGCCTGTCTGCTGCTGGAGAAGGCTTAGCTGAACCTTGCAAGGCACATCTGTAACAGGCATTTAGGTCTGAGAGGAAGGAACCGCTGTTCATGTCCTTTTGCCATTTTTGGATCAAAGATCTAGATCCTGCAGTGTCACAGGCAAAATGTTAAAGGGAGCGCTACAAAGTGTTTGTTCTTCAAACACTCGTGCTTCACTCCTGCCATCAGTCCCATGCTGCAGCTGTTGGAAAAGGCTTTGCAGGCTCACAGCTGGGCTCTACCCAGCCCTGCTCTGCCCAGGCACCGAATGCTACAAACCACTACGGATGCCACCAGCAAAAAGCCTAGAAATGCCACATTGAGTTTAGCCCTGGAGTTTTAAACTTTAACTCTGCAATCAGCAAGACATACTCGTCTCTCTCTGCAAGCAAAACGGGGGCAGCTGTCTCCACAGCCCAGCTCACCCCAGGGCTCTTCACTGGCACAATGAGCTTTAATTGTTCCTTGAACTTGCCCCAGGAGCAGTATTAACTGCTGAAGCATCTACCTTGAAGCACTGAGAGACAGGGTTCAGGAGGGTAAATGAACAGTGATAGGGAATGGCTTGTTTTCCTCGGCTGAGCCTTGGGGGAGAAGCAGCCAGTGCTCTGACTTTGGAAGTGTGAGGCTTACTTGGTTGGGAGCTTCCTGACTTTCTTTGCTGGGAAGTTTTGTGTCACCAAAACAGAAACTGTTTGTAAGAACACAATGGTATTCTTCAAACTTTCACTGAAAAAAGAATTCAGGGAGATTGGCCTCAGAGCAGGTAATAACCCGGTGGTCAAGGCATTTGGCCAGGCTTGAGGCAGCCCGAGGACACTACCAGCCACCACACATACACACAAACACTAAATGGCCAAGCAGCAGCTATTTGCACTGTTTTTGTCGAACTATTTCACTTTGCAAGAAGAGGTACTAATTGGAGGAGAAACATAAGCTTGTCCTCTCACTTCCTAAGTGCTTTCAAGATCAAGATCTGCCCTGATACGGGTTTGTTTCTTGAAAAATAGTTGTTCCTTTGCTTTGTCATCCTGCAGGAGGTGATTGGTTTTTTTAATCCAGAAATATCTCTTTTATATAACTATAACAGTTTGTCAGGAACAGCCAGACTTTCCTTCAACCAGTATATCCTGGCACCCTTTGATTCTTACAAGACTTCAGCTACTCTGGTATATAGAGAGGGTCTCTAATGAAGCTGAAGACAGGATGGCCCACAGTCCGGAGGTAATGCTCCATGTGCTCCAAAAAAACACAAGTGAGTTGCCGGACAGGCAGTATCATCTACTAGAAAGGACGTGGATGAGGCAGGAGCCTGGAGACCCAGCTCTGTTCTCAGCATTATTGCTGACAGCTATGTCTCCTCCGCTTCCTCTCCACATTCCTGGCCTGTTTCAGCCACGGAGGGTGTGACTGAATGCTGGGGATCAGGCAGCGTGCTGGGGATCCTGCATGACCTGCAGTGGAGTGGGCTGGCAGGCTGGAGTTAATCCCAGCTCTACAAAGCCCAGCAAGCTGGGAAGGGGAGAAGTCCACCCTTTGCAGAGGGGAAACTAATGAACACTAACTGTTTAGCCTTGTGGTACTTCTTAGGAACAGTCTTCCAGCTCCCACTGACATACTTAACCTCTCATCTCGGAGAGAAACAAGTGCACAGCAGGACAAAGTTCTCCAAAGCTTGCCATCCTTCTTATGCAGCTCACAAGGGCTTAAGGATGAGGATTTACCCTTTCTATAGGCCTGGATAGCAGCTGGTTTAAGAAGACTCTTGTCTCATTTGATGCAAATATAATCTCTTACCATGGTGTATAGGTTGTAAGAAAGATGAGTCCACAGGAGAGAACTAGAGCAAAGCTAGGAGCGGTGTTGGCCCTTCCTTCAGGAATAAAGAAACCTGGACATTTCCCTTTCTATCTCCATCACAACATACCTCTCCATGTGGAATATAGACAGAAATGGGCTTTTGCTACTGGCCAGACAGGTCACCAAAAAACCTATAGGATGTATCAAGGGTGCTGACAGGGTGGAAAGATGATCTCGAAAGGCAAGAGATTCCAGCTTGCTGCAAAGAACTGTGCACAGTGACTGCTTCCTCCCTACCCTCACCACCCTCTGTGCCCTGTGCTAGAAAATGCACTGGTCCATTACGGCAAGTGTGAACAGCAAGGGACTGCTATCAGCTAGGGCTCCACCTTTCCTGTACTTGTGTTAAAAGCATCAAAAGTGGCCATCAGACTTGACTTGTTTGAACTTTATGTTTCTGCCTGCCTTCAAATTCCACTTTTTGCTCCACCTACACGCACGTGGATCAGTTAAAAGGCTTGCTTAAAAGCTTGGCAAGAAAAAGCACATAAAACTGCACCAATGGCTCCTTTTCCTTTTGGAGTCTCATCACTGCTACACTGAGATTTTGGGTCACAAGGACAGGAATTTCCTCTTGCCATGAATATGGACTCTTGATCCCACTTGGGGACCTGTGGGTGGAACAGGAATAATCCAGCAGACTCAATGACTT
Organism: Daphoenositta chrysoptera; assembly: GCA_013397915.1. NCBI lineage: Eukaryota > Metazoa > Chordata > Aves > Passeriformes > Daphoenositta > Daphoenositta chrysoptera. The sequence continues at coordinate 1,647,314 of VZRO01002622.1, forward strand.
TCAGTGGTCTCACGCTTTAATGGTATGAGGAGGAGAGCTTTCCAACAGAAAAAATTATTCCTTACAAATAACCCTTCCTAGCATTTGTGCCCAGGCTGAAGAGACCATCTTTTTAAGCCTGCTCTTTGACCCATGCTAGCTCAGCTCTTGTCAGGGCACATCACCTCCTCTGTCGATTCTGTAGCAGTGATTGCACATTCTTCACTGAGCTGCTTTCAGCTGCTTGTGATAGTACCTGGCACAAAAAGACCCCAAATGAATCAGAGGATCTTGTTAAACAGTCTTGTTAATTTAGCTCTGATAAAGACACGGGAGAAAAAAAAAATCAATATTTGTAAAGTGAAAAAGGACAAAATCCATAGAGAAATAAAGGTCATTTTCACGGTTCTATGAGGCCCTTACAAACAATGGAGAGTAAATAACATAATCCAAGCTTAGGCAAGGAATAACTTTTCTTCCATGCTCTAGTGCTACCCAGTGGATTTTAAACAAAGGCAGACTCAGTTAAGCCTCCTCTGTCCAGTGAGGCTAAAAGTCCTTCCCATGACAGTATTGCTAACTCACAATTTATCAAAAAAGTACATGAAGTTAGGTCCCAGCAGCATTTTGGGAAGAAGCATGGGAGTGAGACTAACAGGAAGGTGCTCTAGGCTGCCAAGATCAGACATCAAAAGTTCCCTCTATTTGTTCACCAACTGCCATGAATATTTAGTGTATTCTGCCATTATATTATCAAAGGCTTAATCTCTTAATCTCTGGAAACACATGATTGTAACATAAGCATTTTACAGCTGAGATATACAAGAATTTGTCCAAAAACACTCCTTGCAAAGTTGAAAACATATCCTGCATTGGTAGTAGGGAAGGATTCAGGTCCAGACATTTCCTCTTTCCACTCCTGGAGCAGTTGAGCAATTGAAGCTGATGCTTTTCAGTGGGATGGCTGGCACCAGTGAAATAGTCAGAAATTCCCCATTTATTCTGATTACGTGTTCCCTACTCCTCTCCAAGCCACATGGAGGAATTGAAGAAAAAAACGAATAGCAGCTCAAAAAGCAAAGGCACGAATTTTAACTGACCTTTGACTCACAGAAATGACCTGTTCATCCCAGAGGCTATCCAGGGGTCTTTCTGTCTATCCAAAGGATAACAAGGCAGTTAAGCTAAAAGCTCTGTGTTACAGAAGCAGCTGAGCTGAGGATTTACTGGGGAGGTACAGATATGCTTGCCTGCTCATGCTGCAATATGCCAGGACTCAGGATGGGCATTTATTATTCTGCTAGTGGAAGGTATTTGATGGCCTAGTCTCAAAAACTCGTTCCCAATCTCAGCTGACAAGGGGAGAGCACTGCAGTTATGAGTGGGCAGGTATGCTGCCTCCGGGAGCAAACAGGCAGAGCATCCTCCCCCACAGCCAGGCTGAACAGGGAAGGATGGGACCCATCCATGTCTCAGACTATTAGATCTATTCTAGTGCAAAAATCATCCCCTAGCTCTGCACCCAAATCTCTCGTGTGTCCCCTCAGCCCAGCACTTCAGAGCGAGCCAGCTGGTCCTACCTGTTGTTTCCTCAGTGAGCCCATCACCTGGAAATCTCAGTCCTGAATGCATAAATTAGAGATAGCACTAACACTGCCCAAAGAGACATCAAACCTCCGCCTCTGCACGGCACAGACAAAGAGCTGCTGCTTAGGAACATGAACCCGCAAGTGTGACAGTTCCCTTCGCTTCCTTCCATATTCATGTCTTTTCTCTTTCCAGGGCACATTTCCATACAGCACAGCAGGGATCCTATGCACACTTGGCTTCTGGGTGGTTACTGAAGGGCTCTCGCTGGTGCTGCAGTTAAATTGGACTCCTTTGATATTGTGGCAGGACTGCCATGGAGCCAGGGTCTAGTCTGGCTCTCAGAAATGCTAGCATAGCTAGGCCTCCCTTTGAGATTAGTGCCTCATATAGTTGGAGGAATATCTGGAATAAGAGAGACTCCTGTCCATCTCCTGCTTGCAGCCACAAATCAGCCCTACACTCTCAGCCTCTCCTGGGGGGATCTGATAAACAGGCTGTGCTTTATCTGAAAGGGAGGAGCCCTTATTCCCTCTTGGCTTTCTCCCGAGCCAGTCGTGACTCTAGCTTGGGATATCCCCTGTCACTGCCTGGAGAAGACCAGCTGACCACAAAGTACTAGAACCACAGTGTGTGAAGTGAGAGAGCCCGATTCCCTCTCTATTCTGGTTTTAGTTCTCCTGAAGAGTTTCTATCCTGCAGTGCATCCCTGTTGCCCTGGGTGGGGAAATGTCAAACAACTGCCTACTTATTCAGCAAGACATTCCCTACCTCAAAGATGTCCCTTCAGCCTGGTCAACCCAGTTCCCAGCAGGGATTTAACATAAGACCAATTGCAAAAATATTGCTAATACTTCTGCTCTCATTTGCTTTAACAATTGCTGAAAATCTTCCCACATGCCTGACTGGGATGGCGATGTGCTGCAGAAGGCTGAAAGCCTGGAGAATCCAAGACCCTCTGGATCACTGCCCTTCTCTGGTATCTACCTGTTGTGAAGCAAAGCCAAGCAAAGCCAGACTTGGCTGTCAGAACAAGAGCTCTGTGAAAAAAAAATCAGCTGCACACCTTCAGCAGCCTTTCAGGCCTTCAAGTTAAGACATTTACTGTCTTGATTCTGTGATGCAGCCCAGCCTGGCAATGCTGTCATGCTTCTGCTATTGGGAAATGAAGAGCAACATTACCCTCCTCTACTGATTCCCCTTAAATTTTCTTCTGCAGTTCTGTATACACAGGGGAGCAACAAGGCAGAACAATTGATTCCTTTAAAAATGAGGGAGCATCCAAGGATGCTTTCAAGTACCACACTGAAGAGCTGCAGGATCTGTGTGTCAGGTACCTTCCCAGCTTCCACATCAGGGTGCCCAGCTTAGCTTTTGGTCCACATGCATGCACATGTTACCGTCATTCTCGACAGGATAAAACTGCTGAAACTCCAGATCCCAACATGCCACACTCTAGCTTGGCTAGTGCAATTATTACAGAAACTCATTTGCACTTTCATTTTCCTCCCTTTGTTTCCAATCAGATGCATACAGGGAACGACTGGAGTGATATGAATCTAATCAGAGGCTGATGCCACATCAGAAATCCCATCAAGCCATCTTCCAGTCCCAACAAGCTTTCCCCTGAAACAAAACATCTTGTCATGGCTTGGAGAACCCCTGTGTATATTGTGTTCCCAGCAGGGTTTCTTAATGGGCTGAATAGTTAGAAACAGAGTTTTATTTTATAAACTACAGACAAAAAACTTTTCTATTTAAATACCCTCCTAGCTCTTATGGTGTTTTTCTGGACTTTTTTCGCTACCAAAGCCAACTCTGTTTTGAGGTATTCCAGGCACAGAAATCTTAATTATCCAACAACACAGAGCCTAAATGGCCTAGGAGCCCCTGCACTTAGTATTTCATGCCTGCTGTGCACAAGCAGACCCCAGCAGGTGTTGGCTGGGGGAGCCAGGCAACCTCTGCAAATCCCCTGCTCACCTTTCAGGCATACAAGTGGAAATCACATCCTGACCTGCACCTCAATGATGTCACAGGCAAGAAGAAGGAAGTGCTGGGGGGCTGGAAGCCCTTGGCCCCAGCAAGCAGCTGGCAGGGGCAGCAGGATTGCCAGGCCTGCCTGTGCCAGAGAACCAGCCAGCCTTGCCTGGTGCTCCGGAGGAAGAGGGGCACTGCTCACCCCTGCTGCCTGTGGCACAGGAGGAGGCAAATTTGGCCTTTCTCTCTGTGTCGAGCAGGCAACCCAGAGACCCCAGCACAAGAGGAAAACCCAGCTACTCCTCAAGTTGTTGACCAAGAGACCAACAGAGACCCCAGCACAAGAGGAAAACTCAGCTGCTCCTCAATTCACTGAGCAGGAGTCACAGACGGAGGCCCTGGCAGCAGGTGCTGCAGTGAAGCCCTTCTGCATGCGGTCTCTGAGGAGAGGGCTGGGAAGGGCAGTGTACTGGGAAGGGCACTGGCCCAGGGACTGGCTGCCAGGTAACACCTACATCTCACAGGAGCTCTGGCACATCTGGAGGAGGCAGAGAGACCCCTGGGCCCAAATCAAACATCCCACCACATTCTGGATGGTGTCAGCACTGACGAGGTGCCACTGTTGCAGCAGGGGTCTCCCCATGAGGTAAAAGGCACCCAAGAGCAGGCCAAGAGGGACCTTCAACTTGAAAAATCCAGTTGTCACCACCAAACCTAGCTCAGGCTGCAAAAGTTATTACTCCTAAATGCTGAGTCCTGCTTCTGAAATGGACTAAAAGACACACGGCCTCGAATCCCCACCTTCCAGATTGATGTTTAAGAAATTGTATCAAGCCTCCTGAGGCCACATTCAAGCATCTTTCCAGCTTAGGGCCATCCTGTGCATGCATAGCTGTGTCCTGCCAAGCACTAAAGGCCTCTCCTCCCCTACAGCAACAACTTGGCTGTCCGTTCTCTAGCTGGCTGATGGCAGCACCTGGATGCTGTCCAAAGGCAGTAAGTTTCTTGCAGCTGAGTATGTTTAGTCCCTCTCCTAGGGCATGCTCTCCATTACACAGCTATTGTTTATGACCCCAATTATCTTCCAGAAACTGGTCCTTGCCTGCAGTTAATAACCAAGGCTAAATGATCAAGTGTTAGGGCTCAGGCAAACTGGTTGTTAACTTCTCTGTCGACCAAGTTCAGAGTCTTTTACTGCTATTAGAAACTCAGATTAATGATGCATAACAGAAATGAACTCTCCTGTGACACAGCTAGGTGAGGTTAGGAGAGGGGGGGAAAGAATCACTCCTTTTACCTGGCAGTATCAGCTGAGCAGGGAGGAGATGAGCCCTCCTTTAACTCTCTTCTCAGCCTCCCTGATGTCTGGGAGACAAATATCAAAGAACATTTTATTTTGTAGAGTACTTTAAACTTTCTTAGGGTCTGGATCATGTGGGCAGATCTGTAAGTGAAATGGGCTCACTGACCAGAAACTGCTTTCAGAAATGTATTAGGTTTGCATGGCAAGGTTTTGGTAACAGGAGCGCTACAGGGGTGGCTTCTGTAAGAAACTATCGGAAGTACCCCTCATGTCTGACACAGCCAATGCCAGCCTGCTACAAGATGGATCCACCACTGGCCAAGGCCAAGCCCATCAGCAGTGGTGGTAATGCCTCCGTGATAACGCATTTAAGAAGGGGAAAAAAATTACTGCACAGAAGTACTTGTGGCCAGAGAAAAGTGAGAATGTGTGAGAGAAACAACTGCACAGACACCAAGGTCAGCGCAGAAGGAGGGACAGGAGGTGCTCCAAGACCTGAAGCTGAGATTCCCCTGCAGCCCGTGGTGCAGACCATGCTGAGGCAGCTGTGTGCCTGCAGCCCATGGACATCAACGGGGGTGCAGAGATCCTCCTGCAGCCCTGGAGGACCCCATGCTGGAGCAGGTGGATGCCCAAAGGAGGCTGTGACCTGGTGGGAAGCCCAGGCTGAAGGAGGCTCTTGGCAGGACTTGTGGACCCATGGAGAGAGCAGCCCATGCTGGAGCAGGTTTGCTGGTTGGACCTGTGACCCTGTGGTGCATCCAGGTTGGACCCTGTTCTTGAAGGACTGCAGCTCATGGAAAGGGACCCACACTGGAGCAGTTTGTGAAGAGCTGTGGTCCGTGGGAAGGACTCATGTTGAGGAAGTTTGTGGAGGACTGTCTCCTGTAGGTGAGACCCCACACTAGAACACGGGAAGGCGTCTTCCCCCTGAGGAGGAAGCAGTGGCAGAGACAGAAACCACGTGGTGAACTGACCATAACCCCCATTCCTTCTCTGCATCTCTGGTGGGGAGGAGGTAGAGAATTGAGAATAAAGTTAAACGTAGGAAGGAGGGAGGGTTGGGGGGAAGGTGTTTTTAAGATTTGTTTTACTTCTCATTATCCTATTCTGATTTTGCTTTGTAATAAATTAAATAATCTTCATGAGTCTGTTTTGCTTGTGATGGTAATCAGTGAGTGATCTCTCCCCATCCTTATCTCAGCTCATGAGTTTTCATTATATTTTCTCTCCCGTCTAGTTTAGGAGGGGAGTGAAAGAGCGGCTTTGCTGGGCAGCTGGCATCCAGCAGGGTCAAACCACAAGGGACCTCTTCCAAACCGTAATTCCTATCCTAATATTTCAGATTTCCAACAGTTAACAAGAGCTGGTGAATTCTGAAAACCCCTGTAGGGCAGGAAAGCAAGACCTCACTTCAGAAAGAAAGGCTATACAGAACGAACATGCATAGAAATGAATCTCAGGCTTCAAAGGGAGATCTACACCCAATAGGAGACGTATTGTCAGCCTTTCCCAGCCTACTCCTCACTGGTTCATCTGTAAAGCAGCCCTCCAACAACTCCTCAGAAAATAGTTTCAATCGAGAAAATGCTGATGCTGAATCCTTTTCATAAGTCTTTTTCTTCTGAACACTAATGGGAGACCCTCACCCTTGTGCTTACAGGGGCCACTAGGTATCTTACAGGACATAATTTTCTCAAGAGGTTCACCAACTTCTACCCATAAAGTACAGAAGCCTGACTTTGGGGAATTACCACCATGGCCTTGGCAGTTGGTTTGACCCAATCCATACAGAGACACTTCGAGAGTACCAGAGAAATAAAGCCAGGCAGTGCAGCTAAGCAACCCTGGGATCTCGGACAAATGGACAATGACACGGGAAGAGGAAGAGTAGCTAAATCAAGCATAAGGATTTATGTCTGGATATACATCACAGTAGAGTTGGTGCCTACAACTGACTTTGGGTGTGATGAGCTCATTGCCTGAATCTTGGAGCATGACTATCTCCTCCTGCCACCACAGAAATGCAGGGAATGGGAAAAGGAAAGGTGATGAAAGGTCTTCTGTAGCCAACCTCTTCTATCAGATACCTGCCCTCCAGCTCTATTCTGGGTCGGATGAAACTGTAGACTCCTTCTTTTCAAAATCTGCCATATACTGTCCAAAAGACATTTATTCTCCTACCACTTCATGCATCAGCTGGGAAAAGGCAGACAAGGAAGGAAAACTTGGAACAGAAGAGGGCACTTTTCCCTGTCTGATCAACTGCTGGATGATAGAAGGCCAAAGATGTGTGTCACCACGTGTGCCAGCCAGGTAAAGATGGATGCCTCTTCCATCAGTAGATGGTGAAGGAAACACAGTGATACAGGAAGAAACAGATTTTCTGGTGGTGTGAAGAGGATGCAAGGATCATCCTGCACTTAGAGAGCAGCACTCACAACATGCAACATTTCTTGCAAAGGTTTGCTAGTACTTTTTCTGTCCTGCCCATCCATTCCCAGCCACAACCCCCATATCCATGTGAACACAGTGACACTTACTGATGAAAATGGAGTGCTATTTATTGTGTTCCGGTTGCCATCAAGGGAGAGGCTCTGTCAGTAGACACACCAGCAACCAGCTGCCCCACAGAGACATCTGAAGTGCAATTGGAAGAAAGCACAAACAAATGCTTGTGGTGTGAGGCCATGCCTGTAGGACAACAGCCATCAGCTAGGGAGCCTGTGGGCCAGCACGGTCCTGAGGGGAGCTGAGTAGCTGCCGAGTCCTCAGCTGCTGTCCTCCACCAGGGCCTGGCAAGAGCAACCTGGCCACCACTCCTCGAGACTGCTCAGGCAGCTTTAAAAACACACTCTTTCATCCTTATGCACAGATTTACTTATTCATGTATTCTCAACAGAAGCACCAAGGCCATAATTGGATCCATTACTGGGTTATTAGAGCTCTCAGTCACTGCCTCTGCAGCTTCGCACGGTGCTGCAGGAATGCACAGGAAGAACAAACAGGGCAGAGGCACGGCCAGTGGCAGGGGCTTTAAAAATCCATTAAGTTGTTGCTGTGGCAACTAAAACAAAATTTCTGGCAGGAGCTACTATATGTGGAGAACTGTAAACTTCTCCATTTGTGGAAAACATTGGTCATGTCTCTGAAAGGGAGGTGGAGGAAAGACAGAAAGAATAGCTCTTTTCAGAGACTGTTACAGCAAGAGCCAAAAATGGTCTGCTTACAAATTTATTCTTATGGCAAGCCCTGACGATGGTTGGATTCTACATACCAGAGCTTCCCAGGAGCCAGTGCACCGAGACAGAGCTGGCATGTTTGGAGGAGCATTTCTAGGTATTCAGTCCAGCTGGTCTTGAATGCCAGGAAAGCCACTGAACTGCAGCACAGACACAGTGCTGCAATCCACTCACTTCTACCTTCACATGCCTACTCTGCCCTACAACCTGTCCAGGGTCTCCATGGAAAATTGAAGCTTGTCTGGGAATTAGCTTTCATTACGATGATAGATTCTGGAACACCAAAGTTTCCATCCAGAAACAGCGGGAAATGAAAAAGCAGTTGTTAGGTTGGAAAAACTAAAATCTGTCTAGAAAGGCTGTTTCCTGGTCAGAAAATACCACGAGTTTTCAAGAGTGGTCAGCATGGCAGTAACCACCTGGATGAAATGTTACATATCCCAGCTTCAGAAGGTGTTCACTACTTCAGCATCACAACAGGGGTTGCAAACTTTCAAGCATCTTAAGTTCACATTTAATTATAATGTAGGACCTGAAAAAGCAGAATCAGTGTTGATTTAATGTTGTTTGGTTTATAGTAAACAAGCTGTGCTGTGCCACCTGTTTCATTTTCTGGGAGATTTCCCCAGATCATGTCTAAGACTGCTTAGCTAACACAGACCAATAACCCCACACCCAACCTTTCCTGTTCAAGGATCACGGTTCATCAGTTTGTTATTTATGAAGTAACTCACTCAGTGTGGAAATTCAGAACAGCACAGATTCCTGATGTGTAACTCTGAATTCTCTCAAGTTTAGTGTATAGGTTGGAGCTACCAAATGGGCACTTTGCAAAAAGATTCAAGAGTGACAGTGGATGCTGCCAGCAGAAAATTTGCCTACTGAGAGATACTGTATAGGCAAAGTGACTGATGACAATATCGAGCTTTTCCCTGGAGTCAGCAACTTAACTACAAAGACTTTATTGCAAGTTAGACTCACTTGTGGGATTGATTTCCACTGTAAAAGGAAGCGCAGAGGGAACAGGAGGACAAAGATATGGGGACTGGTGTTGGGTCAGCACAGGGGAGCAGCATCCAAGCAGCTCCATTGTAATGCTACCAGTTTCCTCTCCTCTGTCCCCCGGTGACATAGAGGCTCACAGCTTCCTGACCCTGGCTCTCATGGCTCACATGACTTCACTGCATTAATGACCTCAGTGAGAATTTTTTAAGCTGATTGACAGAAACCTGGAAAAAAACCACCTAGGAGCTCTGAAATTGCACTATTGCCAAAGGGGAGCTTAATACAGGGCAGGAAAGAGGCACTGGCTAAAGGCACAGGAGGTCTTTAAATAGACACGCTAGCTCTGGTCTGTACAGCATTAAGGATTGTGGTGAGTCTCTGAGGTCAAGGTAAGAAATTAATACTTACAAAGCTCAGTGAGGCTTATGCTTACAATACAGCACTAATTATCCTGTTAATCAAAGTAAAAATCCTTCAGTTTTGCAAATCCAGCCAGCAGAAGTCTGAAGATCCACAGCTCAGACATTTAACCCCCAACTACCCTATATGCTACAAAGTGAATGAATAGGAAGGTTTGAAAGGCTTTGAAATTTTACTACACTCTACCTCCTTAAAACCTTCTGCCTTCATTTCTACCTTACACCACTTGGGTAAGAAATTGTTAACAAGGAGGTTTAGAGAAAAAATATAAGATGCTGCCTGTCTGTAGCTTTTAAAATCTTAAATCTGTGGTATATGAATGTTGTTTGTCTAGACAAAAATCTTTTGTTGGCATAAACATCCCCCTCAATCCATACTTCTGTCATGCACTGAAGTGTATGTCATATATCAAAACCTTACATATTTTACTTTGGTCAGTGGAGTTCACTTGGTGTGGTTACTTCTAGTGAACAACAGAATTTTCTTCACTGCAAACTACTTCTTTTAAAGTAGCTTGCTGCTTTGAGACATACAGACTTTGGCTTAAATGCTACAGTAAAGGAGGAAAGAAATCAGTCTATCAAACAAGAGAAAGGTAGACCACACACAGATCACTTCTCAATTTCCAGAGTCACTGATGCGGTGAGGATATATGTTGCTTGAGAACAGGCTTGTCACTGGCTTTGGGTGGTGAAAGATCAGCAGCAGTTAAGGTTGGCTGGGAAATTTTCACTGTGCACAAATGACAATTTGAGTCTTGACATTAGAGCTGTTAACACCTGCATCTAAGCATTTCCCAACTTAGAAGCAGTTCTAGGCCTTGAAAAAAACAGCCTGCTTTCAAATTAGGGCCCTATCATAGCTAATTAGGTAAGTACAAGTTTTACTTTAAATTCATAATTTTGAGGCAGACCCTCATTTGTTTAGAACTTCTTTTTAATTATGAAGAATTAAGTAGTAGAAATTACAGTGAAGCACACAAGCTATACATACGATGTCTCTGACTCTGGAAATATCAAATATGGAGAGTGCTTTTTCCAGGCTCATCTTCCCATATTGCAATTACAAACCCAATGCTTGGGTGTCATAGAGCAAAAACTGATGGCTAATGGCAAATATAATAGAAATGTAACATTTGTTAACAGTACCAGAAAAAAAAAAGAAAGACTGTAACCTAAGGACTGGTAACAAGAAGTGTGGTATAAGCTGAGAGCTCATCAGGGGGTTGAGGGAAGAGGAGGGTTAGAGGTTAGAGTGTGTTAGTTTATGAAAGAAATTCCTATACCCTATCAGTATACTGAAAACCAAATGCAATCCTAGATTGTATAAGGCAAGCTGTCCCTTTAGGGAGAAGGCAGTATCATGGCTTTGTCAGTTCTCTGCACACTACCCAACGCCCATGTGCAAGGAAATCAACATTAGACTGCCATATAGATAAAGGGAAAGGCTTCTGGGATGAGGGGGACAATGGAGAATCCATTGTATACATGAGAACTAGAAGTGTTTGGCTTGTTTAATCCAGGAAAACAGAGGCTGAGAGGAGATATGAATGCTCTCTATAAATATGTCAGAGGAGCAAACACCAGGGAAGGAGAACAGCAATTTAAACTAAAAGACAACACTGCCACAAGAGGAAATGGGTATAAATGGCCCATTAATAAATTTAGGCTGCAAATTGAGTTTCTGAGCAAAAAAACAGTATGATATTTAGATATCCAAGTAAGAATACTACAGCAAATAACCTGTTTCTAAAATGGGATTTGGTTACCTTTATAAGAACAAAAAAATGTGCATAGCTGTGGCACCTCCACTACTATACCTAACACTGGCAGACTGAAAATTATTATCCTTGCACATGGGCGTTGGGCAGTGTGCAGAGAACTGACAAAGCCATGATACTGCCTTCTCCCTAAAGGGACAGCTTGCCTTATATAATCTAGGATTGCATTTGGTTTTCAGTATACTGATAGGGTATAGGAATTTCTTTCATTAACTAACACACTCTAACCTCTAACCCTTCTCTTCCCTCAACCCCCTGATGAGCTCTCAGCTTATACCACACTTCTTACTTATAACCAGTCCTTAGGTTACAGTCTTCTTTTTTTTTTTTTTCTGGTACTGTTAACAAATGTTACATTTCTATTATATTTGCCATTAGCCATCAGTTTTTGCTCTATGACACCCAAACATGACTCTTCAGTAATAGCAGTATTCTAATTGCTTTGTATCATGCTTTTTCATATATCCACATCCAACGGAAAATCTGTGCTGGAATCTAGAAATGGTGCAAGTCATCCCAAGCAAGTACCTGCTCCATACTAGGAAGAGAATTGGTTTTCCTCCAGCTCCAGCCTCCACCAACTGAGAAAACCACCATTTCATCAGCATGTGATCTCCTCCTGATATGAGCACAAACTGCATTTTGCTACTCCCTGAGACTCCAAACCCTCTTACAAACATACTGAATCCTGGCTGTGCAACTGGAGACCTCAGGAAGAAGACCAGGTGATGTTTTTGCATCAGTCTGGTTGCAAAGACAGAAGAGGGAACTGTCCTGTCCAACAGTGTTTTCTGAGTACCGGCCTACCTTCCTGTTCCAACTCCATGTGCAGAGAGAACCACTCAAAGAAGATCAAGCATGGCTTTCTTGGTCCTCAAGGCTCTTGCAGCTTTTCATTTTGTGAACCTATTGAGGACTAGGGTTTTCACAATTTCCTCCTTACAATATCTGTTGTTTGCTTTTGGATGGTGGGAAGAGAAGCTGCTTTCTTCTCCAGCTGCCATATATGAGGCATTTGCAGCCCTTGTGCTACAAAATTACTTTCCTCCCCTAATTATCTCTCATTTCTCCACTTCTACTTTACTTGTTTTGTTGAGTTGAAATTCTTGAGGGGAGCATGGCATTGTGATTGCAGCACTCATCAGAGACTGCAGGATGCAACTCTAAAATAAAGCAACGGTAGTAATACTTCTCTCAGATCACTCACAGCCATGCTACCACAACAAAAGGCATGTGGAAGTGCTTATCAATAACATTGATTACACCCCAGATGCTTAGGCTGGCTAAGTATTCTCTAGTGCTCAAGAAAGCTGCATGAGAGTGATAGTCTTGCTCTAGCAGGACTCAAGTTGTTTTAGATGACTTTGGCCCAAAAGCAAATTGGTTTAATTAATACCCTATCCATATGGGCCTGTAAGCTGAAGAGCAGATGAAGCTCTTGTGAGAAAGGAAGAGAACAGAAAAGCCTGGTCCTGAGACGGCTGTTTCCAAACCTGTTTACTTAACTATTAGCGAGGGTGGCTTCTCTTTAATTTATTTACATAGAATGTTTCTGTAACCATCTGCTCTTAAGCTAAACGAAAAATTATCATCTTTCTCCTGCTGCTGCAGAGACTCCCTTGGATGTTCTTAATAATACAAAAAAATTTATCATTTTAATGCAGACAGCTTGGCTAATAAAAATGATCTGTACCATTAGTAATTATGCCACAAATACAATGCAAACAAGCAGCCCTTCCCTGAAGAGGCCAAGCATAAAACACCTCTCTCACCACCATGGGCCAGAGACAATGGCGCAGCTGCAGGACTTGGCTTCTCAATTCTCCACCACCATGGAGCAGTGGGCAGTTGACTGAAGTTACCATTACTCACTTCTTTAACAAGCTTTAGGTGTTTCAGTCAAACCTGCCAGGCCCCATTTTCCTAGGGAGTTTTTCTGCAGACTATTAATATAGAGCCATAGTCCTGAAGAAGGCTATCTTGCTGTCACAGCTTCTACAGTTCTCACAGGGTCAGAACCCTTTATGGCTCTGATGGATCCACCTTTGCAGTGAAGTGAGCTGATGCAGCTGCCCCCAGTTAACAGATGGGAAACTGAGGCAGAAAGCAACCTAAAGGAACAGCAAAGATGATGAAAGAAAGTGGGTAAGCAAGAAAGTTAATTCAAGCCATGAAATCATTACTGAGCAATTGAAAACATCACTCTGTAGGGCCTACATGGGCAGTTTACTAACAAATGGAAGGACAGCACTACTGGCCCATGTGTTGCCTGGTAGCACTTCAGTGTGGCCAGTGCCAGAGTAGCAGGCATGATACCTAGATGCTGTTTCTCATCGCCTGCTGCTTGCTTCTACAAATGGCAGCAGATCACTTAACCTCCACGAGTCAGTTTTCTCCCCCAAAAGAAGCAATAAAATGTTTAGAGATTCAGGGAGGAATGAAAGAAAAACAAACCAAAGCAACAGAGGATGAAATGCTGTTTTCTTTAAACAAGTGCTAAGGGAAAAGGAGTGAGATTACACCTCAAATTATATCAATAAAACATGAACATACCTCTTTACTAAATAATTCAATTGATAAAGAAATGTGTGTAAAGAAATATAATCAATATCTTGGGGATTTCAGACACTTCTGTAGAGAGATGAACATTCAAAAAAATAAAATGAGGACAAGTTGGAAGGCCAGTACATGCCCTGAATTGTAACCCAGAGGTATGGCAACTCCCATGTGCTGCATGAAGAAATGGGAGTGGCACTGGCAGCTGGGCCAGGGGCTGCTGAAGGGTTGCTCACGGGAGCACACTCAAAGAAGCAAAAGATGCAATCATAACTGTCTGTTGATCCTAATTTCCTTTGCTTCTGTCTCTCAGTCTATAAAATGAGGCTAAAGGAAGGTCTGCTGTCGGATGCTGGGATGGGTCATACCTGCATTACATTTCAAAAGCTAAAGATGCACAAAGGAGGGCACTTCTTTGCTAGGCAGGCAAGAAAAGTGAGCTACAATGGGTGATGACAGCCAGGCATTAATTGACTCCACTGTGAAAGTACTGCAGAAAAGCATCAAAGCTGGTGCATCACAGGACAGATCATGGAAAAACACAACCAGCAATTTCCTAAGCTACAGCTGAGGAAGCAATCCATGTAGAGGGAGAAGGAGCCGTGGCTGTGAGCCAGTCCAAGAAATACAGGGAAATATAGCAGCTTTACCCACCGATGTTTTATACTGAGGCTAGAGATGCAGAGAGATCATTGACATGGATGGTATCTCACCCATGAAGGGGATTATAAAGAAGCCAAGCTACTTTTAAAAACAATGTATTGGATAGCTGAAGAGCAGATCTTGGCTTGGTTAGGGCTGCTAGGGAAGATTGACAACTGGTGCATAGGGATCAGCTACTTTAGTTGCACTCGTACCTACACAGAGGCTGCAAGCCGCAGAGCTGAAATGGGTTCAGGGAAGCTATCAAATTCCTGAGCCCCATCCCCAAATCTGTCAGGGTTTGTGAGTGACAACCTGCAGGCAGAAGCCAGGTGAAGGAGAGGCTGTTGTGCTACACCAGATAGCAGTTGCTCAACCCCCACCTCATCACCATTTTCGCCTTGTATTGTTTCAAGGCCTATTAATATTCATAAGAGCCATTTTATTGTGTTTGCACTTTTCTATCATGCTCACAGGCCTGATTCCTTCTTGTCTTAATAGGATGCAAACCTCATGAAATCAGATCTTATTAGCCAAACTCCATCAGACGCCCTCAGCAACACAGTACCTCAGTCCCCACTCCTGCTAAAGTGAAAGGGAAGCCTTTCATGGTGTTGACATGTGTAGAACTCTTAATCTAATACGACATTTCAATCTTAAGAGCAGAAATGAATAGGAGTAAAACACAGTGCAGGGAGTGCCACTGAATGCTGCTGAGTCAAGCCCCACAGCATCACAGCCAAGAGATGCAGAAGTCCTTAGAAAAAAACTTTCTAATCCTGGCTTGCAATAAACTTGATCGAACAAAGGTGCTGGTTCATTAACACCTTTATCTCACTGACAGAAGACTGCTGACTTACCCCCAAATGAGTTCCTCCAAACTGTCTTAAGAGCACAAATCTCTTGGCTTTCTCCCACATGACAGTGATTCTATCCTGGTGTACAGCCTCACCTCTGGGGGCTTTGCACAGAGAAAACTGAAGGGAATGAGCAAGATAAGGCAGTGCTGAGAAGTGGTGATCTTATCCACCATCTCTGCTCCCTGCCCCTCCTAAGCTTTAAAACTACAGACTTGACCAACATGCATAAATTTTCAACTCCTGGTCTTGCAGAACTGGGAGAGGAGGAGGAGATTGGAGTCTGCAGTGCAGCACCAATGAGGATGCTCTGCACTTCTAGGACATGTGCCTTGAGTCCTGCCTTATGTCTGCTCCACATGGGTGACAACAATGCCATAGATTGATTTTTCCAGATCCCAGGTGAAGTCTGTGCCTCTGGCAGGAAGAAAAATCATTGTTGGAGATGGAAAGTGAACAGATTTTGTAAGTCAGTGAGTGAAAACAAATACAAAATGTAGAGTGTCACACTGCCACTCAGTCATTTTCCTAAGTAGAACAGTACATTACCACAATAGTTTCAAAAGAATTTCCAGCTGCAGTAGCTACTAACAAGGACCTCGATAGGAGGCTCTTACTCACTGAATAAGAGCTGCTCAGATCTTGACCCTGAACTGCCCAAATCCTTTCTGCTTAATTCATGACCTTCACACTGGATCAACAATAACTGACAGCAATTTGATGGAAAATTGCTGACCTAATACTCTGGACACTTTGCCAGTCAGGTTTGATAGAGAACGGTTCTGTGGTGTATATCTCCCACTCTCAATACATGGGAGCATGAGCTCTTGCCAAAGATCACATCTTATTCTTGGCAGATGGTTAAGAAAATGAGACTAGACTCATATGGATCCAAATTGCTGACAGCAGAGCTGGGATTCAGTCATAGCCTTTCTCGTTGTGGCGGGGTAAAAAGCTCTCTCAAATAACCCACATTACCAAAAGGTCCCAAGTGCAAGAGCTCAGGAGTATCTTATCTTTAGTAATTTCTAGTTACAGTCTTGAAAACATAATTTTTAAAAATCTGTTCTGTGAACATCAAAGGACGGGAGAAATCTGTTGCTACTATTATCTATTCAAACTTACAGCAAGGAAATTCAGCCATATTGTAAAACCATTATCTCTAACTACAAGGATGCTACCAAGTGAGAGGATTAAGGGGAACTGGCACTGCGACCAAAGGATAGCTGTGAAGTTTCAAAAAAATACTCAGATATTTAGATTTTAAAATTACTGTAAAAGGTATGTGCTGTAATTTACAGCCAGTTAAATGTGCAAAAATTAGCCAGACAAGAGTAGATTATTGTATTGACTAAGGCTTTGTACAAGGGTACCACCCCAATTCAGCATCCCAATGTATAAGGTTGGGAGGGACAGAGAATTCTGATACATAAGACAGCTTTAGGAACACTGTTCATCTCAGCTTAATTGCCACTTTCACTGAATCAAGATATCTCTGATTAATTCACAGACCTCACAAAACGTTTCTCTAAAACAAGGGACTAGGTTCTCCATAGGAATAGGTTCTTGGAGCAGAATTACAGGACACTGCAGCAGCTGCTACCTCAAGGTTGTACGTGCAGCACACTGAAATCATCCCAGCAGAGTATGACGAAGAATGCCCTCTGGATCCCAGATATCTTAAACAAATGCAAGCTTTCCCAAGCCTTTCAATCAGTGTCACAGATACACAAAACCACCCCTCAATACCACGTGGCTGTTGTTACTTGTGTAGTGCCTGGAGAAAAAGATGTGTTGTGCTTTCCCTGTTATATTCAACTAAAACTTCAAGAAACCTGTTCCTCAAGCTGTGCCAACATCATTTAGATTGTTGGTGTGCAAACAAGGAGGTAAACAACAACAACCACAAAAAAATCGTGTTAATTTCAAGCTCCATTAGAAATGCAGGGTCTGGCAGCAAGAAAAATCAATGTTTGTCCAGCGGAAAAGAAATAAACCACCAGCACTGATAGGGACAAAGGGCTGTTTTTAAGAGGATGTAAAAATCTTGGTATTCAATATCCTCTGAGCTGGGGAAAAATTATTTTCTTATCACAGAGACTATTTGATTCTGACACAGGGAGAATTTTCATGCGAATTATCCAGTCCCAGATACTGTCTGGCAATGTTTTCCTTCTTTATACATCTGATCATCCTCCCTGGCCTCATTTAGGGGAGCAGTATTTTAATTTCTGAGAAATAGCAGGTCTCTATTAGACCCACAGTTTGTTCATCTTTAGGAAATATCACAGTCATTTGCTGCCATGACTATGTTAATTCGCTTAAATGCAGCAAAACTCTAAAGCTCTGGGCCCTCCCAAAGCACCAGTGTGCATTAGGCTAAACTGCTATCTACCTCATGTATGAATTCACCAAACATCAGGGCTGCTGCCTGATGGGAAAATCCCAAGCCTTGCACCCCCCAGCAGCCTACATGTGTTCTTGGGGCCAGACCCTGCCTTTGGCTATGCAAACCCAGGAGGCCCCACTCCCTTTTAATGGGCTCTGCATGACCAGGAGACTTCCCCTCTGGCAGAACTCAACGCTACCGAGTTGCTTGGAGCATGGTGACCAATCCACCCCCTGAAGCTGCCATCTTGAGCACTTATTTTTCCTTACAGAAGCACTAAAATAACCTTCTGGGGACAAAGACAAAAGAAAAAAAAAA
>VZRO01002622.1:1665387-1844956 GCA_013397915.1 Daphoenositta chrysoptera
AAAAAAAAAAAAAAAAAAAAAAAAGGCAAGCCAGAAAGCCTAAACTACTCTGTTTAAAATAAAACAGGTATCATTTTTCTACCTTTGCTGGACATTATTAGTTCCCTGCTGGCACAGTCCAGCATGGACAAAGTGGCAACTATCATGAGGAGGCTGCAGCCAGAGAAAGTATATTGTATCAGCTGTGTTCTCCTGTCACTGGCTGGAAGTTAAACACTCCTTGCCTGTAGGTATTCCTACAGGAGTGTGAAGCCTGAAGTTCATCCAGAGATGAAATCTAGTTGTTCTGCTCAGCAGTCCTAAACCAAAGAGAGACCTCACTGCCAAAAACCAAGAAATAATTCCCCTTTGCTCTTAACAGATTGTCTGTCTTCACTGTCAAGAATGAAAAATATCCCAGAGAAGATCCATTTAGCAGAGACCACACATTAAACGACCCATAACAGGGAGGGCTAATATCGTCCTCTGGCAAGTGCACCTTAATTTTCTATGAGAAGTATCACATTGTGTGCCAGCTTTCAACAACCTAAAGATCTCAAAGTAAAGTGGAACTTGTGGCAATCAGAGAGCCAAGATCAAAATGAAATGCACCAAACACTTTGAGTTAAAGCCTGTCTCTAAGTGTTGGAGGGTTTCTCACCTTGTGTCTCAGTTATGAAGAGGAATCCTGCTACTACTGAAAAGGCCAACACCTGACAGTGAAATGTGTAAGCCAAATCAGAATGGCTCATTTCCAGATTTAATGCACAGCACTGGCATGTGTAAGCTTCCCCCTCCACTTGCAAACTTAACTAGTTGCTTTGCAGCTTAACTTCCTGCATGTTTTTAAATGAGCTATAGCAAAAGTGAAGATGCTCAGTCTCCAACGTAGACAAATCCTACTGGGATTCAAGGAGAAAGCATATGCTAACACGTGCGAGGGATCCACTGAAGTCTCAGATTGTATCAATAAGTAAACAGACAGCTTTGCAACTCTTACCAGCAGATAAGAATTATGTACACTTCAACAGCAATACAGCATCTGTTATGCACTATCAACTAAAGAAAAGACTAGGCAGTTCTGGTGAGGGAGGGTAAGGTCAGTAGCTGAAGAGATTCAACAGCTCTTGCTTCAGAGAACAAGCACAGCCATGTGTCAATTCATTCACGAATTCAGACACCAATTTAGGCTAAGTCTGTCTTTAATTTATAACTTTCTGCATTTTGACAGCCCTCTGGGACTGTTAATTCATTTAGTGTCTTTAGAGTACATATCAAAGGATGGAAAAAAACGGCCCAAATACATTACCCAGGCAGCAAAGCGGAGAGAAGACACCTTTGGTAGGAAGGCTTTTTTTTTTTTTCCCAATGAAAGGACTTACTTTTCTTTAACCTAAAATAGTTAGATGTAAGGTTCAAAGGTGATTTTTCATTATAAAGCTCTATTTCCAACCCAACAATTCCTCAAAAGATTAACCTCTCATATTCAAATTTCACAGGTCTGCACGCTCTTCAAAGACACTCATTTCTTGGGACACTTGATCAAATTGCTTCTGACCTTTTCTAGTACGCTGAGAAGCAGTGAGGAAAGCAAGAGGGAGAAGGATGGTAGGGGAGGGATATGGAGAACAGGAAAAATTCTCATAGAAGAAGAATTCTTGTTAGCCTATTCTTGAACAGCTCCACAATCAAAAGGTTTTGAAGTAGAAATTGGCATGGAAATATTTCTGCCTGAAGGATTTCAAAGAATAATCCTGGAAGGGTTCCTTGGGCATGGCTAGACTCCAGTGGGAATTAGTTTTCATTTGACCCAATTATACATGTTTAAAAAGCACATGCTGAGTATGCCTGTGGGGTTTTCTGTTAAGCTCATTAAATAGTTGATTTTGTCCTGCACCGAGCGCTCTACCTCAGTCCTGAAAAATGCTTCCTAAAACCATGAGACTCATAAAAGTCCATAGGACACTGCATATTCCTTAAAATTAAGCAGGTGCCTTTGTGCTTTGCTGGATTAGACTTGACCTGTGGTTTTCCATTAATTCAACCTTTGGTCCCAGAGTGGCTTTCTAACAGAGATCCTGATCTCTCTGAAATTTTGCAAATGTGGCATTTTGCAAATGTTAAGTTACCTTAACAAACTTTGCAGACCCATTCAAAATAATCCAGAGCTGGTCCCAAGCTATATACTACTAATGATGATGATGATGATGATGATGATGATGATGATAACAATAACACCACCCCAAGTGTGTTGAAACAGACATATTATGAAAAAAGTATTAACTGAGAGAAAAATCCTCTTCAACTCAAATTCAGTATAAAATCCTTCAGCACAGAGAAGACAGAACCAGAAACCATTGCCTTGCTCAACAGGAAACATTCTAGTTTATCCAGAAAACAACATGCCCTCTATAGTGCTTTTTAGAAGGAAAAAAAGAATTACGAAAATGAATGGTTGGATTCACAAAACTGGTGGTGCATTTAGTTTTATGTAACAGCTCAGAGGTGAGAGCATTCACCAAGGATAGAAGAAAACTAGGCTTAATGGCCCTAAAGATTCAAATTTTTATCTTCAAACTGCTTGTAAAGTACTATATACTTAGGCTACCCTGTTTTTTGGAATGGACTTCTTTTAGCATTTTCTTCTATGCAAAAAATAATTAACCATGCATTGGAGCAAGAAGTGGAATTAAAGCACTCTCCCTGCCAACTCAGCATTCTCACCACCAGTACCTTCACAAGACTGCAAGAAGCATGACTAAGGGCATCGGCCTCAAAACACTCTCTGGCTTGTTAGAAAAGGAACTTTCTTAAGGAACAGAAAGCCCTCTGACCCTAAAGGATGGACTTGCATCTGCCTCTCCTATTTTCTCCATGAGCACTTAAGCTAGAAGTCTTCCACAGATGGGATAGGATCCAGATAGTGATTTCTTGTAGTATCTCCTCACCTCCCCCTTGCTGTTTCCTCATTGAACATTACTAGAAAATAGAGGTTTACATGAGAAAATGGTTAAGTAATTACCTCGCGTCCCTTTCCACAAACATACTTACATTATAAAAAATGTTGCCAAGCTCAACTATATATGAAAAATAATTGCAGTTAAAAGAATGTAATTTAAATTTTAGTATAAGCAGACTGACCTTAACAGACCAGAGATGAACTCTATTTCTCTGGGGAAGAAGGAAGTTGAATCACACGTAGGGTTAATGCAAGACTGCAGATAATTTAAATCCCTATTTATTTACCTTATTCCCTAAATTACAGCTAAGGAATACTGCATTCAGCATATATATGAATAGTCAAATCAGGTTCATCATTAGCTGCCTCAGCTTCAGGAAAGAACAAGTCTAATAAGGTTACTTCCAAAATTATTAGTGCAAATGATTTACTGAGAATGTGTATAAGAGGTCCTATTCAGACACTCCACGACAATGGGAACAGGGAAACATAGCACAAGATAATTAAAATCCTACAAACATTTCTAAACCTGCATGCAAATTACCATATTCCATTATAATGCATTATTTGAGAACCATTGTCATAGTATTATTAAATATTATATTGTAATGCAAATGCAGCAAAAAGCAGAGACAGGATTTTTTGCAAAAACTGATGAGGCATAATTTCAGAATTTTGCACACTTCCTCTTGCCTTCTTAATGCTCTCCTAGAGCGTACTTTCTCGTCGACTCTATACAGTCCTGTACTCTCTATTGATCCATGGTAGAGGCTCAGCCTACGAAGTTCAAGTTCAATATAAACCGCTCACACTGGAACCCTACAACTCTTGGAAAGAACAATAAATACAGAAACTGTACTGGACCCCAGACTGCTGCAATAGCAAGAGTTTACAAGCCATCTACTGAGAAGGTTTGTAACGCATTTTCACATTTTCATCTGGGGGGGAAGGGAGACAGGGAGAAAGCCATGGCTACATGAATGAAACACTAGTGGCCACACAAACCACTCCTCTGCTGGCAACAGCTGCCACTAAAGGAGAAGCTGGAAGAAGAACAGACCCATTGGGTAAATTCACTTGCTGCAAGCACCAAAAGGTTCAAATCCTCTGTGAACCATGAAACAGACAAACAAATGTTTGATAGAAATATAATTCGAGAAAATAAAAGCCCCGCTCAGCTTAGCAATGAAATATATTGGTTACTTGACCTGTTGAAGGAATAAATCTGCAGCATGCACCAATTACATCCAGACTGTGATGTGAAAAATCTCCCAAAACAGTTCCTGAGGAAGCAACATAACCTTTACCATGAAAAAATTTACTGTATGCTAGAACATTGCATTTCAAGGGTCACCGTTGTTGCAGTTTAATTGCTTGCCCTGTAAATACTGCCCAGACATTGTGTTACACTGATGTACTATTCTACTCCATGAACTGAGGTCCTGCCAAGCTTAGAGCAATCTTTTAGAAGTCAGCCATTAGATTTCTTCCTCAGGATGCCTTTGAAAGGAATGATGTAAGACTGAACAAAAAATTGGGTATTAAAGAGTGGGAGCACTCTGGAAAATGCACTACAACATGAATCCACTCATAATGAATTTTAGACAAACTTCTGTAAAAAATGGGGTTTTGTCTGGTTATCTCTTTGTAAAGGAGTAGCAGAAAGTGCAAGAAACAAGAAATGTGAAAAAAAATGAAGGTTCTTTAGTGACATTTGGAAATCAGTGGAGAGCAGGTAAACATTCTACCTCTCCCATCAGTTACATGGACCATCAAGGTCTGCATAGTCCTGCCATTATTCTCTAGTTGTGTGAGCTCAGGGAAGTGATGGAGACCTTGTTAGCAAGAGCTAGGTAAACAAGCAAACCCACATACTGAAGCCTTGCTAATGCCATAACTATCTTCAGCATTTTTCTAGTGGTCTCTCTGAAGATTTTCTCTCTCTTTGCTCTACCTCCTGCTTCATTTCACCTGTCCCCACTCCATGAAGACCTGCTTCTATGGGTGCCATGAGCAAATCCTGCCCAACACATCACCTAAAGGCAGGCAAACAAGGAGCTCTCTAGGCAGTGCAGCCATGCAATGTATCACCTTGCAGAGCATCTTTCTTCCTCTGGACTTCTTTAAACTTCCTGGAGAAGAGATCTTCATTTGTCATGTCCAATACTGAAACAGAGAATGAGAAGATCTAAAGAGGCGACTTCCATATAGCTTCCTGACAGTCACAGAAATAATGAACAATAGTAAAGCTGATTCATGGCAGGAGATGCAGAGCAGAGGCTCATACAATTATTGTGTAAGCCTAAGTCTGAAGACAAGAATGCAGAACTGTGTCTGCAAAGCACAGGAGGAGCCCTGAGATGAAACCTGTTCACTGGTTTGAAACATGTCCACAGAGGTACTGTTTTGCTCTTGGAAGTTACAAAGGAGAAAGAAGCAGGGAAGAAACAGAAAACCACATAAAGAAAATCCAGAAGGGGAAAGAAAATTCCCTATAGACGTTTCCTCAGGATTTTTGCAGCTACCGTCTGGTTTGAAATGAAGGGTTTAATTCCATAATTTCACAAGTATGACACATTTTATAAGTAGGAACAGGAAGGGGAGGTAGTTTGGCATCAGGGTAAGAATTTAGGCGAGTATGCTGTTAGTCCATGAGCCAGACACAGAATTAACATCTCATGAATAAATCATGCCATACAGACTGACAATCTGACAAAGCTAACCTGAGCTACACCAAGAAATCAAGTCTCTAGAACTACCTAGTCCTTTGTCTTTATCAGTTCCCATGTCTGGCACCTCTTCATCCCTGACGCAGTTTGTTTATGCAGTTATGGTCCCAGGGCCCATACTGGTGAAGCACGGGTGACACTCATTTTGAAACAAGCAAAAATCCTGCGGCATGGGCTGTCTGAACACATTTGGTTGGTGTCTGTGTCAGAGACAGTTGTGCTCTGAAAGGAAAGATCTGAAAAGGCACGGGGTCACTGGGGAGTGAAGTATCTGAGTGAGACAGAGCCAGGCAGACGAGCAAAGTCCTTACATTACTATTTGTCCCTGAATTAAGCCTAGCCTGAGAAGAGGAGTTGTGTACTAGGGATTAGATTCACTAGAAATAAGAACCATTACAGTTCCTTCATTAAAGGGATCAGGCAGCACCTGTGACCAGCACTCAGAGCATATCAATTCTGCATTTCCACGCCTGTGGCACCAGAGGAAAAAACAACGTTATGGCTACAACTGAATCATACTCTTTTGATGATTCACTCACAACAACCCTAGGGCACAATAAAAAATTGTGGCTTCCACGGTCTGCTGTCTCTCATAAGGGCTGAAATTTCAGACAGCCATGACTTGAGTTCAGATGCATTGCTAATGCATCACTTGTGCATTGCTGTCAGCATGGGGAGGGGAAGAAGAAGAAAGAAAGTGAAAAGGGTTTCACATTTGGGCTTTGTGAGGTAAAGGAAGAGGAGATATTCTAACATGTGCATCACAGAGCTACACTACATGACAGTACATACAGGTCCTTGGGAAAAAACACTTCCTGAAACACCTGGAAAAAAATGTTGCTCTAAGAACCTTCACAGAAATGAAGGCTCAGAGGAGAAGAGGAAAGCTAGGATAAGCACAGTATTCAAGGTGACAAAAAGTTCAGGTGTCTCTTTACACAGCCAGAGAGGTTTTCTTTCATCACTTTCATCTTTCACATCACATCAGTGCAAGTGACATTACACCACTGGGGACAAAATCACCCTGCAGACTCATTGTTGTGATCCCCGATCAGGCATCATGTCTTTGCACTGGGCAACAGTAAATCTCAAGCAGACCTATGCAAGGAACTTTCAGTCCATAATTTGATACATATGGTTTTCCTCCTTTTTTCTCCAAGCACAACTTGTCAGGAGGCTGCAAAAATTCTGATCTGCTTTAAAGTAGTTGCGAAAGCTTTCCACAGCCTGTTGTTCTATATGCAAGCACTGTGCCAGTGTGGTGGGTTTCAAACTATATCCTGCAGAGGGGAAGGACATTTGTCTTGTGACTGTCCATCTCCAGAGTCATTGGCAGCAGAAGGGTGATGCTGAAGAGAAAAAGGAACATGTGGCTTCCAAGAGTAGGAGAGCTGGGCCACAACTTCCTGCAAGAGTTCCAGGACAAGACTCAATCATAATAATGATTGTCCAAGATACAGCACCTTGCTTTTACTCTTCTGGAAAGGTTTTCTGAGTTTACCTTTCTGTTAGCTGAAGTTTTATTAGACAGATGCAACTGTGTAGTCCTTGATCTATCTATGACACAGCCACCCCTTCCCAAGCACATCTCTCCAGCTGCACTTTTACAGCAGGGTCCCAACAACATCTTCTTGAGAAGACATACCCCAAGATCATGTTTTCATAAGTTTAGAACAGTGGCACAAGAGATTATAACTATCAGTTTAGTAGGATGTGGAGTTTGGGGTGGAGGAGGGAAGTGACACATGAAAGAAAAGGTTCAGGATGTGGATGCAATTTCCAGTATGAAAACAAGTAATGTTCTGAACTCAGCAATTCAATTCACTCTTCAAAACTCATGCCCCTTGAACATTCAACTCAAAGATTACCTTTTGTGGATAGGAGGGCTGGCAAAGCTTGAGTGCCGTGAAACCCTCCAAATGCCAGTGGGAATGACAAAATCACTCTTAAATTAGGATGTGTGCTCATGCAATGTGGCTCATGCCACAAAATAACTGAGGAATATAATTATTCTCATACTCTCTGCTTGCTACCTCTTAAAATAGGAGGACAGTGGTCTTTGCTAAAGAGATGGAGGTTGCACTAGGTTCATACAATAAAGCAAATTCCAGACACTCAGCCTTCTATCTTGGAGCAACTTGCTATTATTAAGCAATAACTAGAGCACCTTGGTATTATTAAGCAACAACTCCTTGAAAATACAGCATCCAAAGTGAAAACAAATAGCTCAGAAATGCAAGGCATCCAGGAGTTAATTTTTCTAAGTAACAGAGAAGCAGAATCCACCCACATTTCTGACATCTTCCATTAGTAAGTTTTCTAGATGAGCAATTCATGACACTGAAGAAATGAGAGCATTAGAATGTGAAATGAAGGGTGATGGATGGAAATCGTAGCAAAGAAAATGATAAATCATGATCTGAGCTATAGATGTGCAGTTCTGGAGAACGTGGCTTTTTCTGACTTCTGTGGCTGTTAGACCACAGCTTTCCAATTAAATCCCTCTGTATTCTTCTGCTGTGAAACTAAACCAGGGATGTAGCCCTCATGAATGAACTATAACCAAGAAGGAACTAAGAAGTCCTAAATACGCTACTGTATAAATCAACACATCTACAATACTATACACAATTATGGTTTTTCCACCTTGAAAAGAACATAATAGAACTAGATAAAATAATGTTGCAATTCTGTTGGTTGAGAGTTACAAAGCAGCTTCCAGATGAGAATGAAATAAATAGTTTAAATCTCTGCAGCTTGGAAAAGATATGACTGAGGATGAATATTATAAAAAGCTTTAAAACCATGAATGGTACACAGAATTTGAATAGGGGATGATTATTCATTATTTGTTATACCACACAAACCAGGAGGCAGCCAGTAAAATGATCAGCAGCGGGTTTAAAACAAATGAAAGAAAGGATTTATTTTGATAACACACACTTGAACGGTGGAATTAGACCATGGATTTCTCTGGAGATCAAAAGTATAAATGGCTTCAAATGTAGTTAGATAAATTCATTTAGGACAAGTCTATCAGTGACTATCAGACATGATGGTTTAGATGGAGTATTTGGTTCAGAAAATGCCTAAAATGCAGATTGCTAGAAGTTAGAGAGATATATTGGGGAATATTCACCCCAGAACTCCTCTAGCAGTGGAGTGGAAAACACACAATAAAACTTATAAGACTCAAAACCATGTCACTCTGAAGGCAAGTCCGACCACTGATGCAGGCAGATTCATCATGGCCTATGGAATGGCATGTATGGCCTAGTATCACAGATCACCTTGGGAGTGCCAACTGCAAAGAGATTTAAGAATAGGATGAATCAATTTCACTGGATTACAGAACAAAGGCAATTATTTGGATTATGCAATTGAGAAGATAAACAGGTGCAGTAATTCTGAAGGAGCTCTGCCATACACTTTCATTACCTCCTTGAATCTTGGGAAGTGTCTGTTTTGTGCAGTCTTCTGGGGAAATGAGGAAAAACAACAAAGTGCATTAATATCTACTTGAAAATAATTTTGAATTTCTGCTCTGGATTCTGTCCAGTGCTTCTTCCCGCATCAAGGTGTAGAGGACAAACCCAGCAACACTTCACTACTGAGTATTATTTCAGAGAACTAAGCTGGATATGCTTCCTATACACTGGCGCAGAAGGCTTGAATTCACAATGCAATATGCTGTCTCATGCATTCAAATCATGACTTAGAAGTACAGTCTCACTAAATGTCTAGAATTGTTTTTTTCTTAGGGCAAGGACATCTGATGATATCAAAGGCATCTGATACTGCCTCTCTTATCCCTTACCCACTCTTTAATACAGGTAAGTACACTATCCTGCAGCCATAGTTAACTGACATATAGGAGGAAGGCAAAGGAAAGAACCCTTTAGGGTTTAGCATCTGGGGGCGAGTTTGCTTTTGGTTGTTGGAGGAGACTTTTTAGATGCTGCGACTTATTATGATTTACTACATGCTTGGATTATCACAGATTAGGTTGCTTCCCTAGACAACAAAATCCTCTTTTTGATCTCACAGTGTCGTACACATCACCAAGCATAAAGCATATTCATGCTATAATGATTTTCTGATAATCTCATGACCTCTAACAGCGTGCACGATGCAGCTAGATATGGTACACATCACATTAATATTGCTGACAACTCACTTGACAACAGGGAGTTTGCACATCATCACCTTTTTCCTACAAGATAAGTGAAACATCCCATGTTCATCTGAAAGTTTTTCTCAGCTGTTCGAAGCATTTTGGGGTTTTCTACATTACACTTAAGGGTTTCACCAGTACTATCACAGAATCAGAGAAAAATTCATATACCATTGCACTTGTGATTTTCAACTTGTCTTTGGCAGCATACAGAGACCAAACATCAAACACAGACCAGACAGGTGTTCCATGAAGAACCCTGCTTGCCCAAGGAACAACCCCGTAAAAAGTCATCTGTGTAAAGCATCAGAGTAACAGCTCAATTATTTGAGCAATGTGAGGAGACTATACTGTTACTTAATATACATGTGCATCATTTTCCTGATGCAACTTGCCATTGAGCTATCTTTGGTTTTCTCATTTCACTTCCTACATTGAAAATGTCACCAGCCATCACTTCCCAATAGTCATGTCACACTGAAAAAGGCCAATGACTCCCAGACACTAATTTTTTTTCCAGCACATTAGGTATGTATGAAATCCTTTCAGGCCCAGTGTCTCTGACAACATTGTTCAGGTCTCCATGGCCTCCCTGAAAGGCCCCTAGGACTTCTGTGCCACATAATGGTTCTCAGTCTCTGCAAGATATGGTTGTTGCCATCTAGAACTTCATCTCCTCAAGGCCAGTATCTCTTTCCTACCCTCCAGTCTTCTGCAGTTTGACTTCTTAAGGTATTTGTGAATTCTTGACTAAATCTCCATCCCAATCTCTGGAGTGACTGGGGCCCAGCAGTCTCACTCTAGGGGTCAGGCAGTTCAGCAGCCCAAAGAGCCAGTGCCAGCAACTCTTTTAATATTGGTATGGCCTCAGAATTCATTTGGTGCTTTTGCCTCCTATTTCATCCTAAACTTGGATAAACAACAACTAGGGTGCCAACCTGTGATCTTTGTTCTCACGCGCTATCCTTCCTACTGCATTCTCACTGGATAGATTTTCCTTTTGCTTGGACTGCAAGCTCTACTAGGACAGAAACAACATCTCTCATATTCTGGGGAAAATCCAATTCATTTTGCCAAGAACAATAGGTTTCAGTGAAAATTCTGCACATGCAAGAACTATGGAAATAGGTACAACCTGACAACATTTGGTCATAATAGCTGTGACATCTTTCAGAACGATCTGGTTTGGAAGAGTACTAGCAAAGCAAAGAGACAGCATGCAGACAGTGTGATTCCATGGACTCGCATCTGCATTCACTCACAAGCTTCTTGCAGACATCGTGAAAATGCTGAAACACATCTTTTCATGCCAAGATCTCTCACCGGGGAACTGATACTGTGAGTGGCATGGACAATGCTGGGTGTAAGTTAACTAGAGAATGGGCTCAAGAGAGCCAGGCTGCAGCACCATGAAAGAGAATACTACCAGGGTAAACACAAATCTGAAGCAAGGGGTCAGTTCTTTTCCTCTCAGAACTGCTCAGCTTTGTGTTTTCCCAGTCAGGAAGTCAGAGTGCACTCTGAAAAGCAAAGATCTAGTGCTCATAAAAACTTGTCACATTTCAGACACATTAATTTGCAAGCATTCCCCATGTGAACAACTTCTGCTACTTAAATTTTCTTTTAAATGTAATGAAAATAAAACTGTTGCACATTAAACCAAAAGAAGATGCCGTGTTATCTTATTTTCTTTATTGTTGTCCCTGAAGTATCAGCCTCATCATAAACAATCCTTTTGTCCTCCAGGTACACCACAAACAAATATCTGCAGACAAAACCATTTCCAGCTCTTTTTTCATGAGTGAACGTTCTTTGCACCCTGTAGTGCATTATCTCTAAAACGTCTTCCAAAGATCAAATCCATCCCACGGTTCCTATAAAAGGTCACGTTTTGCAATGTAGCCTACAGAACAATGACATTTCAAGGATCAAAGAAAAGGTTAAAATATTCCTATAAATCTATTCTTGGGACTTTTAAGTATTTTCTACGCAGAAGGAAATGTCATTTTTTTCTCCAGGAGCAACTGAGGGCTCTGTGATGGGTAATGGGTCTGTTATGTTTTATATGGTGAAAGAAAGATGCACTTCACTCCCCAACTCATGCAAATGAAACCTAATTTAATTTTAAACCTCATTTATTTATTTAGATTTAATCTAAAACTCCCACATCAAAGCAAACAGAAAAACAACAAATACTATTGGGGCCTTAATAAAAAGAAATTGCGGCAAGCCAAAATAAAACTCAGAGGAGCAGCTTCTGCATAACGTTATAAATCATGGCCTTGTAGAGCACCCCAGCCCGTGAAATCCTTTACTCAGTCAGGCTGACGCCGAGTGAATGCTGAAGATTTAATTCAGCCGCTTAATGCTCCGTAAATCTGAGCTGGCATTGAATTTTGAGATCTGGAGCTTGGTGGTTAGAATTACGGCAGTGAGGTGGAGAAGCTTTTGTGGCGAGAAAGCAGACGGTACCCTCTCTGGGCTCCCAGGAGGCCATTTCCAGGTTCTAAATGAAATGAGCTTATGGCTCCCACTCACTTCTTAATTAGCACTAAATTACACTCACACAGACGGCAGATACTGTACACAGGGGAAAGAAAGTGGCAGGCTAGAAAAAACTGGGGGATAGTGAGAAGCCACACTTTCTATTCCCCCTGTTCACAGTAGCATGACTGTCTCACCCCTGCTGCTTGGGTCCCTCTGGCTCACGGTACATTCGTAACTTCAGACATTCTTTGTTTGAAATGATTTGCAAAAAGGAAACTGAATGGCTCAGGAATCAGAAGGAAGATATGAAACTTCATTGTTTTAGCTGGAATTGGATTTATTCACACCAGTTCCTAGTCAGGCAAAACTCTCCACAACAAAAATCTAAATACTGCAGATGCCAATAGGCTGCCTCATTCTTGGCAGTCTCACCAGCGCCACATGGAGGACCAAACGATCAACCCAGTCTTCAATTCCTGCACAACGAGGATAAAACCCATTGGCAGGAGAAGCACTCTGTGCATTTTACCCTGTTTTGATGTTCACAGTTACAAAGCAGAACTATTTAACTTCACAGTGCTGGCATGAAAATCTTTAGGAGTAAGGTATTGAGGGCACAAACCTGATAACGGCCAGAAGAGAAGCTTACCTCATACCTGACCAACGGGAATTCTTCAGAAAGGAAAACAATGTTCCCCCAGTTTCCCTTATGAGTCTGAGATCCCTCTCTTTCATATTTGTGGCTACAACTTAGCTACCTGGTCTCTGCTCGTTCTTGTAAAGATCGATGTTGGGCTGGCATCAGTGCCAATAGTGGCTTTATGGGACACCTTAGCAGAGTCAGGCTAAAACCAGGACACCAGGAACCAAGTTTTACAACATTTTGATCACCCTAGCAGATCTATCTGTAGGTATCTAGCACACAGACCCCAAATACTCTTGCTCAGCCCTGACACAACCTCCACATGAATCTACAGATGCTTTTGTGTTTGTACATAGGCTGTTTTCGTGAACTCCAGATGCTGCATAAAGCCATACTCAGAACAGCTGAGACCGCTGTCCCCATGTTCTAATTGTGGTTCTAATCATCCGTGTTCTAATCATCTTCAAACTTAGTTATTGGTTACATCTGAGATTTCTGACTCTAGATGCAGAATTCTCATCCCAGGCATCTGGGTCTGTCACCATGCTCTTCTGCATGGCCATATAATTTTCATAATTTATTGAACTCATTCACTGTTGATTGTCGTTGCTTTTTGTTGGGTTGGGTTTTTTGTTATTTTTTTCATATTTCCTTTCTTTCTCTGGGTCTTTCTTGCTTATTAATTACCAGTCATTGAATCATGCCAGACGACTTTCCAGACTGAACTGCTGAAAGGTTTTATTTTTGTACTGCTTCCTCTTTGTCATGTTCATATACCCTCACTTACCACACTAATTGTGCAAATTCTGGACATCTTTGGATGTGGGAACCGAGAATGCAGAGAATATTTCCCTGCCTGTTTTGAAGGGTTCTATCCCCCTGGACAACACTGTCTTTGACATTTATACATGGAAAAAACTGCCAACTCTTTGGGAAGAACTAGAATCTACTCTAGTGTGAACTAAATGATAGAATGTTAAGTAAGGTTATCACAGAGTGAAAAATCTAAAGGTTTTGGGTTTATTAATGTAGTAAATAGATAAAAAGCAAAAACTCCAAAATGGAGGATTGTAGTTGTTTCTTGTTTAGACCTTCTTCTAATATGCCATATTCTGCAGTAGAAGATGTCTAAGTGATTGGATAAAAAATTCTGCAATTCCTGTGTACGTGACAGGAGCATTTGTCTAACATTGGTAGAAAAGTGAAAATATCTTTTGTTTTCAGTTTTTATTGGATGATTTACCTTTAAGAAGGCTCTGTATCTTGATAAGCAAGCATTCTCAAGCATTCTCAAGCATTCTGCCGCATTCTCTGCTCTGTGCTGTGTCTGGGTCACACTAGTGACTTTACTTCTCTGACAAGACTTAATAAACTATCTTAAAGCAGAGAGTGCTGAAAGTTTCTTTCATCTATTGGACTCCCGGTAAGGACTCTGAATTTCTCCTCCATCAGAGGAGACTTGATTTAAGAGAATCCCTCCCCGATCAGGGTAGGCCTGGCTTAAGACACAGCAAAATCAGAGCTGGGGTCCACATTTGGTGTTGCACCAGACTTCCTATTTGTGTCTTTTCCAAATGTTGAAGCATCCAATTCTGCTCTGTATTCTCCTTATACCAATAATTTACATCCACTTTATAACTGAGATAGAACCCCTGCAATTCTTAAAACCCTTGGCCCCATCTTAGGTCTTAGTAATCATAATCTAAAGACAGGACTTAATTGAACTGTGACTAGGAGACAAAGAATTTTTAGCCCTAAAAGCCTCTTTGATATACAGGAATAGAGTTGTACAATAGAGGATGTGCTTGTGCAAAAGAAGTCACTGGACCTATAAGGACCTGCTACTTCAAGGCTGACTTGTCTTTTGTGCTGTACAGTGCTTACAAGACATGAGGACATGAACGAAAGATTCCAACCTTCAGCACAGTCCTAATAAACTTCCAGCTATCACGAAAAAACCCCGAAACACAACCCCAAAATCAAAACACATGAACAAACAACCCCCCCAAAAAAAGCAAAAAAACCCCCTAACATTAAGAAAACTATGCTATTTCAGAATTGCCTTCATTATTCTGCTAGATGACTTTGCTCTGTAACACAACAATGTATTCTGTTCCACTTTCTTAAAATAAACAATTGGTCTGTAGCTTGTCAACAAAGCTCCATTTTCAATCACCCAGGGAGACAAGGCAAAGCACATCTGCAGTGCTCCTATCGCTATAAGAAGGGTTTGGGGGCACTTCAAGCTGAGAATTTCTTTTTCTTTGCCTTAGAGTGATTTTCTGCCTAAGATATGACAGATTTGTGTTGACAACTGGACCTTACGAGTTTAAGGAAATCCTAAAGCAAGAAGGGAAATATTCCCTATTGACAAGCTTATGTCTTGTTTTGGGTCCAAAATTCTCTTCCTTCTAGACCAAAGCAACCATTAAACAATGAAAACCAGAGGTGATAACAGTGCTAACAGGAAAGCGGATGGTGTAAGGGCAAATCACCTTGCACAGCTTGATTCAGAATACTACACGTCTGTCACAGAAAGAGTAATGATAGTTTGCTGCTTTTAACAGGACTTGTGGCATTTACTTTTTGTATTGAGTGTTATACCTTCACCTTCTGCAGAGTCAGGCTGAGCAGAGAAAAAAGCACCAACTAGGATTTCAGCAAAGAAAAAACTACCAGGGATGCAATGAAAAAAAAAAAAGAAAATCAATCTTTCCCTTCTACTAACGAATAAACCATAATCCTACCTGCACATAATGTAAAACATCTTTGAACCTTACAGTGCTGCCAGGATTAAAGGAGATTAATTTTTAAGAAATGGGAAAGATATTAAGATTCTTCAACATGTATAAGGCACAGGCAGCAGCTGAGCTATATAGTTTGAGCTGAGAAGCAATTTGCATTATGTGTGTGAGAGAAGAAGGCAGTTGCTCACCTGTGCTGCCTCACAATCTTTACAATCAACAGACATAGAAAAGACACACTAACAAAAGGCAAAAATTTGCAGGGGAATTCGGAAGACAGGCTGCCCTGTACCCTTCTTTTAGAAAACTCCAAGAATAAATCAAAGAAAGGATGAAGAGAGAACAAGCGCAGGGAGCTGTCAGCACACTGCAGTTTTTGGCTGTTCAGTTTCCACACCAGGGAATCAGGGATCTGTTTCATGTGCTGACCTGACCAAGGAAAATGACAGTGAAGGACAAGGACACGTAGAAGGGTTGCTAGCTTAGAGTTAGTAGTACCAAAGGTCTTGGAACTGGTCTGAATAGATCAGCACAATTAGACCTCAATTACAGCCGTTATGTGCTACCACAATATAAATATTTAATAAGAAGCATGATGACTAGAAGATCATTATTAATCTGCAGCTAAGCAGTATTAGTGAAAGCAGAGCTTCTGGAGAAGACGAGCTGTTCCAAGAGGTTACACAGGAACACAAGACCATAAATTTAGAACAAAGACACCTGGAAAATTTGGCCCTATAACTGCACATGCTTTTGATGCAGAGATTCCAGGGAAGAGGCAGAAGAAATTCAGACAATGTGAAGAACAAGCCCCCAGTTGAGACCATCTTCTCCTTTTCGCTCAGACTCCAAAGAGATCAAGGCATGGGGTATGCAGCAAGAGCTCCCTGGAGAGCATGGGTGAGAGAGGAAGGTCCAGACCTACGGGTAGGAGTGAAGGAGCTGGGAAGGTCCTCAGAAACAAGACCTAGTTGGAACCTGGAAACCCTTAAAATGCTTTTTATTCCAAAGTTACAGGGCAGATGTAGACTTTAGCAAGACTAGTAGTTTTTGTTCAAGTGTGAAATACAGCCCTTATAAGAGACACTATAAGAAATACTAGGCTTTAAAAGATTTTTTAAAAAGGCTTTACAGAGTAAAGCAGATTCCAGCTAAAGCAATGTCCTTAAAGTGGCTAATGAAATTCTTTAAAATTCTGAGACATGAGATAAAAGACACAGGAGGACGTTGGAAATGAGAAGTTAAATTACAGAACTTCCTCAAAGCAAAGGAAATTGTTCTCTGTAGTTCAAGAGATAAAAAGCATACGGAAACTAAAATAGAGGCTTAAAAAAAGCCTTTTAAGTTGCAGTCAGTATGCTTTTAGCAAGGTACATCTTCCTCACATTTTTTACTGTATATTTGTATATAAACAAGATTCCTTAATAAAAAAGGTCCATTAGAAAACATAAACTTACAAGAATAATTTATTAGAAAAAGAGTTTATAAGAAATTCTGGGCCATTAGAAGTGTAAGTAGCATGGCAAAAGACCAGAGCCAACAGCCAGATGAGTTACCCGCAGCAGGTAACATTCCAGTCTGATAAGAAAAGAGTCAAGACAGAAGGCACCTTGCGTGACAGGACAGCAGCAATTCAACAAAGCAGCGAGCACAGAAGACAGCATGAGCTGTTGAACATAAGCACGGTGCTGCCTGCCTTCAGGCCGTGCAGATGAGAGAGCATCGGGGGACACAGCGCTCTCGTAGGGTGCACAGATGGTACAGACAGTAATGCCTGTTAGAGGGGTTCCAAGCGTACGGGCAAATGTGAGGGAAGGCACCCTTTGCTTTTATTTACAAACCAGGGACATGGGCTGTGAGGTGCTGTGTAGTACCTTGGTTGTCATACTGAAGCTGCATTTGTAGGACTGCACTCAGCCCTAGGCAGGATGGTGCAGGAAACATACTGTGCTTTCAGGGAAGCAGGGGAGGAGACAGCTCAGGTTCCCATGCTGGACCAGCTCACCGTCTTACACTGACAGGCTCCCGAAGACACACAGATTTTCAAGGAAAGGCATTGGTTGTCTGGAGATTAAAGATAAATTGTCATAAAGCTTCAAGGAAGTTCACTCACCCCTTCCTTCCCTCCAAATTTTATTAGTCCCTTCAATGTGGTGGAGATGAGGCACTGTATGCTGGGCTGGGAATGTTACAATCAGACACAGAGAAGCATAGCTGCACTATCCTTCTTCACCAGAGCTCTGGCTGCCAGGCTGACAGCCAGGGAAGACAGACTGAAAAGCTGCTTGCAAAGACAGCAGACACCTGACAAAAAGTCACCCTGACTGATATGGCAGTGTTTCAACACCCAGCATTCTTCTCAGTTATCTTAAGAGGTCCTTCCTGAAAAGCTTCTCACATAGGGGAAGGCATGCAGGCTCTCTTTGTTTCAGGAGGACAGAGAAAGCAAAAAGGTGAAGAAATGCATTACTGAAAAACAAGCAATTCTATTATTATGGTAACACCTATAGAATCATAGAATTTTAGAATGGTTTGGGTTGGAAGGAACCTTGAAGAGCATCCAGATCTGAATCCCCTGCCGTGGGTAGAGACACCTTCCACTAGACCAGGTTGCTCAAAGCCCCATCCAGTCTTGCCTTCAACACTTCCAGTGATGGGGCATCCACAACTTCTCTGGGCAACCTTTTCCACCCTCACGGTAAAGAACTTCTTCCTATCATTTGATCTAAACCTACTCTCTTTTAATTTAAAGCCATTCCCCGCTGTCTTGTCACTACTGGAAGGTTGCAATAGAATCTTCCTGGAGCCTTCTCTTCTCCAGGCTGAACAGCCCCACTTCTTTCAGACTGTCTTCACAGGGGAGATGCTCCAGCCCTCTGATCACCTTCCTCACTCTCCTCTGGACTTGATCCAGCAAGTGCACGTTCTTCTTATATTGAAGACGTCAGAAATGGACTCAGTACTTCAGATTGGGGTCTCATGAAAATGGAGTAGAGGGGGAGAATCATCTCCCTCAACCTGCTGTCCACACTGCTTTTGGTGCCGCCCAGGACATGGTTGGCTTTCTGGGCTGCAGGAGCACATTGCCAGGTCATGTTGAGCCTCTCATCCACCAACACCCTATAGTCCTTCTCCTCAGGGCTGTTCTCAATCCATTGTTTGCCCAACCTGTGTTTGCACTTGGGATTGCCCCAAGCCAGGTGCAGAACCTGGCACTTGGTGTTGTTGAACTTCATGAGGCTCACACAGACCCACCTCTCAAGCTTGCCCTTGGCTGGGCTGTTTTGAAGTACTCTGCAGAATATTTCATATATGTCTCTATATGATGAACTAGAAAAGCCACGACCCAAGACAGATTAAGTTGGAAAAAGATATTATCTATGACTCCACAAACACAGATCCCTTGGCAGTTATATTACAGTACTGGGGAGACACCAGGATGTGGTATGGGACCCTGCCAAAGTTATGTAACCTGCCTCTAATAGCTCAAGTTACACACATGTAGGACTGGATACAAAGTAGAGATTATTAAAATCAGACACTAAAGATGAATGGAACTTTTCTAAAGAATTATATTACACAACAGGATGAGCATTTATTCACTGGGTAAACTTGTCCTGAAGCTAAAGTAAGGATGCCTGACCAATCATCGGAAGTTAAGGGTCAATAACAAATTAATGGGATCAGTGGCCCCATTAGTCTTCCCATAACGAACACCAGCTCAAACCAAACCTTCTTCCCAAAATACTTGAAGACATTTTATATTGGCAGCAAATTTACCTTACTGAACCTAAAATCATATAAAAGTGATTTAAATGCACTGAACTCAAGACACTCCCTGAAATGCAGAAGGCACTTTGAAACAGTACCACAGCAGAAGGTGGACTGATACCGTAAATTAGTGCATTAACCTTCAGCTCCTGCAGAGCTGAGTGAGGTCACCAGGGTAATAAATTTTGGTGTTGCCCCCACAGACTTTGGTGGATACTTGCCCATTGCAGAAGCTACATAGTATGGCAGCGTGCTGCAAATGGCATCATCCGCTCAGAAATAGCACACGGCTGGGACAGATGGGGATAGCACAAGCAAAGCTATTCTGAGTTCACAGCCTTGGAGAAAAGGATGGATAAACAGAAATAGAATATGAAGTTTACAACAATGGAGGATTAAGAAGTGCTGGCAAATTATGGGACACGACATGCCCATTTCCTGCTCCGACTTCCTTTCCTTTTCTGGTTTGTAGTTACAATTCCAGCTTTTATCTGATCTCTTTCACACAAAAATCTGTGCAAGCAGTAATGAAACCAGGCTTAACTGTTCATATTACCAAACTGAAATCACACTTTCATCAAGTCCAGCGAGCTAAAAAGACTGACTAGCACAAATTACCAGCTGCATTCCTACCTCTCCTGATTTCACTGATTTCTGCAGTAAAGACACAGAATAAGATGCCTGAACAGCAGCCTGGGAGTTGTATGTTCAGTCTGCTCATCAAGCACAGACTGGAGGTAGATTTTGCAAATATTTTATTTCCCATGGAGGCACTTAAAAGAAATAGCCAGACTCTCAATGGGAGCTGGATATTGCCCTCATGTTAACAGCTTTTAAAAAAACTGGTGAAAACGACAGACTTAAGGACAAATGTAATACTCTGGAAGTCAGGTTGCCATTACCAAGACGTGATTATTGTCCAGTGTGACAAAACATCTTGAGCACACTTAAGAGCAATGAGGATATATTTTCAATCTCAGAAAGACTCATCTCTGTGAAGACCTAGGGCTTCCTGTGTTTTGGTAAGAAAAGGAAGCATGAATTACAGCCAGATTGTTGTTTAGGGACTGCTTTAAACTAAACCTATGTTCTCCAGAAACCAAGTACTGAGGGAATTAAACAATAAACCCAAGCAGTATTTTCTCACTTATTATTGATTTATTCCCTTGTGTTGCAGGTAGGGAAAGGAAAAAAGAAAGAGGGAAAATAAGAAATCCTGGTAAGCAAATATTCCTCCACAGCTCACATGCACTTCTCGTATCCACACTTAGGACAATACCAGCAGTCAGCACCTTGCCACAACTGTGGTTGAGTGGTTTTAAGAACAAAAGGAAAGCATGCAGATCACCTGGAGGTTTGGGATCATGTGAGAAAAGTCTTCTGGACCACTCAGCCTCCTACCAGAGCACATTCCTCCAACGGGATCCTGCCACATTTTATAGCAGAAGAGACAATCTATTTCATTGCATGTGTGCTCACACCTGTACTGCTCTCAGGACTTAAATGTTTTCCCCAGAGTGCACTTCGATTCTGAACACACCTTGAACCTGGCAAAGCTACAGAAAGCAATGCTACCAGTCCTTCCTCTCCACCAAAAATGACACCAACTGTGGTGTTGTTGTGTTGGATTTACGGAAAAAATAACTTTTAAGATACTCACAACACAATGCCTTCCTCATGAGCTCCGGCTAACAGCTGGAGCTCACCTGGCAGCTGTGTTTGCCTGGACATTCTCAATTCTGTGTATTTTACACTGTGAATTTACTTCAATTATTAAATGGGGAACTTGGGTGCTGAATATAAAACTAAACCCAATATTCTTCCACAAAGCAATTTGGAGAAGACTGTTGAATGATGCTGCTATAGAAAGGCCTAGGATTACACACAGACTCACATCCCACAGAGAACTAATGCTAATATGCTAATTCAAATGAGATCTTAAGAATTTTTTACTGAGAATTTCCATTTTCCATTTAAATACATTGTGAATCTATGTTCTTTGCCAGTGAAATTGCTTAAAATGGCATGAAATTGAATGCCCTCCCAAAAAACACCACCTCACAAGACTGATAAAGCAAATGCTGATATTGAGACTAGACAAGATTAAATTCTACTATTTAGAGTGTAACAGTTTGTAATTAGGGCAGCACTGGTCTTTGTTGGAAATGTAAAATGTTTTTGTATCAAATGCACTAGAAGGATCATAAAATTCTATCACTTTTTCATAGCTTTGAATAAAGATTTTATCATATACTAGGGAACTCTGTTTAATAAAACACTTAAACTGATAAAATAAACCTATTAATATTGCATAACTCCCCACTTACCTGCAGATGCCATACAACAGCAAACCCAAGATGCTGAAAAGGACAGAACGGTTGGATGAAAAGTTTCTACTCAAACACAGCTTTGTTATGAAGAAATTGCATTAAAGACACTGGACACCAGTGCAGCTCCCTAGCTGGCTACCAAAGCCGCTGCTTGCGCATTTGCTCTGTGCACCACACACAGCACACAAACAAATGGGTCTGTAGTGCTATTTGCTTTGTGATTTGCATTTCACAGTAGCAACAGGACAGGCCAAACAGCATTCAGCATTTCCTGAATAACAATTATTTACTCCCAGACAATTAAATCACTTTGGTTTAGGTTGTATTTATATCAGGGTGGGAAGCAATATGCTGTAACTGTTCAAGAACATGGATCCTTACACGGTTGCTTCTGTTTTATAATAAACCAGAAACCTATTTAACTAATACCTGTTCAAGTAATTAACCTATTATAAAGAAAAAGTAAGTCAATGCACCAAGGTTATGCATCTAAAAGAACTTTACTTTGTTTCTCTCATTTAAATTTCAAAGTCGATGTCAATGTTGTTTCATATCTACAAAGACAATTATTTAATGCACTGTCAGGTTACTTGCAAATCATCACAAATACACCAGGGTCTACCAGGATACCGATTTCAAAGTGCATTGATATTCCACAGTCTACTCCCCCTGTAGTATCTGGATGGATTGGATTCCCTAGCCTACCTTTCAGTTATTAAACTTTTCCTTCTTCCAGATGAAGTGAATGAATACACAATGCAGACATGTTATGTGATCTTGGCTTTTCAAGGTTTGATCTCTATAACTGCAGACTGTCTCTGAACTGTGTTGCTCATTTTCATATGGACTGACTTTTGCAGTGTCACAGCTCTCCGTGAAGAGATGCTCCTGTGCAGGACTGACACTCTACAGTAATGCTGATGGTCTGAAGAACAGCACATTGTTATACACTATTACTCTTCTCCTTTTTTCATACTGTGTTGCTTCACAGGTGTTGCTTCAGGTAACTGAAGATAAGCTGAGGTTTACATCAACCTTCATGCTGGTACAAACAAAACTGCTTAAAATTTTCTAAGCTTAGTACTGTGTTTCAGTAAGAGCTTGTTGTTTAGCTCCTTCTGATTCTTTTGAAAATAATTAGCCACAATAAGAACCCTTGTAGTGCTCAAGAGCTGTCCTTTGTAGCTTGGACCTCTAGAAATTGAAGTTGCTTCCTAACATAATTTCAAAACCAGTATTATTTTTAAATGTTTAAATGCATCTCTTGAGTTATGCAGTATTGTTCCACAGATTAAGACTTCTTTGTCCTCTGTACAGAGAAAGTGGCAGAGTGAAGAATCTTATCATAAAGAATTCTGATACTTGATCCTTTGCTTAAATTGAATCCCTATTAGATCACCCTAAACAATTATCCATATTCCTGTTATTTTCAAACTCTAAATACAGTTACAGCATGTCTTATAAATTGCCTTGTAGTCAAGTTACACCTGTATAAGCTTTTCAATGTCTGTTCTCCCAAGTCACTCCCACACCCTCTTTAGTCATCAGTGCTGCTTCTCTGCATGGGGTTTTCACTATGAACGCATAAACTGATACAGATACCAAAGACATTTTGTGTTGTCTCGTAAAGTGCAACAACTGAGCTCACTTATGGAGACACAGTACTGAAAAAGACCCATCAAGATTATTTGCAAGCCATGACTGGACCGCTATGGATAGCTCTGGTATACAACAATAAACATCTGAGGCTGGTGAGCAGAAGGGGAGTGCACTGCCAGGCAAGCTCTGAAATAAGGGCTTGCAGCAAAGTCAAAAGCCTGATGGTTTTAGTAAAGAGTTATGATTCTGACCATTTTTCTATTCCCCAGGCAACAGCGTGCACCTACTATCTTCAAAAAGCAATGTACTTGTTGCATAAGCAGTTGATGTACTGGTCCCCTACTTTCTTAGTGATCAACCTTAGAGATAAGCTTTCCATTTCAAAAACCACAGTGAGGCTGCTGTTAAAAGCAAGATTTTGACACACACACAAAACCTGCCGCAAAAGTCATGTCACACCTTCCTGAACCAACAGTTCAGCACATGCTTTTTCCTTCTGATGCACACATTTCATTCACAAAGATACCTCATGGACCCAATGACATTAAGAAAATGACTTTGGCTTATGGTTGCCATGATCAGACCCTACCAGGCAACCTTTAGAAATGTAAGCAAGAAGAGATCTTCCTGAAGCCCTGCATCCAATCCCACATGCCAGCAGCTGCCCCTTGCCGCAAGCAGATAGAGGGGGAACGTGCACATCACAATGAACTACAGAGCAAATCCTGTTATCTGATGAGCCTTTCCCATGCAATCCTCCCCCCTCCCAAAAAGCCAGAAAAATAGTGCAGACAGTTCTTAGGGAGCTCCTTTTCGTTCTAAAGAGAGCCCTTTCTCAAGTGCTGCTTCTTAACAGGTGGACAACTCCCAAAATTCAACAGTAGGAAACACTTTACCTTTAACAAGCTCCAGCCACTCTAACCAGATTGTCAATAAACAGAGCATATTGCACAGATGGACTAATAACGCAACCCTAATTCAATTGCCTACAACCATCTTCTGTGCACACTCTATTAAAAGCAGCCACTCGGCTTGCAGCAGCTCAGAAACGAGGACAGGGTCCCCTTCTGAAGGAGAGCAGGGAGGAGCACTGACTTTGATCGGCTGGCAGCTGTGAGGCAGCTCCCTCAGCACCACGCTGACAAGTTGCCCGCAACCTCACACCTGTGTGTGGTGGCCTGCAGCCACCTCAGTGGGGAAAGCAGCTTGCTCTTTATCCTTGCCTAACCTTTCAGCCATGTGGCTTTTAAGTGACACTTTTTAAGCTACCTTACCGAGAAGTCTGAGCCTCACCCACCATCCTGCATCAATATCTGTATCTGAAAAGATAATTCAACAGGAAAGACTCAAGCCCTGCTAACCTGCGTTCTCCTCCTTGCCCTGTTATCCAAGTAGCGCACACAGAATGAAGGCTCCCAAAGAAGCCGGTGTCCAGAATTATGGTCAGGTCATGGTGTGACTCGCTGGCCTTTAGCTTATATTCAACTTCTGCATTGATTTCCATATGCTTTCTTTCTCTCAACGCTAACCAGGCAGCAGTATGAGCAAGGTTTTGGTATAGGAAAGAGTGACAGGAACCAAAATCCGCTGGTATTATTTTCAAAGTTTGCTCTACCTCTTTTAAAGTCAGACTGCCAGAAGCCACAGGCTGATGCATAACATTCATCATTATCTTTTGCAGACAGTACCTTTGAAGTGCACAAGATTCAAATCAGTTGCAAATAGGGGACCTGAGGCCCATTGACAGCCATGCTGCTTGGGGCCAGGAAAGTCCAAAGAGCTGGCTCATGCTTCCATCTGCACTCCAGACTGAAGGGATGTAACACAGGCCATGAAGAGTTTGGCTCTCTTTCCAAGTGCCATTTCCCTGTCTGCCCTGGATTCATGGTCGGAGCTACACAGTACCTGACAAAGTACTGGGACCACAGCACACACACACAGTGAGGACCGATTAGAAAAAGAATTTTAGAAGAGCTTTTCATGTCATTTGCTGTTCATATTTCCTGTCTTGCTGTGAGAGCATCCCAGAGTCTCCATGCTTCTTCACAGAGGAATGTATTTATACAGAGCTATGACAATTTTTACTTCTCCCTTAATCTCCCTTCAGGAATTGTCACATGGCCTATGCAGTCTGCCCCCTTTGAGCATTCTTTTCTCCTCTCTCTGCTCTTGGATGGTGTTAGTATCCCTAGGAGAACCCATAGCTGCTGAGCACCCCTTTGAAGTTAATGTGACTGGATGGTCTGTTGTGGCCAGCTGGGATCTATCCACTCCACGCTCATGGCCAAAAGCTCTCTCTAGCCCATGGCTTAGTGGGATTAGCTACTTCTTTGCTCCTCTCCCTACCTCATTTTTAATATGTAATTTACTTTAGCATTACCATGGGGCAAAAATTACTGAACATTGCCATGGATGTCATCCAGGGTAAGGGCTTGGATTTTTGCCGCAGATGTCTTCTCTCTGACATCTTGACAAGCTGTTGGACAAAACTGGTTGAGAACTAGCAGCACTGTTTGCACTTCCAAGAGCTCTTTTACAACAGCCACCCACAGGAGAAAAGGCCAGTGGATGAGTAACTGAGCAAGAAGAGATTTTTGTTAATACAGCCATGTCCATGTGTTTTTTAAGCAGTATGTTCAGGAAAAAGAAAGAGGCTGTGCATTTATAACCAGCTCTTTTGAGAAAGCAGCTGCAATAGCAATAGAAAACTCAATTTAGTCAAAGAAAGCATTGTGATAATAAAAAAATTAGTTGAATCCAGTGCCTGTGATAGCCTCAATAAGCTGAGCTAGAACTAAGCATAATGTACATAGAGAGGCTGTCTCAAGTCCTGCCAGTCCCTTCCAAAGGGGGAACTGAGTACTAAATACCCTGTTTTACAGGATTAGGGCTCTCCAGATACCACCCCACTGCTGACATAGCCTGAAGCCTTGCTCCCTTTTTTAGCATAAAAACCAAGGGAAAGTGTAATTTCAAAACAGGTGGCATGGAAGGAGAAAGCATTTAGCATGTTCTAGGCAGAATCTTCCCAACTCATTTCACCTGTGACTCATGAAAAATCTGAGATTCAGTGCAGTAATCACTGCAATACTTATGGACCTCAAACTGGTTAAAAATGAGCAAAGATAGAGATGTCTGACAGACAGGAATTTAGCTGACTGATCTTGCATGCAGATAATGAGCAAAAAAAAAAAAAAAAGTTGTTGCAAAAATGAAAAATGTCTATCAAAGTCCAAGTATGCTAATTATCAAGAATTTAATGGAAACTCACTTCCTGACAAATTGCATGTTAGGAAATGAGATAGACAGCTGAATATCTTAATATCAGATCTTCCTGGGGGAAAAAAATAAAAAAAAAAGTTTTCTTCATTAAAAATAAAAAAAAAAGAAGTCTCATTGGAAAAGTTAGCTGGGGCTATATGAGCTCTTGGGAAAAAAGGCAATGCAAGCGTTCATCTCAAGAATGGGTGATGATGCTTATAACAGAGACCTGCAGCCAGGTCCATCATCCTATAATAACCTAATT
Source organism: Daphoenositta chrysoptera (assembly GCA_013397915.1). Lineage (NCBI taxonomy): Eukaryota > Metazoa > Chordata > Aves > Passeriformes > Daphoenositta > Daphoenositta chrysoptera. The sequence continues at coordinate 1,692,329 of VZRO01002622.1, forward strand.
AAAGAGTTATCATTCATGCAAGGGAGACAGACTAGTTGAAGAGACACAACAGATAACATGACAAGCTAGCTAGGCCAGCAGACAAGTACTCCAATGAGTCAAGTGTAAGAGAAAAATGAAATTCTGAACACTAGTGAAGTGATTAGAGGGCCAACTTCTCCTGCTCCACAATGCTGACAGCAGAGGTTATGCCGACTGAACTGACTGCCAGAGAACATGCAAGACTCACTTTCCTTTTATTAATTTCTTCTACTGCTACGCAAAGTCCTAAGTAAAGGGCATTTGGTTCTGTGCAGACAGTAAGGAATGGGTTCTTCAGAAAGTGTGACTGACCAAGGTGATGGATCACCTTGGAGATTTGCAAGGGTTGCAAACAGCCAGATGAAAATCCCACTGCTCAAGGAACTAGCTGTATTCATACCAATAGTTCTGAATACAGTAACACTTGGCTAAGTCTACAAAGCTTTTCAAAGGTACAGTCAGAAAAAGCTCACTAAATTTTAAACAGAGATTAATTTAGAAAGAAGGAAATTTAAAAATCTCACCCCCATTTACTAATCTATTGTATGGTCATTGCAAAGTTTCACAATTCATAAACATGGTATTAGAGACTCACAAGGTACTGTGGTTTGAGCAGCTGTTCAGAAACTATCCAGTTCTGCTTCGTGGGTGGTGGTTATCAGTGGGAAAAGTAAAGTAAGGTAACATGAATCCAGTAATCCTCTTTCACGGCAAAGTGAAATCAATCAAATTACCTCCTCTTGGATAAGAATACACATACAAGAAGCTATTACAGTTTGTTGGACTCAGATGAGCTTGATTGTGAATCAGAGCCCTCAGTCTGAATTCAATGTTGTTCCCTGAATACTAGCCTTTGCTTGCCTTTACCTGTAGCAGGAAGGAGGAAAGATGCTTCAGCAGCAAAACAAAAAGGGAATTTGCATTAAGTGAAGAAATCTGTTGCTGGCCAAAGACTTTCCTAACAGATCAACAAGACTGGCAATGCAGGTAAAGGGCAGATCCCAGAACAGCAATTGCATCAGAAACTTTCTGGGGACCAGCAAGCTTTACAAGAAGCATTAGACAACATCTAGAAATTTAGACTAACAAACAACTTCATCCCTGGTACCTCCACACACCAAATATGATTTGCTAGAAGAAAGTGCAATCCTCTAACAAACAGTCTTAAGTTTCTGTTCGGTTGCGCAGTTTTAAAACAGTTCTTAACTGTTCACTTTCATACGTAAGGATGAGACCACCCTGGGTTTAATATTTAAATAACTAAATACAGTTTTCAGTCTGAGATCAAAGACAGGGGTTGAACAAGGAGGCCGTGAACACAGGGGATTAGAAAGTGCTAACGTCCTCAGAAGCAGATGTCTAAGGCACCAGAGAGAGGGAAAACACCACCAGCAACTCAGATTAAGATGAGTACATCTACAGTCTCAGTCACAAACATCTCCAGCTGGCTCACAGAATTAAATGGAGAACTTAATTGGCACTATAGAAGCAACTGCATTAATTCTTATTTTCAAGGACAGTGATAAACCTTCAATTTCACATATAGCAAGGATATTAACCAGAATATCTAACTGTCTTTAAAAGGGAGCCAGGACTGTGACTGCAGAATAAGTGATATCCCACACCTGCCAAGGGAAAAGGAAAAACTCTTATTCTATAACTGATCACTCCTTCCTCTGAGCTCAGGAAGATTCCATTTTCTGTTTATCAGTTACTGTTAGTGTGTATTCACATGATCCACTCCTCCTTTCCTAATCCTGCCCTGCTATGTTGGCTGCCAGCAATCCTTTTTGCAGGAGGTCAGTGTCAGGGCTTACCTGGAATCACACTGTGAGGTGCCAACACTTGGCATTGCAGCTGAACTGCTGGGACACATATGGTGGGATGGTACATAATGAGCTGGTTTACTCCTCCTGATGCTGCAGCAAATCTTTGGGACATCTGTACATTCTGTAACTTATGTTAACAGTACTGAAGTTACTAAGAACTAACTACGAAAGCCCAAAAAAACCAAGTGCAAATCTAATGGCCTTCTAAAGCACTCAAATGACAAAGCCAGAACAGTCAGTATTTGATTAAAAAAAAAAGAGGCAATTTATAATTTATAAACCTTAAATTCCAGTGGTCTCTGATGTGTGACAGAACAAACATTAACACCATTACACAAATATATAAGAAGGAAGGAAAAATAAGAGAATCCAGTTGAAACCGCAGAGAGATGCACACTGTCATAACCACATCTGCTGAAATCCAACCAGAGCATCAGGTTTCCACAGCTCGGCTTTTTTTTTAAAAGGGACCAGAATATCTAACAGGACCTCAGGATTCAACCAGATTAAGAACGGTGTTTTGGATGGAGAGGCATGAGGAATTCCGAATAGTAACATTAGAGTTTCAGCAATTCTTAAATCTGAAGTCAGTTACAAATACCTCTCCAGTACCAAAGTTTCTGGTAGTAGATGAGTGCTGGAGAGATAAAACTGTCCCTGCCACATGCAGGTACTTTGCAACATCAGTGTGGCACTAAAGGTAGTTCAGTCGCTTCCATCGCAGCCCAGCCTTAATGTCTGGATGAGGGAATCAAGCATACCCCCAGTAAATTCGTGAATGACATTAAGCTGGGTGGGAATGTTGATCTGCTGGAGGGCAGGAAGGATCTGCAGAGGGATCTGGACAGGCTGGATTGGTGGGCTGAGGCCAATTGTGTGAGGTTCAACAAGGTGAAGAGCCAGGTCCTGCCCTTGGGTCACAACAACCCCATGAGGCACTACAGGCTGGGGGAAGTGGGCCTGGAAAGCTGCTCAGCAGAAAAGGACCTTGGGGTGCTGGTCAGCAGTGTCTGAACATGAGCCAGTGTTTGTGTCCAGGTGGCCAGGAAGGCCAATGGCATCCTGGCTGGTATCAGCAGTAGTGTGGCCAGCAGGGCCAGGGCAGTGATTGTCCCCCTGTACTTGGCACGGGTGAGGCCATGCCTCGAACCCTGTGCCCAGTTTTGGGCTCCTCACTACAAGAAGGATACTGAGGTTCTGGAGGAGGTCCAGGGAAGAGCAATGACACTGATGAAGGGTCTGGAGCACAAGTCCTTTGAAGAGTGGCTGAAGGAGCTGGGGTTGTTTAGTCTGGAGAAGAGGAGGCACAGGGGAGACCTTATCACTCTCTACAACTCCCTGAAAGGAGGTTGTAGCCAGGTGGGGGTCAGCCCCTTCTCCCAGGCAAGCAGCAACAGGATAAGAGGACATAGCCCCCAGCCAGGCCAGAGGAGATTCAGGCCAGACATTGGGAGGGATTTCTTAATGGAAAGGGTTGTTAAACATTGAAATGGACTGCCCATGAAGGTGGTGGAGTCACCATCCCTGGAGGTGTTCAAGGAACAACAGGATGCGACTCTTAGTGCCATGGTCTAGTTGACANGCAAGGGAGCATGGCCAGATTTCAAAGGTCACATTAGAAATTGTATTTCTTAACAAGTTCTTCATCAACACAGCTATTGCCCAGGGTAGCAGGCATGGTGACACATGTGAGGGGACACACAAATCCTATTTCAGATCAGAGGTAAAGACAACTGTCCACTCTAAATCTTGTTGATTTGCAAAGTTCCTGGAAAGACCAACATTTCATGAGGCCCCAGTTTCCCTTGCAGCTCCCAGCATTACCCTCAGACAGCTAAAGTGCCTGTTGATTCTTCTAGGGGCCCTCACACCAAATGCCAATATCAGCTTGTTCCCACAGCCCCTCCTCCTCTTCGAGTGATTTTGAAGGAGTCTCTGCCATGGAAACGAGACTCTGGAAAGAAAGAGCTGACTCTAAATGGTGCATGCAGTGAAAATACAGGCACTGACATTTGTGTGTGCTGGCCTTCCCAGGAAAGACTGGCTAGCAGGCAGGACAGTCTTCTGGTCAGTGGAGATTGGCAGGAGTACGAAACACAGATTTATGTGTCCTTATCTATGGATGAGGTTGATGTGTTGCCTAGTAATAATGTGCTGGCATGGGTCACAGATGCATTCAAGTGGCTGGAGGCTTAGATAAGCAAGATGATAGGTGTTCTTTCAGCAAGTAAACCTCCCAGAGCCCACAAGAAGGTAGGCTATACTCTAGGCAGAGAAACAGATGGCTTCTCTCCACCCAAATATTCACCTCTTCATCCCCAGTGTGATCTCCGTGTCTCCACGGGCCATGCACATGTCAGAACAAACCTTCTGCCTTTTTAGTAGCCAAGAAGGATGGGTTTGCTTTCATCTTTCAGCACAAATTCCAAAGGGAGACAGGCAAAAGGGAGGTGTAGGGAGAGACAACTTTTTGACAGTATGCAATAATAAAAAAAATGACAGAAGCCACAGACAGAGGAGCAAAGAGCCTCCCTGCTTCACATGCACAATCACAGATGAAAGGGAATGGATGACAGATCAGGCAGCAGCAGGCTGCATGCAGAACAGGCAGTGCACTGCTTCGTTCCACTGGGACCACCACCAAGTATTACAGAGTATGCATGCAGTTGCTACATCAGTCCCAGGCTTTTCCTAAATTATTAGCTAGCATGAATAAGGACGGTTGGACTTTTTTGGATGTTACTGTAAAGGGTAATAATCGAGCTTTAAATTACCTACACTGTGACTACATTTGAACTAGCTGGCTGACACTCTGGAGAAAGCAATCCCCCTGTCTCCATCACAAAGTGGGTCATTAATTAAGGATCTTCCACTCTACAGACTGTACCTGCAAAGTGGACAAGTGATTTTGCTGCAGGGCAATATTCAGCACAGTGACCCATTAAACCTACTTAGCCAGAACAGACTAAGTAGCAGTTGGAACTTAAAAATGGACCAACACCTCCAAGGACTTTGTGGGTGGCAGAGGAAAATCCTAGCATCCATCAGCTGAGATCCACTGCTTCATTTACATTTCACAGCTGCCCAGTAATTTCTAGCATGGAAAACATGAAATAGCTGTTGAAATACGCAGTCCAGTTCTCAGCAGACAGCATCTGCACCACATTACTCAGCAGAGAGGCCAAGGATGAAACTTCCACTTAAGGAAACCTTCACTATGCAGGAAAGGTAGAAGAGCATGAGGCAGGTACCAGTACACACAGCTACATTCCTTTCTACTGGAAAGGCAGAAGAGTGTGGGGCAGGTGCATGCACACACGCCTGCTGGGTGCACTGCTGCTACCAGTTAGTGTTTGGTGGGCTGGTTCCTTCTTTCTCAAAACATCTTTGAGCTGCTTTGGAAAAAGGAGACGGAAAGAAGTTTTTAGGACTGGCAAGGGATGATGTGAGGGTTAGTTATCCCACCAGGAATTGCTCCTTCATTCTTAACCCACTTAACTGTGCGCTCCTTGGAAGCATCTTTCAACTGCCCCAGCTCAAGGGCTGCAGTGTCCCTTGAGTCCTTCCCCTTTTCCTGCCTCCCACTCTACTTCTGTGAGCATTACCACCGTTCTCCTCTCCAAAGCTTGTGACGTCAAACTTTGCTAACTTTTCTCCATCTTCTTCTTCTACTCCATATCCATACTCTTACCAGCCCTTTTCCTCTTCCTCAAGGAAACACTATCCTGGCCAGAGCTACTGTCACAATAAGCACTGTTTTCTGATGCCCCGTGGGAAAGATGGGATCATTACATGCCAGGACACGTGCTCAGTCCATCATTATGCAAGTCAGTGCTGGAGCCATTTTGTTTCAATTTGCTTCTCTTCAGGGCCCAAGGATCTGCTCACTCATTATACTAAATGAGGTGGTTTCCCAGCTTGAAAGTGCATTTTTAAAAATCTTACTCTGCTTAATGATTCTTTTTGTTAATTTTAAATAGATTTTTAGAATCATTCTTTCTGCTGGTAAAGGACCCACAGCAGTGGAAACTGTTTGTGGAGTTTCTGCTCCATGTAATGCATCCTTAATGACTCAAGTATCTATTTGGAGGAACTTCTCTATATATGCACAGGTGAGATGCGTGTCATGCTCCTGATTTACAAAGAATGTCATTCAGCACAGGAATTGTGAAAGCTTTTCCTTACAGGAAGCTAAGTATTAGAGATGTATAGAGCACTGGAACACCTGAAATTCAAACTCATGCTGTCACAGGTTTGCAACAGGTATTGCAGGTGACAGGTCTGTTGCTCAGGATCTGGCTGTGAGGGAAATATAACCTCAGAGATCACTTCTTAAAGGTCGCCAGCTGCGAGTCTGATCAGTGTGCTGACATGCACTGATAAGGCACAGGTGTCCAGGGAGAGACCAGCTGTCAACGCAGGCCAAATGGCTCCCCCACACCTGGCTCCTTCCAGAAGAAGGTAATGGATGTGCCAGCCCATGTCTCTCCTTAGAGCTGTCTTCAGTGAGGGCAGGGACTGTTCTGCACGGGTGGGGGGCTGTTCCAATAGATCCTCCTGCTGTTCAGCCACTTCCCACAAAGGCTGTGGGGCCAGGGAGATAGGCTGGCACAACCACAGCTCACCACAGAAGGGCCCAAATGGCCTCAGAGGAGCTGCTTCCTCAGACCTACATTTTAGGGTGAAGATAGGTTAAGATGAAAGCTAATAAATTTCAGGAGCAGTGGAACTTCCTTCATCTTACCTCGGAAGAGCTTGTGCTGCGCTCTCCATTCTCGAGGGACAAGCCACAGACTGATGGACAGTAACTGCTGTGACGCTATTATTGCACACTCTCCTCTCTGCTAACAGGGTTGAAAGCTATTAATAGTTTAGCCATATAAAAATGGATTTTGAACTGGCAAAAGATGCAGGAAGACAATCCATATAATGAGGTGTTTTTGTCATGATTATCTCAATTTTACTTCTCTGCTTCCCTGTAGCATTCACTTGATGGGTTTTGTCTTAGACAAGTCTTTTGGACCAAAAACAGTCTTGTCATAAGCATGTAAAGCACACACCACAACACTCACCTGAACCTGGTGCCACCAGGTTCTACCTGATACAAGCCATAAAATCTTAGAATTTGAACAAGTTTGAAACAGTATCACAACTAATCAGCACCTAGCGTACATCCAAAACAAAAAGACCTCAGCACCAAGATAACCCCCATTTTCAAGCATGCTTAGGCTCCCTGTGGGGGATAAAAAATTGGGAACTCCGTGGGAATCAATACACGACAAATGTTTAAGAGCCCAGAAAATGCTAAAATCGAAGTGAAGAAGTGTGAGGGAGGGGACTACTAAGTGACATTCAAACTGCATTCGATATTGCATGCTACAGACACAATATTCAATTATTATGCAATCATATTTAAATAGTAGGTTCAGTGAATATTTGTCGCCACTTGAATAACCATACATTCAAACATAACAGCGAAAAATACTTGCACCCCTTCAGGTTTCAATGGGAGGTTTGTAGGGTCATAATTCTCTCTTGGCCAGCTAATTTAATCCTTGGACTAGCAAGTGTTCAGCTCACCTTTCAAGGTCTGTATTTCCTACAAGGACTGTCTGCATCTACACATGAAACTGGAGTAATAGTTCAGATTATTTACTCTACCTTTCAAAGGGTTTTAGAAATAGTTTTGTGTTTTAAAAAGAGTTGAAGTACAGGAGTGCAATCAGGAGCACTGCGACAAGTTGCCTTGTTGAAACTGCATGGCTCACAATATTCCTGGGCAGCTGTTCTTCACTTCAAAGTGGAACCTACAATTTGTACCTCAAAGCCATACCATATAAAGCTAGATTTCCTATTGATTGCTTCTGATAGCAATGGTAAGCACTGGAGCTAAGCTGCAGCAGTTGGTTAATTTTATTAAGTTTGGGTACTGAAAAGCCCTGAAGACTTATAGAGTGGACTTTAATATTTCTGTTTAACAATTTGAATCCCTTACTGTCTCTCCTAATGTGTTTGTGCCTGTTTAATCTTCTGTAAACTCTTATCTCTGCCCTTCTGATGTATACAAAGTACATCTGAGGAGGGCAGTAAACAGAAATGAAAATTCTTGGTAAACAGAATTCGACACATCCCTCGAAGGAAGTGTTTGCTGCCCACAGTCTGCACTGAGTGCAACACGCTACATTGTGTAAGTGGGGGTTCACACTGCAGACACCACGCCTGACTACAGCAAAAGCCCCACATTAAAGCCTGCCTCAGGCAACCATTTATTATTTCAAGATACAGCTCTGAAAAATACGGATGCAAGAGATGTTATCAGTTTTGCCACACGTTCAGTTTTTCAGAGTCAATTCCATTGTCTAAGCAAAACTGGGCACGTCTCTGGCTGTTGTCAAGTGAATTTTCAATTCATAGAGTAAGGGAAAAGAAAATAATTTTGTTGCTTTGATGAAGACGCCTTGCACGTTTTGACAAACTCAAGTCCCTCCAGGGTGCTTACTGGCCATGAAGCTCTTTCATATCTCATTCATTATCAGAGAGAGACAGGAAAACACTTCCTCATTTCTCTTGCGAATGAGTAAATTAGTGAAAACCACAGAGACTGAGATTCATTAAAAGTGATGGAGTGAGACTGGCTGCAGCCGCTGCACAGTGGGGACCGGGCTGAGCTGACTCAGTGCAGTCTGCCTGGCAAATGCAGGTAAAAAGATTAACTGGAAATTTCTCTACTGAAGCACTAACTGCTTACTGCAGCCAAATTCCAAGACAGCTTGATGCTGTAAAACCTGAACTCAGAGCCCTCAACTCAAAAGCTAGTTGAATGTGTCGTGTTCCTCAGCTCCATCACTGCACAGATTTTAGATGTCCATATGCTAGACCTGCATTTCCCTGCTAGTTTCAAGCCAATGCTATTACCATCACCAACTGTTACAGTTTCTACTAAGAGACAGCCGACGGCTAATATTTCTGAAGCGTCTTTCCTCTCAAGTTTGCCAGGGGAAGACAAGGCCTCCATAACCCTGGGGATTAACTTCAAGACCAGCTGTCTCACATTACAAAGCAAGGAAACGCTTGAGATGCAAGCAAAGTGGGACAAGCCATTTGAACACAAGCTAAGCCAAACCTCTATCATTCAACTGAAATACAATTTGCTAAAAACTTCTGCTTTTCCTGAGATTTTCTCTGTTGCTGTGTACCTCCATGATCAACAGCATCACAAGAAATGACTGAAAATGCTGATGGCAGTTGAAACTCCTGCCTGTGTGGTGCCTGGGCTTGCCTGAACAGAGTGGCAGGAGTGTCACTGCCTGATAAGGTTTTGTGTAGATTATGGGTCATATCTGCTGGTTTTCACTAGTGATGCTCACAAGAGCAGGATAATGCAGGTGGCTGATAAAACCTTATGTTACAATTATATGTGAATACCCTGAAATCCACATGGAGAAGAATCAGAGTGAACTGTGGGTTACAGGAGCAGCCTTTAATTTCAGAAGTAGGGCAGCAAAGGAGGAGGAGTAATTGGAATCACTCTACTCTACACCATAATGTCTTCACACAGCAGACAGCATGATGCATACCAGTCTCATAACTATGTTCAGCCCTCAAGTCAGGCTCTAAGCTCTCTGCCAGCAATAACTGATTATCTGGCAGGAGGTTCAAGAGAAGCCTAAACCAGGCAATAGAGGGACTGCTGCGGTCTGTGACTGAAGCGTACCCTGATTTCTAAATGTGGCACGCTACCTATCTATGTTATGTTTGACTCAATCTACTGCTCCAAGTCTTTCAGTTTTACACCTTTTTCTTCCTAGCCCCTGCTGACCTCAGAGATGGAAAAATCAAGGCACTGGCAAGTTATTTATTGAAGTGTAAGTCTTGATTCCCATGATGAGTTAAAAAAAATCCACATGGATCAGATTGTCATAAGACCCCCAACCAGGTGGAATAACCCTGTTTGGATGACTTAACACAACTGACTTCTAGCTCTACTTAGCTCAAAATTCCAGAAAATCTGTGTTCCTACGGAGTGTGATAATATATTGCACATGCTCCTTTTCCAATGCTTTCTCTCAGAGAAAGCTCTGATCCTTTTGTAAGCTGTTCTCTGGGGAACCCCCATCACCTCATAAAGCTCACATCTCACAAACTCAGGAGTCATGGGCATTTCACAAATTACTGGTTCAGATATGTGAAAATACGAGATTTTGGAACATCCAGCATACAACTCAGCCACCTAGGTCCTGCTACGACAGTATCCATTATTCTGCTGTGCTAACATCCATGGAAAGAAGGAAGTAACATCTATGCTGAGCCGTATGCAAATTCAGTCCTTAGAAAAACACAACGAATGGCAACACAGTCAGAGGAGAATGATACAGAAAGATGGTGATCACCTTGTCTTTTTACACAATTCAGCAAAACAGTCAGCCTCTGAGGTGGAAGGCGGTAAGAAAATATAACCCCAAGGGTGTTGCTGCTACTGGGTGTTGCAAGGGATAAGGCAGTACTTTCTTCTGTTTTTGAGGTAATTACAAACCTTTCTCATGAAAACTAGTAGGCACAATGCTCCTGGTGAAAATAATTCAACCCACCCCTTCTACAAGATGACTGGTAAGACAACAGTACAGTGAAGCTGATATGCAAGTGGGTTGGGATATGATGGGGAGGGAAGAGATGAACAGCTGCTCTCTGACAAGATGCCTGATGTAGGCTGCCAACAAAACAACGCCAACTACAGATAAGTCATCTCAAACAAGCAGATAGCAAAGCCATGAAGGCTAAAAAAGCTTATTTTCAGGTGGGAAGACAGAACAGTGCATGATGTGGAAGGTATGATGCTGCCCACAATGTGTCCATGAATATACCTCTGGTGCATGTAATGCTGTGCAACTCCCAGAGACATTACATGTCCTATTATGAAATACATTACTTTGAGCTGCACAACCCCAAAACCACCTTTATTTCACAGCCCATTGCCAGTGTTCTTCTGTGCAGAAAGTTAGTCTACACGAGTTATTCTCTCACTAGTACTCAAGAGATATATGGGCTGCACTTCCATTTCATGTTTGGAAAGAAATACTATGTTGAAAAGCATCGTTTCACCATTAGCAGAAGTAGTTTTCTCAAACAATGGTGTCATAAAACAGCTGCTGTGTTCCTCTTGAGAGGCAGGTATACTCAGCAGTGGGAAACTTGACTCCAACATAGTCAGCAAAACTGTGGCCCTTCTCCAAAGTGTGGTGGTGTCCTTCTGAGGTAGATCTAGGGCAGCAGGGAGCTGTTCTGCTGATTCAGGGCAACATCCCCAAGGGAAAAAGCATGTATTTCTGGCAGAAATGCGAGATGAATACCCTTCTCTTGGAGCTTGCTGACAGACAGAAATGGGTGTGTAGATCTGGGACCACAGGTTTCCCTTTGTCCAACCAAATCCATCTCAGCACTACAGAAAGATAGCAATACACAGTGGGGGGAAGCAATGGGTCAGACTGATGCTGTATCTCTGCATATCAAATACGATGCAAGACATGAAAGATAGGAAAGAAGGTGACATGAGAGCAATGCTTGAAACTTTCAGGCATAAAAGAGTTGGTAAAAGATGGGGTTTTTTTCTCATTTTGCTCCTGTTACAAAGAAAGCAAAAAACACCAAACCTGTTTAGAACCAGTTGGATTCAGTGACTGTACCCCACCTCCAGTATAATCCACCAGGATTATGGAGATGGCAAAGGGCCCTAAGCCGCTAGGAGAAAGCTGCTATTTAACCACCAAGCAGGGACTCAGCTCCTCATTTCTTTGCTTTTGCAGGCTTGTGTTAGATGCGTGTGTAGCATCATTCTGCTTCACAAGTAAGGTCTGTACTTGAAACTGCTGCTTATTTACTTACTTGAAGTGCTTAGCCTCTGAGAAAGCCTTCATACACCACACAGACCAAACATTGCATCTTTCTTTGTTATTGCAGAACGTTTAACAGAGAAGCATAGTGTGTGAAAGAGGGAATCTTGTGTTTGCCAATTCATACAATTGACCCATTCAATCTTGTCTGTTTCTAACCCTCCAGCACTTAGACTTATACATAAAAGACATAAACAAAAGATAATCCTAAACCCAGCATTAAAAAAAACAAATATATACACTGTAGCCAATTTACTCAAGATTCACTTCTGAGGGATCCTCAAAGATATGGACAATGCTGGGGTTTTTTCAGTTCTCTGGTCAATAATGAAAACCAGGGCTGCCAAGAAATACATAATTCAGAGCTTTAACCCAAATTCAGTGACTTCATGCTAAACTTTTATAAAGAAATAAGCCAAACAATTACAGAGTAACATTTAAGAACTAAATCTATGTGTAATCTGTCCCTGGCTAGCCACCTTCTTTCAGAAGGGAAAAAATACACCCTAATTAAAACTCCTCTCAGCGCACAACTGTAACCATGGCACTGCTACCACAAGGCATCTGGTTTCAGCAAGTTTCCCAGCTGCTGGCTTGTTCTGCATCAACTGGGATGCAGGGAGTTTCCCCTCAGTCACTTGCATTGCATCACATGCTGTCAGGGTCAGGGTTACATCAAAAAAAAAAAATCTGATTCCAGCTATTTGTTTTAACCACAGCTTCAACTCTTTCACTCTAAGAACTGAAAACATAAATTCAGTTCTGGAGAAGCAAAGCACAGAAAATCTGCAATGCAGACTCAGGCAGACTTCAGATGGGGGTAGATGACCACGAAGGGATGCAAAGCCTCCAATTTAACATGCAAATCATTCCACTGTGAGCAGTGAAGGCAGAACAAATTGGTTACTGTATGACCAAGACTATACAAGATTGCTTTATTCCTGTTTGTGTTGAGATAGTTGCTTGTTTAAAACCACTACCTCAAATATTTCGAAAGCCCAGTGACCTCACCTAGCCAGTTGGAGTCAGTCTATGGAAAACGCATTCACAACTCTGCCAAGAGCCCTCCTAAGACAAATCATGCTGGGATGAAGAAAGAGAACACTGATCCTTCCTCCCCTTTTTCTGCATACGACATTGCTTCCCATATTTCATATCAATACTTCTTCAGTCTCAGCTACTCCTCTACAAGAACCTCTGTACTGATGCACAAATCATAACCAATGCCAAGTCAGAAGTACAGCAGCAAAGCCAGTAACTTCCCTTCTGCAGGATCCAGACAATATCAGCTCCTGTCTACCTGTTTGTCCACTGACTCCCTTGCAGTGGCTTTACAGTCACTCCTCAAGTGCCAGTGAGCCAAAGAAAACGTCTTTAACGCAGTTCTGCTGCAGCATCAGCCCTTCGCCTGTGGCTGACACAATTATTATGACCACAGTTACTTTTCTGTTATGGCTGAGATGAAGCATGGTGGTGTCATCCAAGCTCAAAGACCCACAAACTCACCCTGAGAGTCTTTCACATGTGTCTCACCCAGTATCTTGGGACCATAAACAAACTTGCACTGAAGTAAAAGCTGTACGAATTAAAACTGGTTACTTCTGTTCAAGCTCACACAGATCTTTTCTAATCAAAGTATCTTAAATCCATAGGTACCTGTCCAGTGCAGCCTTACCCAATGTTTTTCCAAATAAAACTATTGGATGAAAATCTCTCTGTAGACATTCTAATTTAATCATAAAAGTATTTTGTATTTGTTCTGAGTAATTCATGTGCTTTCATATATGAATAAAAAGGAAGAAAGCTGAGGGATAAAGAATTTACCATGTGCAAGAAGCTGGGAGAAGATGAAAGGGGACAACCAATTTGGACAACACAGTCAGCATATGGAGATAAATTATACAGGCAATTGTTATGCAGGACTGTCCCACGCTACACTAGGACCAGCAATGCAGAAATCTGCACATACATATTTACTCCCCATGGCTGGGAGAGGATGACAGTTGGTTGAGGATAAAGCAATAAGAAATCTGGAAAACTCAGTCCTGGCTCGGATGATTTTTTTAAAAGAAAGACACAAGGACATGAACAGTCATGCCCAGTGGTTAGGATCAACATCTGCAACTGGATGCAGAACAGACAGGAACTGAACTAGAAAGCGAGGTTAAAGTCAGAATATAAGCTGAGGGAAAGGACAGATACAACACAGAACAACAGCCAGAAGCTCAGCTGTTAGGCTGAGAAGCCACCTTTAATTCAGCTTCCATTAATCACCAAAACCAGTAACTTAACATGCCCATCCACATCTACCACTTTTGAACTGTAAGGCCAGCTTATCTTGTAACTGCTTCAAGTCTCAGCAGAGCGGCAACTGGTTTTAAAGCCAAGGGTCACTGTCATTGTTTAAAGAGAAAAGAATTCATTTATTGTGAGGGGAAGGAAGGTGAGTGCTTTTGATTGGCATGCTACACTTGGCTTTATAATAAACTAATTGCAGTTGTTTAATGCTGTTTATTTTTCTGTTGGGTGATGGCTACAGATGCCAATTTTTCCTCCAGAGAGTGGGTGCAGCTAGGAAAGAACAATATGTTACTTAATTTACCACTGCATTCCACATGGGCAATTTATGGGTAAGTCTGAGTTTAGAAAAATATAACAGGGAAGGATATAGCATTTTATATATTAATTTTTATAAGAGAGAGGTGGAGGGGAGTAGCAATAGATTTGGAAGACGCACATGATCTTCAGGGAAGCAAGAAGACTCAGCTGTCAACAGGCACGAATTCCGGGGGCTGCATGTAGAAAATGGGTGCACCCACAAAGTGTGAGGGCGCACAAAAGGAGGCGTCTGACTCAGCAGCTGTGCAAGCATCCTCTATAACTAGAACAAAAATTCTCATTTCTGGAGTATGACACGTTCTCCTCGTGTGGTATCTCTCTGAAAACCCAATTACTCCATCCAGTCTGATCCATATTAGGTATGCCTCAGTGAAGGATAAGCTTGGCAATAACTCTATCTGCAAGAACTCTCATCGGAAGAGTGAGCCCCCAGCAGCAAAAACAATCAAAAAGCAGGCAGGAGTAAGGCTAATCCATTTAAGTGAGACTAAAAAAGCCATTATTATTAATAATAATAAAAAATAGGCTTAACTAGTAATGCTAGAAATTATCTGTGTCGGTCAAGCAAAGCACAGATCATGCAGCTACTGAGTGTAACCAGATCTGTGGGTAAGGAAGGAAGGAAAAGAGAACGGGAACTGGGGATACTTAGAAAAAGACAATACACTATCAGCTCTCTGAGTCTCTCACAGCTTTTCATTGGCTTCACCCCATCAACTGAGAAATCAAAGAGCTTCAAGCATCAGACATTTGCGTCTGCTCCATCTTCATCACAGCCAGACACAGCCCTGCGATTAAAAGAATGGAGAAATAAGGAGCTTACAGATTCACTTTCCCCAGCTGATCCGGTGACTCACAGCACCGAGGTATCGATCCACCAGTCTGGCCTCTGCCGATAACTACACGCCACTGGGGTTAATTTAACTCCCCACCACCTGGCACTGCCTCAGACACTTTGCAGAGAACAGTTATAAATTATATAGCACTCCAAAGGTGCAGAGCAGGAGAGCATTTTTTCAGCACATTTCTTTTGTTACCCATCCTCCTGCAACCAGCTCTGCTTTGCCACTTCCAAGCCTCATCTGTTTTCTTCCTGAACTTATATTGCAGTCATCTACTCAAGCACAAACTGCTCACAGGACACTGTAAATTAGAGTCACAGAAAGGAAAAAGGGTAAAAAAAGAGTAGCTTTCCAAAGCAGCCAGTCATTTTTATCTACTATACCAGAGTGCAGACATGCATGCACATGCATGCATACACACCAGGGAAAGCCATTTCTGCAAGGAAATTTAAGTAAACATACAACTAATCTTCATCTTACAGAAATGCTGGTGATTTTAGAAATAGCAGTACCTTGAAAGAGTGTAACAGTGAAAAGTGAAAGGATACAGACAGAATTTCTTATAGTGATAGGTCCTCCACTTCAATATGGCAATATTGTACAGCAAAGAGGAAATTGAAAAAAAAATATCAAAGCCTCCTCATTTTAAAAATTCTTTAGTCTAGTCCTAACGTGTACCTGGTTTACTGATAACAAACCTTTTTAGGTTTAACAAACACGGTATGAAATTTAGTCCAGTTCAGTCCTTGCAAGCCTCTTGACTGTGTGAAATAGATGTCTGAGTTTTACTGCTGCTCACTATGGAATGTATCAGTAAAATTTCTGGTGAATATAATCTCATGGCAGAACTGAACTGAAAATCCGACTACCCATTAAACTCTATGCTCCTAAAATGTTAGCCATCAGACTTACGCTTGTGATCTTTCCTAAAATCCCGTCTCTTCCATTCAGGCTATGTACAAGCTACTGCACAAATCTCACTGATATCACAGTATGTTTCAGAATCTAGGTAAACATTTCTCTTGGATATTACACAGTAGAGCAACTGTTACCACGTGCTTTCAGTTGTGGCAACCTGCGAGATGTTAAATTGATACATAGACAAAAGAGCTTTCCTCTTGGAGGGTGGGGAATATTCCATCCTTAACTACTGTCCAAGAAAATAGAACTTTATGTTTCGTTGCTTCTTTTTGTTTGTTTGGTGGGTTGTTTTGTTTTGTTTTTCACAAAAACACAACTCAGCCCATGTGTTTTCTCTTTACTTGTAGTGATCACCAAATCCTTTACCATGTTATTGTACTTTCTGGCATTTCTGCAGTTTAAGACATCCTCTTCCTCCCATTTCCTTGGCACTCAGGTAAGAGCTCCAGCTTAAAATCTGAGGATTACAATAGAAGTTGCCAGATACCAGTATTTTACATGGGCATTTTTAGCTTTTGAAATGCTTGGGTTAGAAGTATTAAAAAAATGAAATTCTGTTTTATGCATTCTGTTAGCCCTGCCTGCAGCCCTGCCACAGAGGCTTAGCTCAGAGTATAAAAATTCCCATGTTCCTGAATCAGTGAGAGACTGTCTAGCCTGCTCCTCTATCTCTGACAGTAGTCAATACCAGAAAATTTAGATAAGAGTGCAAAACCACACTGGAGCAGACTATTACAGAATATTCTGCACACAGTACAACTTCTCCCTTTCCCCTTACTCCTTTAATTTCAAGTGCTCTGCAGTTTTCTTAAGGATATAAAATTCTTTCTTTGCCATCAGTGGTGATTGTTTCATGAACAGAGGTAACTAACCATGCTTGCCTGAAAGGGGGAACAGGACTTCTATCCGACAGAGTGACTACTGCTCTCCAGACTCTCCTGAGCTAATATGGCTTGGTTCACTTAGGGTATGTCTGCAATTAAGGGAAACTTAGCCAAGGTAAGCCAAATTAAGTACAGGTATAAGTTTAAGGTGCACTAACTACGGAACTCCTGTACAGATGTTTTCAGTCAGAAGTCAAAATGAGTCTGAGCAAGCTAATGAGAACTCAGAGCAATTTATTTCTTGAGAGTGTCAAAGGGGTTTAGTAAGTTCTAGTATTTCTGAAATTAAATTCTGTTCATTAACTTGGTTTCACTTAACCAAGTAGTCCTGGGTTGACAGGCCTGTGAAATCTGTATGTGACAGTCCTTGGTGAACCTCTACAAGTCACTCAAGCACTTGTGATTCTCCTGGATGTGGTATGTGAACAAATGGAGGAAAAGACTAATTCATCTTTGCATGTAATTTTGTCAGATCTTAGGCAGGCACTTGCTTGCTCAGGGCTGAGATTTGCTAGTAGCAGACAGAAAAAGGAGATACATACCTCAGCTTGAGATTTTGGCAATCTTCTGCACATAAGCATGTGTAAAATGCAGCATAACAGCCTTTTCATTTCATCTCATTCTTATCCGTGATGCTTTTAGAAACCAAAGTACGACATTTGTGCATTTCGTGATTATAATTTTATTGACAGAAGAAGATATAATAGTTACATCTAATGTATCCCTAAGGGTTGATAATTGGATGTAGATTGTATTCTGGGACGGGAGATCTGACATAAATGCATCTAAATCTCTGAAATAGACTGGAATGTGATGGGCCGGAAGGTAAAGGCAGGAGAATGATGCATTAGATATGAATATAATATGCACTTTCATTTCATCATTTCCAGCAAAATTTAATAGTTACATTCACTCATTGTCCCACTACAGTCTCCTCTCAAAGGTATATAGCAAACAAACAAAAAGAGGGAATGAAGACTGTGAAAAAATATGAGTAGTGCTGGGGCACTGTAATTTCTACCAGGAGACAAAACGTATTAGCTTATGAACTCAGTCTCATTCACAACCACCACTTTCTGAGTGTGGACTACAAATCAGAACATTATCCCTCTGGCTTTGAAGCATTTCATTAGGCAACAGCAGCAACTGGAAGTATCACTAGTCAGTCATGCTGCTGCCTCTTCTTGGTCAGTGGAAAGCCGCAGTGTGTACAGGCATAAGGGTAAGAGAGACACATCTACCACCCGGTGGTTTGATTCTTGGACTCATGCTAAACAGCTTTTGCAAGAACACACCAAACTCCTGGGAAACCAAGCACTTGTCTTTTTTAACTGACTGCAGGGTGAAGTTAGGATGTGTAACACTGGGGGTGAAAGGAGCATTGTGAGACATAAAGTGATAGTAAAATATCACCGGGGACTCAAGGAAAAACCCAGCCCCTTGGAATGGGAAGCACTACCCTCTCAGCTATAGAAGAAGGGTTAGATTTAATTTCTCAGTGCCATAAGTGGTACTATACAGAAATGACAGCTAAACTAGTTTTAACCAGTTATCCTGCTGGATATTAAAAGCTGTGCAGTTGCATTTAGCACCAAAGTCCTTATGTGGAAATTCACCTACGCACTGTACAGAACAAGCATATGCTCACCCACCAGAATACTGAAGGAAACCCTACAGAAGTCAAGAGCTGTCCAGATGCAAAACATGGCATGTCTACAGGTGAGTGGCAATGGCTTATTCATCCCATGCCACTCCAGAATTCCAGACATTCTCCTGAATGAGACCAAGAGGCTTTTCATATTTTGCTCCAGACTAAGCAAGAAAGCTCCTAAGAGCTGCCAAGTCATTTATTGTTCAGGAATCTCACCAAGTCTGGAAAAATGAAGTCCAAGCCGGGTTTTAATTCAGGGAGAAGAAGAAGCTGAAGTGTGTTCTCTCACATTGCAAGTGACAGTATTGAACACAGAAAGGAGCCTCTAGAATTTTACTTGAAATTCCTCCCAGGAAACAGGATACCCTTCCAACGAAAGTTTCCATAGTGCAAACCACTTTTGTTTGACAAACGATCATTTCCTAAGTATTTAGTTTTTACAAAATGCCTTCAGGTAGCTTCAGGTATGAGATTTCTGAAATGTCCTGTTTCAGTCCCTGCTTCATTGTGCCACACTACCCGCCAGACTGAGAAGCAGCCTACAGAAAGCACATGAAAGATCAGATGTGAGGACAAGTGCAAAGTTTTGATCTAGCAAATAAAACTGCAAGTTAATTTAGCTTTCAATTCAAGGAACTTACAAGAGATGCAGGTTTCTTTTATTTCAG
Organism: Daphoenositta chrysoptera; assembly: GCA_013397915.1. Taxonomy (NCBI): domain Eukaryota; kingdom Metazoa; phylum Chordata; class Aves; order Passeriformes; genus Daphoenositta; species Daphoenositta chrysoptera. Next base: position 1,711,651 of record VZRO01002622.1, read on the forward strand.
CAGAATGTCTATCACCACATTTGCTGCAACTCTCACAAACCAATATATTACAGCACAGTTAAGAGAAATGCTGGGGCTTCACTGTCAAAAATGTTTTTGTCTATTGCATTAACACTGACAGATTTAAAGGCGATTCCTAAGTGCACAGATTTGTTTTTCCTTACAGTATATTACTCAGTGTTTTTCAGCCATTGCAATTTACAGACCCCTGAAGGCATTTTCCAGGGTGGGTGCAGAGCCTTATAAGCAAGCCTGAGTCCACAGTCAATTGATTTTTCCTAGTTGCTTTTAACAGACTTTCACTGCTCCCCCTCAATTAGCACATGGGTCCCCAAGGGCCTGCTGATTGCAACCTGAAGGCTGCTGCTCTGCCAACAGCAAGCCAGTTCAAGGGTTGATTACACAGAACGCAGCTGGTGTAGGAAGCTGTACACTTCTACCAAGTTCAAGAAAACCTGTGAGAGTGCAGGACAGAAAGCAGTCAGAAATCAGGCCAAGTCAGAAATCTTTTTAAACATTGTACTTCTGGAATTGTAGTTCTGGGAATACATGTAAATTACAAATTAGTAGGTATCAAAGATTGTGACAATCAGAGCATATCCTGTTTTGCTGATAAAAAAATCCTTTGAGTAGAAATGACTTGTCGAGCCAGATAGGTTTTTTCCTATAAAAGCTTAAGCTGAGGAAGTCTCAGCTAAACAAAGAAGAATGGGAGCTGACTGAGATCCAAGTGAAGCATTTGGTCCGCTATAGAAAAACCCAACAACATGCACATTTAACAGCATCAGAAAGCTGCTGCCACCTATAGTTAACCACCGGCTTTATCCACCCAGATCCCACTTACGAGAGGGAGGCAGCTGCCTAATTGGCTCATACAATATTCGAAGGTGAGCCAAAACATTTTCCCAGTTAATACACACCCACTTCTTATTATCAAAGCAGCTTGTCAGCATGTCTACAAAATAATACCATAGGAAAAGAGCAGAGGTTAATCTGTAAAAGGGACACGACAACTGATGAAGACCCACAGCTGCTGCCTCTGGCAGCCAGTCCATACAAAGCAGGTCAGCAGCTCCACTGGGAAGACTACACTTAGGCTGGCTGAGGGGTAATACAACAGACTCTCCTGTCTCAAAATCACTGTAATCAACTCTGACTAAGGAAAAAGCAACTCTAGAGCTGCTGAGGCATTCAAGAACAACAGGAGCATATCAGGACAGAAAAAAAGTAGAAGCAGGCATCACACTAAGTATGCCTAGAGTCTCAGCTGGGAGCCTCAATCTGTGCTTCCAAAGACAAAGTAACACAAAATAAAAGTCACCAAAAAGCCCAATCACTTTAATTTGTCCTTAAGGGCTGCAATTGTCATAAAAAGTAAATCCAGGTAAAGTATGGAAATTACCAAGCCTCAAAACACTGTATTGTATTGAGACAGAGACATTTCAGAGGGAAGCTGGTAGAGGAAGCACAATTGGACGAGAACCACTCAGGCAGGAAGTACTGACAGCTTTTAAGTACTTTGTGGCAGAATTCTGCCCTGTCCCAACTCCTCTGGCAATTTTATTGTGAGACACCGAAGAAAAATAGGCAATTCTTAGCTATCAGACATACTGTAAGAGATTATTTTAAAACATGAAAAGACCAAGAAGAGGGGAAGCAAGAGGAGTTCAGGAGAGCCCAGGGCTGCTGAAGAATCAGCAGCTTGCTCACCCTCTCATCAAATCTCCCCGGATAGACTGTTTGCTGCAGGTACCAGGTACCCAGCACACCACCTACAGACAACAGCAGAAGGGTGAGGAGCTACATTTGAACAAGAACAAACAATGAGAAAAGCTGCCCAAAATCTTCAGTTGCACCAGCCTGGTGTTTCCCAATGATTTCCACTGCCAATGGAAGAAAGATGTAGTGATCTTGTGCACGCACCGTTTGCCTACTCAATTGTTACTGCTCGTTCAAGCTTTGTCTTTCATACACTACCCCATATTTCACTTGTCAGAATGGGGGAGGAATCTGATTAGCTTCTAGAAGCAGTTTAAGCAATAAGGGCACGGTAGACTGAATTTCTGGGCAGCAAAAGGCCACCTTGGGTACTATGACAAGGTATTCACTATCTGATTGTGTAGATTAAGGAGGAACCTGGCTCTTTTGTCTCTTCAGTGTGTGTGCAGCTCCCATTAGCATTAATGCAAGCTGCGTACAGGCACTGAGAGGCTGCCAAACAAGTGACAAACAGCAGCTTTTCATTCAGCATACATGAGCAAAAAAGGGGCACAAGACACTCAGCCATCTATTGCAAGCACCTGACAACTATTTAAGCATTGAGTCAAATTCCGGAGTTTTATATACCAAAATGACATAGAAAACATTCACTGGGAAAGCAACAAGAGTATGATACATATCCTGCCACATGTTTCTGCATGGAGATGATAGTTCCAAAATGATGTACGATAATATAAATAACAAAACCCCAAAACTATGGCTTTTTTTGTTGTTTTTTTTTTTTTGAAAGATTGCCCAGGGCATAAATCCTCAGACTTAAACTAAACCAAGTTGTCATGTAACTAGTATAAATGATACATTTTCTCCTCCAAACAGAATATTCAATTTTTTTGGCCTACACATTAGGTATAAATTTGGAATAAAGCTCTAACCACTGTCAAAAAACAAACAAAAAAAAAGAGCCCCAAAACCAGCAACCAACCAACCAACTAAAAAACAAAGCAAGGATTGAAACGACTCCCCATCTTTGACCCGACATTGAGACACACATTACAAAAGGAAACAAGAATTTTTCAGATGTGCAAAAGGAACTACCATATTTCCTAGAGCAGCCTTTCATAGGAAATCCCACTCCTTTACTAGAAAGGTTTGAGTATGCACAGCACAACCTGACATCAGTAGAAATTTGTAGAGGATGTCAGCCAGACAATCAGCATCAAGGACTACAATCTAGAACCTGAAAACCAGGAGCAGCCAAACCAGCGTTTTGCTCACTTTGTGCCTTGCAGGTGGCCTAGGCTGTGCTTAATGATTTTACGCACAATTTCCACCCCTGTTCCCCAGCCTGGGGCTGGGAGAGAATGTTACCAATTAAAAGAGCAAATATCAATGGTTCTATGCTGTAAAAAGAGATATTACTACTAACATCTGCAGTTTTATGCTGTACAGAGAAATATTTCCTCGAAGGATAATAATAGTAGTAATAATAATAATAACAATACTATGCTGTGTAAGTTTATTGAATACAATACATTCTACAAAGCCCCAGACAGCTTGTTAAATATTTAACAAACACAAATATTTAGTATTTAATAAGAACTACATATTAATGGCAATAAAAAGTTGTAGGCATTTTTCTGATGCTTCCAAAATTAATTCCAGTCAAATGATGCCCATCTATAAGAGAGATCAGAAACGCTGCTCAGAACTGGGGCACCCAAGATGTTCAAAACTGTTGTAAGGCAATGCTGGTATTTTTTTCATCAATTCATAGTTATTTTAACAGTGGCTAACATTAATTGAAACAAAATCTTAATAAATAGTAATAGATTTACCTTCCCACCCTCAGGGACTGTTGGAAGGATTAGTCAATATTTGCTCATAGCTTTCAAGTTGGAAATACTGTATGAACACAATTATAATATTCTTTCAGAACCCTTCTTTAGCAGCTTACTTTTGTCTGTAATCAGATGCAGTGATCAGATTATATTTTATATTACAGTAGCATTTTCCTTTATCAACATTCAGCAAGTGACTCCAGAGGGCACCTATGGCCCTTTAATGACTTTACTGTTTTTCAGTTAGCAACCATCAAATAGACTAATCACATCCACAAAGAAAATGAAGTTACCTGCAGGTATACACACAGCAAAAAGCAGAATGCTCCCCTTCTTAAACTGACTGGGCTTTGAGAAATTAGCTAATGATAATGGTTTAATAATGAAACAGATGCTCAACATTGCTTGGCTGCTTTATCCACAAATAGCCCTGTAGCCCTCTACAAGTGAGGTTGGTGGAAGACTGCAGAGCAACCTTCCCTTTTATTTCTCACCTCCTGGAGGTGACAGGCTGTGTTTCACAAGTTCTTGCCATATATTTTCTCTACACGGTCCTCCCTCAAATGGAGTTGAGGGGGCTTATTTCTAATGGAGACTGGCAATCTCCTATCAGAACTATAGTAAAGGGAAGGAAACAAATAGCAAAACAGACATTCGGACTGGTTCTCTCTTTGTACTGAGGGATACAGTGTCAGAAATCATATTCTCACTGCCTGCTCTATGTCCCTGACTGAAACAATCTAAGCAGGAGGGGAAAGGTTCATGAGACATACATCAGCAGCAAAATTACATGAGGTTTGTGCCTTTGGAGAAGATGGGTTCAGTGCTGATTGCTCGTGTGGGATGAAGACAGTACAGCTGCTCTGGTATTAGCTGCTCAGGGTCATATGCTTCCACCTACAAAATCGTTGCTCACAGACACACATGGCACAGAACCTCTAGCCGTGGGAGCCTGAAATGGCATTCCATCACTACCTATACACGACTGATCGTCCCTGCATGGCCTGCATTTCTCCGTGTCCCGCTGGATCTGGCTCTAGAGGCTTTAACCAACCATGCAGTAAATATACCAGGGCAAGATAAAAAGGATGCACTTCTCTCACCTCTTTTTTTCCCTTCCCCTTTCCTCCCTCCCAGGCTCTGAAACGTGTACACTCTGTATCACGTGACAAGAAAGGCCAATCTGTGATATGTAAAAATGGGAAGGAGCTTCATATTCTATTCATATTCTTTCCTATTCTGTTGTATATAAATCCCTGAAGATCATGTGTGTGGGATACAAATAAAACCTCTCCACTTGTGTCATTTTTAGCAAAATCCGACTGCCAATGCTTTAACACAACAAAAAAAAAATTAAACATTTCTGAGGCAGCTCAAATAATAGCCTTGCCGGCTGAATGTGATAGATCTTCTATTCCAATTCTACACCTCTCCTCTCTCAGTCACACTCCAAAAGCAAGAGGGAGGCTGCAGGGTATTTGTTTCCAGCCATCAATAAATAAGTGAAGTCTGCTTCAATTCCTCTAAACCAATCAGCTAAAAAAGATTAAAAACAGTTACCATTTGATGCTACTGTGACAGGTCCAAGAGAGGAACTGAACACGGCTGAAATGTTTATCTTTCTGGAAGGCTTTCACTGATTCAGGGAATCAATATCAAAATATGCAACCATGATGGTCCAGGGCAGAACTACGTGTTAGACCTGCTACAGAGCAGTCCATAAAAGCCATGTTTCTCTAGTTTTAAGATTAAAGACTCTCAGGAAAACTGATGCTGCTAATTTCCAGATTCCCTGCTAATCCACCGAGACTAGAAGAACACTGAACCATTACTGTTTCAACCCAAAGCACAGTTTGAAATGTGTCACTTTTGCAGCCATTTTTAGTCCCAGGCCAAATGGCATGGTCACAATTTACATTCACTCTCACTAATGTAGAGCATTAAATAGGGGTTTTCTAGTCTTAAATCAGTGTCAGCCCATTACTAAAGGAGCATATAGCAGTCAGGAATTTAATGGATTTAAAGGGCAGACATATTGATGGCTGTGAAGTGGAAACTATTTATCCTGTAAATACTGTAACAGCTAAGACAGCTCATTATAATTTATTTGTATCAAACACTAGCGTAGGGAAGGGCTGGCAGCTGCAGGTTCTGTTACTGGAAGAGATGTGGAACAGAGCTGCCACAGGGGCCTGCTGCTGAAGGCATGGCTGCTGGGGGTGACCTACAGCTGGGAACCTGTGCTTGCACCTTTCATCCCTGCTAACCAGGAGTCCTTCTCTGAGTAAGGCAGACACATAAATATATATTCAGGTCAAGTACCCCAGCTGTGCTTTCTCCATGCACTGTCATGTATGACTTGGAGGTGCTGCGTGGGCCAGGCTAGACTGCAGAATTCCCATCCCAGGACAATACAGAGATGGTCAGCAAGCCACTGTTCCATTTGGAAAGCACCACATGGAAACACGTAGTTTAAATTGAAAGTCACCATAGCCATTTTCAGTACTCTCTGACAGGCTGAGATGTCAGAAAGCTGGGATGCTTGCTTCCCCTCCTGTCCTTGCCAAACTTCAGAAAATGACCTTGATAACAAATTTTAAAAGTAGGAAAGACGGATTTTTTCAGCCAACTAGTAGCACATCCAATAACTATTGAACTGTTCTGGCTGGATAGGAGCCTGAGAGCATCTTAAAGCCCCTACCTTAGTGATTCCCAGTCTCCAAATTGTTCAGTTCTGTATAACTTTTCATCTGAATTATCTGAGAAAAAATTGGGAGATAATCCCAATGATTTCCACATAAAACCCTGCTAGGCCCTGTGAGCATTAGAAGACTGGAGTGGGAATGAGAGGGAGGGAGGGAGGAAGACAGCAAATACCGCACACTTTATTTTCCTTCAAGGAGTACAAAATTTATAGTCTTCTTAGGTTTTTTTTCTAAGATTTGTTTACTCTGCTTTGTTATCAAGCCAACTAGGATGCAAACCTACCTCCTGCCTGCACAAAAAGATGTCTGCAGGCAAGCAGCAGACCTGCTGTTTCTCATTCCATGCAAAGGATGCTGCAAGTCAGCATTCTCTATTAGATGCTCTTTCAGCAATAATCTCAGTACTGGCTTTTCCTGAAGCTACAATTCTGTGCTTTTTGACCATGGAAACACTTTGTTTTTATATGAAACTGTTTAACAGTTATTTAGTGATCAATACTCACATATTTAGGCAAATGTCTCACCTCTCAGGAAGAAAGGGATGCTAATTTTGAGAACCCTGAGTATGTGACATCCAGATCATGTCTCCAAGGCCTGTCTTGCCTCCTGGTCAGCAGTCTGCCTGAAGCCATTGAAGCAGCTACTGAGACTCCAATTGCAAGACACGTGTGTCAGGCTAAAATCTAAAATTAGAGGCATGTGTGGCCATACTGTGATGCTCGGGTCAGTTCACTGCACTTCAAGGCAGGGCTGTGGGAACATCCACAATTCATCAGCACTACCTCTTGTTTTGTTGCCAGCGTACAAGAAGTTGTACTAGAAGGAACTTGATACAAAAATACAGCTCTAAAGCTGCTACAAGAGGTACCAAGACTTTAATTCTCACATGTTACCAAAAAAATAGAAGCCCTACCACTTTTCCATTCTTGGCTGTTAACTTTCATTTGTTTAAATGCCAGCACACTACACTTCATAAAAATTAACACTTTTTTTTCTCTCAACACTTACAAGCTTATTTTCCTCTTGCCTGTACCAGCTGTTTATCTCCTGACTTGATGATTCTCTTTGGAAATGTGAGTTGACATCTGGGTATGAGCGGATGCTGTAAATTGCCAGCATTTGTGTCTACTTATGCAAGCAAAGATTAGTTCCTCCGACTAGAGTAGCATCTCTCCTAAGAATGCTAACATTATGATACATAACAACCCTCTTCTTTCACTGCTATTACCCCTTTCTTTTCATTCAAGTACCTTTTTCTTTTGCTGAAGGCAAAGCAATGCATTAAGGCACTAGGCAATACAAATAAACGTAATTAAAAGAGAAAGCTTTCCAGAAAGTTCTTTTTATCACTTACAATAGGCAGTAAGGAGTAGGTGTGAATGAAGTACAGATCCTGGAACGGGTCAGAGGACACAAAATTAAGTGAATCCATGGGCTCTGCCTAACTGAGTGCAGCAGCTGAGGAAGCCTCTGGTCTGGATCCAATTCTTTCCCAGGACAGGAAAAACAGGAAAGTAAAAGGCAGCTCCCCAAATCATCAGGTACTTCAATGTGACCCTGACTTGCTCATTTGACCTGTCAGAGGAAAATACTCCATATTTGTTTCCCCTCATCCTCACTTTCAGTAATTTTTCCCAGCTTTTACAATTTTAGGTATCTGATGCTTGGATAACAGCAGGGGATGTACACATAATGCCTATCCCCATGCCCCATGCATTCCCACAGAACTTTATGGAGTATAGGACTGCTCCTGTGTCTTCCAACACCCAAAACACAGGAGAATCCACCTTCTCCATCCTCTTAAAGGATGACATATTGAGACACTGGCAAGACAACACATGAAAGGTATCACAGCACCAAAGGCTTTCAGTTAAACTGTTCCTCCTTAAGCCAACTGGCTGTTAGCAGGATGGGAAAATCAACAGATGCACCTGAGCTATACTACACACTACTCATCCTATTTCAAGCTTTAAAGGTTAAAGCCAACACCTTAAATTACATGAAGAATGCAAGGCAGGCATGGAACTGAAGTGTCACATGCTCCCTTGAGAGAAATGTGTCTCAGACAAGGAACAACACTGTCAGGAACAGTTTTACACATAATCCTTGCAGACAGAAAATCAACACTTTGAGGTTTATTCCATGACTCTTGGATTTGGGAGAATCAATGGGTAACGCAGCTGTCTCCCAAATACAAAACAGTAACTGTTTTTCATAAGCTGAGAGGGGATTTTTTTTGTGTACTAAATTAAAACTGTCAAAACTTTTTTAAAGCTTCCATGCCCAAAGCAAGGAAAACTCTGGCATTCTTTGTACTTGAAAAAGCTTTCTGAGTTGTAACTCATAAATAATAACCCTGAAAAAACCCCCACCATGATGAGCAGAAAAGAAAGCACAGAGCAGCATGGAATAAGCTGTGTGATTGTGGTTTCCATTGAAGTTATTATTTATCTACCATTGGATATGGAGTATAGTGAGAAATAGAAATGAAGAAAAGGAGGAGGAAAGCGAGTTGGGTCTCTGCCCAGAGAAGGAGGATGCTATTTAGTTGAACAAGAATCACCTCCACAGAAATGCTGATGGATGTCTGGGAAATAATGTGCTGCTATGAAGGGGGGGAAATACCATACATAAGTTTTATAGGCTGTTATATACGAATGATCCCTTAGCCTCTGCTTAAAGGCAGTTTACTATTGTGGTGTTAACACCAGTGAGGAAGAGAGCTGATGTAATCAGGCCTTCTACCCACTGAGTATTCATTGCCATTTTGATAACTTTCGAGTGGCAGGAGCTCTAGCTGATCCCTCTGCTACAGAAAGGACTGCTCCAAATGCTCAAAGCTCAGGCCATCGCATTTCAGAGTCTCCTTCCAACCTTGTTTCTACACTTGAGGAGGGAAGCCAAGTCCTGCACAGACATCTGGAGACACTACAGGAAGCAAAAATCATGACCACTTAGGATTAAATGTATGCAGGTTACTTTACAACGTAACAGAATAAAATAGTTTTGATGCAAGGAAAAGGAAAACAAGAGGCACACTTCGCTATTAAATTACATAAACACTGCTTTTGATTGAACTGAGACTCCTCTATCAACAGATCAACTTGCTTGCTCACTTATCTCCTGCTTCACACTGTTCCCCCACACACTCTCTTCCAAAACAGCCTCCCTTACTCATTTAGCTTGTTCAACCATACGGGAAAATATTTCTGAAAATAAACCAATTCTGACATTATTCAGAGGTGTTAAGTTCTTGCTTTACCCAACAGCCCAAGTTACTGCTCCTTCCAAAGGAGAGTTATTCTGCTATGTTCAGAAGTCTAGGCAGATTTGCTTGCATGACATGTTATTTGAAGAAGGGCTAAATTATTAGTGATTCCCAAAGCCCAGGAGACAGTAATCAAAGGAAGCACCACAGACACAAACTGTTCATGGAGCCTCTTTCATGTATTATGTTTCTCCATTGCAAGCTTGCTGGTCACACTGATATTTCTCCATTTTGTTTTTGCATTACCTACCTAGAGATGAGTATAGCTCCAAGTAGAGATCATGAAATGTCTCCAGGAATACACATGGCACAGAAAGAATCAGGAATTTTAGTGCTTTCCCTACTTGTTCAGTGTCCTTCTCACCTTGCTTGTAGTCACACTTTCTGACAGCAGCAGTTTTCCATAGAAGCAGTGTGACATTGGGCTTGATGCAACACAGACCTGGGACTTGCTAATGCATTTGGAGAAGTGAGAGGCAAAAATCCTTTTTGAGCACAGGCAGTTCTGGCTCTCTTCTCACAGGAGACAGAGGAAAATAAAGGACGGTGAAGGAGACTGGGTGAAAAGGAATAAGATTTCAAGGAAAGAAACCGCAATGCCACTGACATTCACCTCGCTCTTCTGCTTATGCCAAATGAAGACAGATGGAAGAACAATCCTGACCCAAGGACTTTATTAGGTGTCTTGAAGTTGATAACAAAAAGAGCAAGCGTCCACATACACCTCTGAAAAGGGTCCAGCAGCTAACTACTTGTCCTCCCACAAGACATGTACACAAACCAGATGAAAAATCCTTGCTGAACACACAAGTGGTGATCTTCTCTAGATTTTCACTACAGGTGTAGGTACCTCTTCTGTTCCTGTGTAGTTCCCCCACAGCAATAGGGTATTGATCCTAGGTAGGTGACTCTGCAGACAGACGTTCTGTAGGTGGTGGGCTGTGCCACAGCCAGCCCTTAGAGCAAGCTCATCCAGAACAGATCTTGCAGCCCATGTTGGCTTCCATTGCCTCAGCCATCAAAGTGATCACCAAATGCATGAAGCCTGCTCCTGTGCCAAGAAACACCCCCATTCCTTGCAAAGCACTTGGCATGTCACAGGACTGTAATTAAAAAGTATAAGCATCACTGCATCCTGTTTAGTATTATTTGGATTGAGGGGCAACAAAGAGCTTCTCCATTACTAATAAGAAAAATAACTAAACCCCCTGAAAAGGCCTGACAGCTCACCAACACAGGGCAACGCTCTGCAGGAACAACTGTCCCCATGGGAACTGGCAAGTACAGTGCACAAGAAAATGAGAACTGTTTGAATTAACAGGGAACATTTGCTCTAAATAAAAGCTATTTTGAGGAATTAAAGCAAACAAATGTCAGCTCCATGTAGCAGTGTGTTGGGATGTGATGTGCTGTAATGTGTTGTGACACTTCACTTCATAAATTAAAGCTTTTTTTTCTCCCCCAGGGGAAGAGAATTCAAGTGCAGTCAAACACTTGCACTTGGAAGGTCTGCAGGCTTGACACTTACCCGCCTGTGACTCCACTGATCCCCCTGAGAGGGGACACCTTCTTGCCTGCCCTGTGGGCTGCTCTGTCCTCCCCTGGCCTCAGGAAATGGCCACACAAGAAGCCTGGAGCTCACAAGCAGACAGCGATGCCATCGCCTCACCTCAGCTGCCAAGCTCCAGATAAAACTCATCAATCAATAAGGTGAAACCAGCTGATGTCATAGACAAAACGCTTGGTCTCAGCTTACACTTATTTTAAATCCTACTTATCCGGCCAAGTACACAGCATTCATTTGAGGTATTTACTATATATGAAGCTACCAGTCTCACAAGACTAACTGTGGAATGAAAGGCCAAACCCCACCCACTTAGAATATCATCCCACTTCAGCTTGGCATGATTCAGAGAAGAAATGAGTATGGGCTTAAGGAAACGTCATCGCTCAATTCTCTGGCACTGAAAGTTGAACTGCACAACAGTAACCCTATTGCTAAGCTAAACCAGTTCAACACAAGGGCTGTAATGCTCCGTGAGGAAAGAAGACAATTCTGCTTTCCTGATGCCCAGTGCAGAGGAGCACACATACCCACCACGGTTCTTTGTCACACACTACGCTTTGTGAAGACCTCCAAAAATAAAGAAGAAAGAAACAAAATGAGAAAAAGACATAAGAAAGAAGACAGGCTAGATGACCTTGTTCATAAGAAAAAGAAAAAAAGAAAACCACCCAAACACTACTGTTTTCTTCAGAGCATTCAGCATTTTACAGTCATTGCCTGGAAGGTGCCAATAATGAGCTCAGAGCTGTACAACCTACAGAGATGCCAAGGCAGTTCATTAATTAGATACGAAACCCAGAAAGCAAAAAGACACCATGAAATTACACAAATAGTCAACTTTAGCTCTTCTATCCCCTCTTATTTTCTGCATACAAAATCCAGAGTAAAAAGTCTCAAATTTGAATATTAACTCAAACATGGAGCACGAGAGAGTTTTTGTGACTGGGCCCTGCAAAACAAGAGGTATAGACAACAGCAAGATGTAACAAAGCTGAGTAAGATGTAGTCACAAATCCTTTTTTAAGATCCTTGATATGTAGACAATACTTTTCAGTAACCAAAACTGAGGCATGGCTATTAACTGCAGCATAGCATGCAACTACATCTCTTATTAATGTGCTGAATATTTAAGGGTAAATGTAACGTGTCAAAGCTTGTTCCAAATGTGCAGTTGCGTCCTTACAGTGCAGCCATGGCAAATGACGTTAATGTGAGGAGAGGTAAGGCTTCCTCCTCATGTGGTGTGCACAGCAGGGACATGGTTACCTGCCAGAAGCTGACACCTGGTGGGAAAAGATGCTCAAAAAGCAGCCTCTGTACCTTAGCATGTCCACAACAGAACTTTGCCAGGCATGGGGATGCAACCATGTTCTGGCTTGGGCAGACAGTTTTAGAGGCAGCACAGTCCCAACATAGAACCCTGGATGAGATCTTAGCCCTCGCCCCCTCCTGGGTGCTCCTCCCACTGCTGGCACTGTCACAGCTTCAGGTCAGCACCGCCCGTGGTGCCAAAATCTCTCAGGGGCAAGCTAAGGAATCTCAGCCAATGAGCATAGCAATGACCGCTTACATTTCCTCCTTCCCCTCATAATTCTCAGCCTGTGCAGTGCAATGTCAGATGGAAATTCCAGCCTAAGTCCCAACAACAGCATGGCCATATCACTGAAGGTGTGTCCCTGAGATCATTAGCCTTGTGTCTCACCCACCACTGTAGACCAATTGCTTCCAGTTTTGGAGCAAACCCACCCGCAACTACCTCACAAGTTTTCATATCATAAGGTGTGGATGTGCTCTTTTAAATATTCAGGGGAGCCTCACCCAATACACCATCTCCGATGGAAAGAAAGAGCCCTTATCTGCAGATCTCCAGAACATCACTTCTATTTCTGTAGTTAGGTTGTTGGAACAATGAGGAAAAGCTTTCTGCCGAAAGCTACCAGATTTTTTTCTTATGCTGCGAAATGGTTTGTTAGCTTAAGACAACGAATTCCTTCTAAAAAAGTCAACAGCAGCCCTTTGACTCAGTCTGGCCATAGTAGGACTATCCTTTTCAGTTGGAACTCTGCAATTACCCATGCAGACAGGCTCACCAAAGGAAGATAGCTGCTTAAACCTGAAGTCTTTGATCTATTGCCTAAACTCTTGAGCAATAAGGGACACTTTGCTCCCACTTGTAAGCTCAGACCACTTCTAGGCTCAGATAGATGCATCCTTAGAGTTCTCAAGGGAACATTTCAAAGTTTTAATGGCAGTGGCAGCTGCTCTTTATAAGCTGAAGGGAACGACACTTCATTTTTTAAATGGAGGCAGATTCTGATTTATAAATATGAAAATTGAATGTATGCAAAAGCACAACCCTTCCTCTCTTTGCGCATACACAATTCAGATAACTGAACTGATCAGTCACCAAACTGAGCTGAAAGTCATTATGCCGAAGAAAAGACCTTGCTTGCCTAACCTCAATCCAGAATGAATCTAAACCTCTACTTTCCAACCCTCTGAATATGAATAGGGACAGCATGAATATGCTGACAGGTCTTTTATTATAGCTAGAGGGTGTAGCAATAATTAAAAACCGAATCTTGTATGTATGCAGCTAAGACACTTCCCAAAGAAATACACTTGACTTTGTCTTTTTGCAGGATTAGGTTGTCAAAATGGTATTTTTTTAAGTCAGTAAGATAGCACAGCGCCTGGGATTTCCACATAAAGGAAGCTTAGAGAAATTGCAAAAGGGATGAATGACTACTGCTGTTCTCCAAACTTCTCTATACTAGTCTGTGCATGTAACTGTGTGCAAAACTAAAGAGCACAATGTTGCAGCTGAAATGCAACACACAGAGACAGGGAATTTCCGATTCACAGTTTCTTCAGCAACAATTCACTTCTACAAAGCCTGCATCCATGCTTACTGGAGACATCAGCCAGCAATACCTTGGCATTTTGGCCAGGTTGCTGTAGGAGCCCTAACACTTGCAGGTTTAGTACTCCAATTAGGAGGTGAAACATAACCCTCCACCCACTTCATTCTAACTAATTTCTCAGCTGATCTTTTGAGCTCTGCAAAGAGCACATTTCTCACTGAGCACTATAGGTAGCACAAGCGTGTGAAGCAAAAGGGATATGAATTATTAAAATGTCTGAACAACTGAGGTTGAAGGGGAAAAAACAGAGAGAAGAAAAGCTCTTTTTTAACTAAGGAATGACAACATAGTTATTTTAAAGCACTCAGAAGGGTCTTTTCAAGGTTGAAACAAATGGTGAAACAAAAAGCCTGCACATTGAGGGTTCTGGCAGACTTTAGATATGGGCAAGGGCACATGGAGATCATCAGCATTGGGATGGGGCTCATCTCCTGTATCCAGAGAGGCTTTTCCCATGAACTTCAGAACTTTGCTGCTGTCTGGTCACAAATCTGGAGAGAAAATGCAAAAATGAAACAAATGTATGTCCAACTATTTCAATTTCAAATGTGAACATCAAGCAGCAGCCGTACAGACTTGTGTCTAAGACAGTGCTTCAGAAAAATCAGCTGTTCCCAAGGTCTCTGTTAGTCAAGCTTATCCTCATCGTGCCTGGGAGTTGTTTTCGCATGTGTCACCCTAGAAGACTTCACAGCTTTGTCTATAAACTGCTTTCAACATATTTCTGACCAATAATAACAACTTGTCTTGGTATAATAGCTTGCTTATCAATTTAGAAGTGGCAGTATGCCAATACCTGGTGCTAGAGCTGTAGGTGTAGGCAGTATCTCAGAACAGCTCCTTGGGTGTTATTTGCACGGACATCTGCATTCATCAGGTCACTCTGCCCTGGCCTAGTAGGTCACAAAGTAAGGTTTTGCCTCACTGCTACAGAGCTCATCATCTATATCTCACTTTCAAACCACAACCTCATATCTGCTCCTGAATTCAATACTTTTTAAGATAATAACTGAATATCCCATGTTAATATCCAGCTCCCTCTTTTGTTAGGCTCCTGAGGGATTCCAGGCAGCTGCTTAATGCTTTCCTTCTCTAGGGATTTATATTTTCCCATATGCTACTGAGCTGCAAGTTGAACAGTCGTGTAGTACCACACATGCCTGGCAGAAGAATGAAACGTGATGGAAACTTGAATTATTGGCTCTCAGTCTTTAGGACCTATAACGGATTTTCATAATTTCATCATTTTTGGAAGACTTTCTTTTTTTTTTTTTTTTTTTTTTTGTTTACATTTGTCCTGCTCCTTCTTTTCATAAGAATACTGTTGCCTGAGTCAAGAGAGAAGGGAAGACAACCTATATTAGGTCAAGCAAATTGCAGCAGTGGGCAGCCCGGCTGGGGTCCTCATCATGGACGAGCAGTTGCGTGCTGCAGACAGCTTTACCCGGAATTGCAGAGTGCCCCTGCCAGGCTCCTATCAAGGCACAGAGGACAAAAAAGTATCTCTAATAAGCTCCATTTTCCTGAATAGTTGAGGAGGAGGAGATAGAAAATCATTCCTGTAACACCTCTGGAAAACTTGAAGAGGTTATTGCTATGGAAACTGCTCCAGCAAAGCAGGTGTGGAAAAGGGGAGCAGCAGAGAGATGCACGGTGCACGGAATAGAAATTCTTAACACCTGAAATTAAACCCTGCACACCTCTGGCAATGCAATCTATTTTGGATAACATCAACAATTTGCCCTTGGTTTTGTATCAACAAAACCACAGGTAAGTGACAATGAAATGAACATATTAGGCTGTGCAGGGGAACACTGGCTGCAGAACCATACTAAAAACAATACACACCAGTGTATATGGCAGCAGAGAAAATCTGGTATAAAATGGGACTACGTGTTTTTAACTTCAGCTGAACTAATGCAAACCTTACAGTGGAGCTTGTCAAATATAAGCAGGGAAGCAACAGTTTCTTTTCATCAGCCTTTGATGGTAAAATAAAGCTAGGCTGGAGGAAGCCTTTAGCACAAGAATGGAACAGAGGAGCTCTGATTGTGCCACACCAATGGCTGTGCCACAGAAAGAAAATACCCTACTGAAATGGGGACTGAAAAAGGAATTGTTCAGCGAAGAAAGAAAAATCAGTTTAAAAATGAGGTGACAAACAAGAAGCTCTTTGAAAGAGACTTTACCCTACAAAAAAAAACCTGTGAATCCACATTAATGGCTTTGTGTCAGTTTTAATACTAGATATGAAATCTCTTCCTTTTAGCATACATGCCTGTGTGTATACTTACATTTTTTCCTCCACAAGAGTGTGGCCCCAAGTGTCCCCAGGGATACTGTGAGTGATACAGTTTCTGGACAAAATGTCCAACACACGGCTGGACAAACACATCATGTGATGGGTAAGGAATGGCTCACAGGTTGAGCACAAAGAGTGATACTGCATAGGTTTACATCAGGCTGGCAACTGGTCACTAATGGGTTGGATATTAGCAAAAGGTTTTTCACTCAGAGGGTGGCTGGGCACTGGAAGAGGCTCCCCAATAAAGTGGTCCCAGCACCAAGCCTGACAGAGTTCAAGAGGTGTTTGGACAATACTCTTGGGCACATGGTGTGACTTCTGGGGATGATCCTGTGCAGGACCAGGAGTTGGACTCAGTGATTCCTGTGAGTCCCTTCCAACTCAGCACATTCTGTGATTCCAAATGTAATATTTAATCACCATAGCAGAGTTTTGGTATGTGTTTAAGTGTTCTGCTAAATTGAGGCTTGTGCCTGTACAAGCACATCCACAGTAAACTCGAGGTTTTGCATGAAAAGATGGAGTCTTTTCTGGCCCAACTATGTCATTTTGGTGAGCTGAAAATCTTTAGATGAACTCTTCCCTAATGGAGGATATATTGCCAAGAAATGGGGAGAGTGATGAACTACAACGCTAAAAAGTCTTTTGAGGTCTTCATATCTTCAGGAAAATAAAAGCCAAGCCCCTGGGGTAGAATTAACAATGTGCCTTTAAATTTGGCTTGTTTCCTTTTTGGCTGCATGAACATCTGCAATCCCCAAATTCCTGTCGCTATTCCCACCAGCTGGTGAAACTGAAACTGATCCAGCAGAGGAAGTCTGAGCCCTGCCAGCACTGAAAAATATAACCCCACTGGGCATGACACAGCTCTACCACAATATAAAATCATGCAGTGCATTTGCAAACTTAAGCAAATGCAAACCATAAATCATAAACCAAAACGTTTCAGAGACACAACTGGTAAGGCACTGACTGATTGGATGAATTGTTTGCCTTCCCTTACCAGAGAAATCATGCAAAGGTAACAGTAAAGGTCTCCCTAGGAAGGCACAGGTGATGTAAACTACTCTGGGCTGCTAAGGGTTAACCTCAGCACTGGCAGCATGTTTTCAGTCAAGTGTCTAAGCTTCTGCTAGAGGGGAATTTTACAAATAAACTTACAGGCTTTGCAGATCAATTTTCCACTTGGTTTTATCACTCTTTCCTCCTGAACAGACCCACTGCATCTCAGTTTCTTTTTCAGACACATTTTAAAGTTTTAGTGCCATTTTTTAAACAATAAAGGCCCCCCAGTACTTGAAACCACATATGGAGCTTTGGTAGTATTTGTATTTTCATCAAGAGTATTTAGTAATAAACAGCTGTGAAAAACACTACCCTAGGGCTCCAGCACTGTGGAGCATGCAGTACAGACCTTCACTGACTGAATACTCAGCAAGCATTTAAATGATAATATTACATTAGAGTGGTGGCTGTAGCTGTGTAAATAATTGTGCATTGTCCCTGCTCATTGATTTATTTTCATATGTGCACACGTACACGTCTGAAAAAGCACTTAAAAAAATTCAAAACCCAGACAGCAATAATCTAATAAACTCCAAAGTGAATCAATAGACTACTTAACAGCAGAGAGATAAACTGCATTTAATAAGAGTTAGAAGGGATGGAGAGAAGGCTGTGCAAGATTCAGCCAGCAATACCAGAAGCCCAGAGACTGAGAGCGACGGAGAGAGGAGCCTGAGGTAGGTGGAGAGGGAGACCAGGCAGCACAGGGAGCAGACCACTTTTGAAAAAAACCTTCCAGCTTTCAAAGTGCTGTTTACAGAACAATAGGAGTCAGGAGATTTCTTGACAGACAAAACTGTAACAGAACCCAGTAAATATTCAGGACAGGATGACCTTCAAAGGAACTCTCAGCAGCTGACAAATTTCGTTTCTGCTAATGCAGGGGCTCTCACACGGCTCTGCAGCAATAACCTAAAAACTGGGTCTCATACTGTTGTGACATGGAGGTTCTCTCGTGAGAAAGCAATAAACATTTTTATTCCAAAGTTATTTCTAGGGACTCGTGGCATTTAAAGGTATCAAAACCATGGCACAAAAATTAAGTGATGTGCCAAAATGTACAAAGAATCAGTAGCAGAGCTGAAAATGGGTTTATTTCACTAGACTATCAGTCCTGTGCTCTGTTCACTGGACATTTTTTCTGTTTTCACTGTGCCCTACAATCTTTAAGATAAAGAATTGACTGCAGAAGATTACAGATTCCCGCATGCAGTGCAGGCAGCGCACTAAACGAGAAAGTAATGTACGGCAGAACCACCTCTTCAATACATATGAGGACATTGTAGCATAATCTCTTCGTAGGGTGTCTTTGACTTACAATTTATGCAGCTTCAGCAACAATTCATAACTACCCTCCTCTTAGCTGTGTCAGCAAAAAGGCCAAAATTGGCACAGACATGGGATCAAACTGTCTCACTCCCTCTTCCCATGTTAGGTCTGAAGTACCTAAAACAAATATAAAGAAGTCTGGAGGATGCCAAAAATTATCTCCTTTGTTTATTACTTCTTACAAATGGACATCTATGCACATCTAGTATAAAGACAACACTACAGTATTTCAGTAATTCTGATATATTACATTTTTTTATTATTACTAAACAAACACTTGCAAGGCACTGTCATTGTGATTCTCTGTTACAAGTAGCTCTTCCTGACAGCAAGAGCCTGAAAGAAACTTTAAAATGTTTAGAGAACAACTGAGTGGGTCCAGCTCTGAAACTATTTCTTCTGAGCAGAAGAAACAGATGAGACGCCACCTGAACCACCCTGTTTCTATCATCTGGTACTCATGCTCTGATTTTCCCCTTAGCTACACAGTCTATACAAACTATTATTAGACAAACACAGTTTAAAGATCTTTTCCTGAACCTACAGTTTGAGTCTCAGATAATCTGGTTGCACCCAGAGCCAGGCTAGCTCTTATTTTCAGTCCCACATGTATTAAGTTATCCCAGGCCAAACAACTCCAACCACACCACTTTGACAGGAGAAATTTCCAGGGTTAATTCCACACTCGATGCCCATTATCTATGGTTGTAGCACCAGGGTGCTCTTGCCCTGCAGGGAAGGTAGGCAAAACACACAGAAAAGATTTAACCAAGCCTTCTGTAAAGTCTTAAACACATAGAGCCCAGCATATTTCAGGAATTCACTTTCTGAGTGTAACACTCCTCACTGTACCACAGCCTTTTCTTCCAAACCTCAGCAGAGGGAAGAAGAAGATGTCTTAGCTGTAGTAAGGAAAATGAGATTTTCCACTGCCTCAAAGACCTGCTTCAGGAGTTCCTATAATCTCAGCCTAGTGAAAATTCGGTGAAATAAATCATCTTCTAGTGTCTTATAATGTTTGGGAATTTTCTGGGATTGAAAAGAAAGTATCACATGGTACCAACCACATGGAAATGCTAGATCCACTGCCTTCAGTAAAGGAGTTCCCTTAAGTTCTAGTCAACCTCAGCACAGAGAGTAAAAGCATTAAGTAAACTCCAGTACCCAGTGAAGACCTGTCAAACTGCACAGCTGTGGGCCTCTCCTTTACCTTCCATCTCTCCCTTCCAAATAACATTTTGCATTATCTTATTCTCCTTCCAGTGATTTTTCTAGTCTGCTAAGCAAAGAAGCAGATGAATGTCATCACCACTGACACAGTAACTGTGAGGTGTGGATGCACCTCACAACACCGTGGTGATGAGCTGGTGAGTGCATGCCAGGCAGCACAGACTCTCCTTTCACACAAAGGTCTCTCCTCCATCTTCAAGTCACATTTTCTGCTGCAATGGTATCTGCATAATGAGCAGGTGTACTGACACTCACATCCATGGACGAGCTGCCGATCATGCTGGCTTTCAGCAGAGGTTATCCTGCACAGGCTACTTCTACAGCAGCCAGCACTTCTCTCAATGGACCTACCACTCCTTCCAGGTGTCTCTGAGCATTCAACACTACAGATGATTAATTAATCAAAGACAGGCTTTGAAGGAAGACACAATGTTGGGTCAGGAGGAGTAGGAAGGGGAGGAACAGGGCAGACCATGAATCTGCTGATGTTGCCAGTGTGGTGCTTCATTTTGCAAACTTCAGTTTTTCTTCTCTCAATCCAAGTCTCAGGCAGTGTGCACCAGAAGTGGCATTTTGGAGGTACAGCTAGCTACTGTAAGAGTGAGAAATAAAAGGCTGTGGCATACAAAAACAAAATACAAAAAAAAAAAAAAAGAGAAGGAGGAAACAAAGTTTTAGTTTAGTTCCTCTGGTTTACATTGATGAAAAAAAATTGGAAGTAACTTCTGTTTTCATGCTGAGAGAAAAAAACAACCCCATGAACAAATCAGCATGGATTTGCAACCATACTTTTCCTAGCTGTCTCATCGAGCAATCCAAAGTTGCAGCTACTTCTTTTTTCACTGAGTCACACATACGAAGCATTCTGCCAAAAAAAGCAAGTGAAGATTCAGCTGTCCTCATCTCCAAACCCAGCACTACCATCAGATCCTTTACTCAACAGCATATTAAACCCAGATAAATAGTATCATTTTATTGCTGGAAAAGTCTGTGGCTTCCCTTCCCCTGCCTCCATTCTCTTTTCCTTTCTTTTGGGGAAAAGCAGCTGGCGAGAGAACAGAACAGTGTCACTAGATGCACAGCCCTGCTGCTTTTCACTACACTAAAACTTAAGTGAATGTCGTGTACACTGAATGGAAACTGAAAGTCAGGATTGCTTCAAAGCAATGTAGGACCCAGCATCTTGTCTTGGGGAGTTGATTGCACATATGCCTGTCTTGAGAACATAAAGCAAACAGGCTATCCTACCTGTTGTGCCACGGATTGAAAAAGGAAGGGGAAAAAAAGCAGGCCCAGATACACAGCTTTTTGGCACAGCAGAAAACACTTGAATGCAGTGATTCAGCTGAAAGAGCAGTTCAGATTTACACAGGTAATTACAACATCCAAGCACGAACACAGCCCTATCTCACACTGAATCTCTTCTGTATCCCAACACACCCAGATACAAGATGAAAAAAACAGAGAAAGGGGAGAGCCATTTTGTAGCATGTCAGTCAGTAAATTCACAAAAAGGAGATAGAACTACTCAGTTAATGCAAACAAAGTAAAGAGCTATGCTGAGATTAGTGTCTGTACAGTTGAGCACAGAGATCCCTTCACATAGTTAGCACGCAGTCTGTCTGCAAGGAATAGTCACAGACTATTTAACAAGGTGCTAGCCAAGTGTCTCTAAGCCATGGAAAACTAAGCAACATGCATACTTACAACTCCAGACAGCACAGGCTAGTAATAAGCATACTCGAAAGAAAGCTAAAAAATCAGTAAGCAGAGAAAAGGAGAGGCAGAGGATGCCCAGATGATAGAAGAAATGCATATAAGATGTTATACAGAAAAGAATTAGGGAAGAGGATTGAAAATGACAGGCAAGTAATGATAAGAAAAAGCACAGTGACAAGCTAATCGCTTGCCACTGGAGCAACCCTCACCCTCCCAAATTCAACTAAAGCAGAGAGAGCAAAAGGAAAGATAAGGCAATAAACTATGTTCCTTTTACCAGCTGCTAAGAATTTTAAAGGTACAGTCTAGAAAACAGAGAATTAATTGAACCCAAATTACTTTTGTTATGTGCATTGAAATTAAAGATTACCTCAATTCCAGATGCTTAAATAGCATCAAGTTCATTAGTTCCATGTATTTTCTCCACAGAATTCTCTTCATTCTAATTAAGTAATTCAATAAAATTAATTGCATTTGCATTTGATTAATGAAAATATACATTTTGTTAAAGCAACCATATAAGAAAAGCCTGGATTCAGATTGCTCTCTAGCTGCTTACATTATTTCACTTGAAAATAGGAAAGATTTTAGAAACCATTCACAGTGAAGAAGAGTAAGGACAGGTCAGCATAGTCCTCAAGTCAGTCAGGGACATTTATCCATAGATTTTGCTTCAGGTTTCCCTGGTAGCACTGGAATTCCAGTCCACCTTATTTCCTCATCTCAAACGAAGTTGACAGCATGAATAGGGGTTGCAAAGAAACTGGAGGACATCTATGGCTGCTACCTGTTTCTGCTTTATTCACTATTTTTGGTGATCACATTCATGACTGTATTGACACCTCACACCGAATGAAGTTAATTTGGTTTCCTAAGGCTCTTCTCAGTTCAAAAGCAATGAAGAGCAAACTGTCCATGCTCTATTGGTGGACAACATTAGAGAGCATCTAGATCAGCTGTGGAAAAAGGGCAGAGAACAATGAAACGACACACTTATTTCTGCTTAAAAACTTCTGTAATTTATTGGCCCTGAAGGTCACTGACAGTTTATAAGAAGGGTATGTTTTTCTAGCCTATAGAGACTAAGATAAAGCAATGAAATGCAGAAAAGAAGCTTTTCTGTACAGTGAGTCGTATCAATTAGCTTAGTTGATAGGAAGTACAAACACATTTGATCATACATCATTCAAGGGGAGTTTTTACTCAATAAAAATGCAAAGTATGTTTTTGGAAGGATTTACAGCTCCTTTCTGCTCGCTAATCAGCCATTTACTGGCCTTTACAAACCAGAAAGCTCCCTGATGTCCCAAGAGGGCACAACACACTTGAAAGAAGGCAAGACTGGTCAGCGCTCATTTCCAGCTCTGCTATGCTCCTTATCACTTACTTCCAGCTGCAATCCAGCATCTTTACAAGTAAAGCAGAAAAAGGTCTCTCTCTGTCATCTTATGTACATTCTATCCTCTTGAACATAATCATTATCCTCATAAAAAGCAATTGCCAGGACATGGGCCCTCAGTTCCTCCCAGACTGGTTACCTGGCAGATGACTAGTGAATCTGGAGGCTCTCCCTGAGCAAAAGACTTGATATTCTTCAGCCCCAGAATGGAATTACAGCTGTGTCATGCCCATGGTTGACATGATTCAGAGCAGAACTAAGGAGCCTGAAACAAGCTAAGTTTATAATCTCTTGGTGTTGAAGCAGGCACACACACACATTGAAGGCAAATGCGCACAGGGCAATTTAAAAGGTCAAACATATACTTAATCCATCCAGAGTATTATCAAGTGGAAACTGGTTCCTTGGATTTGTATGAAATTTTTTATTCAACACACACCACATCAAGCCTATACTGGTTTGCAAAAGTCGGTTTCGGGAAATGACTGATGCTTCCCTTCTGAAATATCCCAGTGCCTCTGGCTGCAGTATCACTAATGGGCAAAGCTGCCAGAAGCCGACACTGCTGCTGAAAGCAGTCCTTCCTCCCTACCCCAGCCTCTTCTTATCACCCTTAGGCTGCCCTGACCAAAACCCCCATGTCAGCTCCTCAATCTCATTTACCATAAAGCTGCACAAACTTTTATGCTAACAAAAGAGATGAGCAAGGGAACGAATGGGTGGGGGCAGAAATTACTCCTGCCAGAGGCAAAGTTGACTGGAGACATTATCTTAACAGAGTCAAATCACAGCTAAAATACCCAGTGAAATTTAGAAATTGCATTATCACAGGAAGCAGAAATTCTTCAAGCTCCTTCTGAAAGCAGTTCTATCAGCAAATCTTTCCTCATATGACCACCGTCCTGGTGACAAACAGCTACGTGCACACTCAACTCTATACATATAATTACATACCTACATGGTAGACCTAACCAGGATGGTTCTAGTAGAGCCCAAAGCTGAGCTTCATCTCCTGAAACAAGGAATCTGCTTCACAGTTGTCAGTGTATTTAACATAAAAGCTGAGAACAGACGGCACTATAGCTGTCCTTAATAAGAAGACACTCTAAACCCTGTTTGCCATCAGTAGGATGTGTTTACTTAAAACAAACAAAGCCACAAACAAAAATGTGTAAGTCCCAAACCCAGCAACAACAACAAATCTGACCTGTTCCATTTCATATAAACTACATCATCTCCTGAGTTTGTGACAAGCATTGACAGATAAAACAGTGACCTTATGTAAATTGAGTCAAGCTTACATGCAGTAGTATGAAATTATTTTCAGTCAGGAATTGGCTGCTTTCCCACACTATAATCTGCACTTTTGAGAACAATTATATTTCATCCCAACATGGAAGCCTTACATTTCACATTACAGAAATTTTCTTGCAAACCAGCAAACAAAAAGCACCAAAAAATTTATGCAAGGGCAAAGCTAGTTGGCCTGAAGAACTTTTATGACTGTAACTTCCAAACCCAGAAATAATCATCATAAAGCTTATGAAGTCTCAGGCAAAGGAGAACTTCTGCATGACAGACAAATTGACATCATTTTGGAAATAGTCACTGCCCTGAAAACTAAATTCATGCTAAGAAAAAAAAACACCTCGTGACTTATTTCACAGACAACATTTCCAAACGACTCCAGCTGGTGCCCCCAGATAGCACAAGCAAGCCAACACTGCTGACAAAGCTGCTGACTGCAAGGAGAGGCATGGCTGGAGCTGAACTGGCAGCCTGCAGTATGGAACCACAGAACAAGGAATCGGTCAGCTTGGATGAGGCCTCCTCAAACCTCAACCCCTCTCCTCAAAGTACAATTAATCAAAGTAGAGGTCGGCTATATACATAAATTAGATTAATGATTTTCCATAGAATCATCAGGATCAGGAAAAAAAATAGGCCCTATCAACATAGGGACAGCCTAAAACCAGCAAGCCAGTCTAACTGGGCCATGTTCAAATGTCTGCAGAGTCCAAACAGTATTCCTAAGAACTCTGTATGAACCCACAGGCTCTTTACCTGACAGCCACCTAATAAAATGTCCACTTCATTTAGCAATTCTTTTTGTGGAAGGTATTATTTTGCTCCATCAAAAGTACCACACCTTCCTCTGCAGATTCCAGCCAGGAGTCGCTTTCCTGCCCTTTCCCCTCGGCTCCCATGGCACTGCCCCTGTGCTCTCCCACGCAGGTGGGCAGCACAGAGGGGCTGAGGGAGCTGGACATGAGGGAGCTGCTGACTTGGCAGAAAGATAAATGGCTGGAACAACTCTTCCATATCCTGGGACTCTTAAAATGCAAAGGCCTTAAATGGCCCTTCAAGCTGAGATCCTGGAATATGGGGCGGGTCACACAGATAAGGGAAATGAAGGCTATTCACAAATATAATTGACACATGAAAAAATGATGAGTATTTTACCAGCAACTATTTTCAGCAGTGGCTCTACCTGCATCTGCTCACATAGAGTGGTACATCTTATATAACAACAGACTAAATTAACACTGCTGCATCTTTCAGAAGGTTGAGAAGATCTCTTCAGCTTCCCTGTGCCTTCCAGTACATGTGACCCTGCTACAGATGCAGCAGCAGGGGAATCTCACTTTTCTATCATCATCTTTTTTAAACACGCTTTTATGCTGCTGATAGTGGCTCCTCATATAAAGGCAGGACAGACAACCTTTGATGAGAATTGATATGCAATCCCAGCATTGAATTAAAGCAGGTACTAGATTGCTGGTCCAAGGCTGACATTCAGCCCCAATGGTGGCAAGCCCAGAATAAACATACTTATTTGGTTCTCCTGCCTTCAAGGGAGCATGGGGATGGGTAGCAGGGAAGTGAACCACCACTTCTAAAGGTATAACATCAATCAGAGCAGCACAGCAAATGTCCTCAGTATCTTTCCTATGCCCTTAAAAGTTAGGAGAATTATCAATTGCTGACAAGCTGCCTTTGCTTTTTGGTATTCTGGATTAACAAAAAATAAACCAAAGTTCACAAAAACTGCATCTGCAAAATAGCTCCAAAACCAGTAACCTACGCTGATCCCATGAAAAAGACAACAGTTTCAGTCCTATGGTCCCCATATAGAAAATGCATGTCCAATACAGACAACATGAACCAAAAAATCATTAAAAATACTACGAGAATATTTTAGTACAACAACAAAGGTGCTATACACTTGTGAGTGTGTGGGCGAGTATTAGTTGAAAATCATACAGGCATAATGAAATTCCAGTGGCTTCTGAGAAGGGGGTGACATAGCATCTTTTGTGAGCATTCATTCAAGTTTGACATGAACTTGGTCAACAGGGCAACATGCTGTTAAACAGTATAATAAAAAAAGCTGGACAGCTCAGCATATTAGCAATGGAAATTTCAATTTCTAGTTTACCAATCTGAATATTATTTAGACTGGAATCCAGCCAAACATTAATAGGGCTACCTGCAGGCTGGGCTCTAGAGCCAGTTCCTAGACAAAATTGCTGAATTATCACCAAAGCTAGCCAACCAGATTGTAATTCCAGGATTGCAAAGGTGAGTATTACCTATCTCTTTCACCTATATTAGATTGTGAGGGATCAAGTCAGGTGATTTAGAAAGGGAGATTTCCCTTATTTTTGCCAAACTTTTATCTCTTCTGGGAATAATTAACTGTAGTGAGTTTGAAACTCAGAATCTCTCACAATCCCCAAATATACAAAATCCCTTTATAAATCCACCTTGACCACATAATCTACTAACAAACCTGTCAGAGTCATATAGAAAACTGCTTCTGGGATCTCTGCAGCTTATTAGCATGAAAGCTGTAGGGGAAGAAGAGTTGAATGCAAGAGGCACTCACAAAATATTCCTTTCTATTTAGTTAGGAAGCGAAAATACCATGAGTATATTTCAAAAAGTAAGAAATAATTCTTGTTAAGAAAACTCATTAATAAAAAGTGGTTCGTTTTATGATTTTTTTTCTTCTACTCAGTGCATTGGCAAGTGTTTAGTAGTACTGGGTATTTATTTTCTTTATTTTCATTACTTTCTTCAGTTCTGACATCCAGGCACTTACCAAATGTATATTCAGGCTCCACACTGCAAACAGACCTTCTACTAAGCAGTATTTTATGGGCCTTGTTTCCTGAGACAGACCTCTGGAACCTTTAGCAAAATGGATTCTCCCACCTATCAAGGACAACCTGATAGTACAGGTGGGAACCCTGGAACTGAGCACTAAAAACCATAATGCTATTTATGAGTGAGCAAAGTAAGGGAAAGACTAAAGAACACTTTAAATTTTGAAATTAACAGTGAGCTTGCCATTTAAGTCTGACAGAACTCAAGGTTGTGCTAAATGATATATACAACAGTGATGAAAAACTCCCTCCTGTGCCATTCTACATGCAGTTTGTTCTCAGATGATTTTCATACACCTTCTTCAAAAAACCAGAACAACAGAAGATTTTTTGAAAGTCATCACAGGTCTTGCAAATTCATTATGTTTATAATCTGAAGCAACTTAGCCTTCTACTCATACCACTGTCAGTATTCTGGGTTTTGTCACAAAGCTTGCAATATTAGCATTCTGTATAAAGCTTAAGCTCCCAGAGATGCATGATGAGAGAAGAATCTCATCTGGAGTATGAAAAAAAAATAGCTTGAGTGTGTGATCATTAAGAACAAAAACGTAAATGATGTGCATTTTTATTTTTTATATAAGATCTGCAACTGCAGCATCTCATTATTATGCCAACCTCAGAACTTTGGTTCAAAGGCTACAAACAGATTTCATTCCCACCCATGTCTGGGGTCTGAAATTCCTGAATCTCATTTCTTTTCATGGTAAGAGTTTTTCCTGTCCACAGACCACAAGTGAAGGTCTCAAATGCCTAACTGCAATTCTTTTAGGTGTATATATATTTTAACTACTATTACAGAACTAACATCTTTTGCCTTGAGCCTTCATTCTCACTTAAGGATCAAGAAGTGCATCATCAGCCAGTGGAAGCGCAGAATTTATTCTTGTCATAAGTCCATCTCAAAGCGTGCAGTACAGACACTGGGAGTTATGATGTGCTAAGAGTATAAATGTATTATTTAATTTCTCTGTATCTGTACTCTAATATTCTGAGTTTTTATATTCTGATTGACAAGTATAGAGCAACAAGTCATGGCACAAGAAAAATTGGAAGTCCCAGCTTAAGCTATGTCACAATTTGGAAAATCTGGCAATGTACAGATAATGAATCATCCACAGCACTGAAGATCATTTCTGTACATGTGTGAGGCTAAACCCTCCATTTTTCAATGTACAACTTGTTTAGTCCCTGCTTCAGGTGGCACTTCTCATGTTCAGAATCTTCCTATGATCATCCCTTACTAGATGACTTGTTTAGCTGTGGAGACCAGTTGTTCTGGATGATAATGTAGCTTTTTAACCGAAGTGCATTCCTCCAAAGAGACAATTACTGAAACCTGCAGTTAATTGGTCACCGATAAATGTAAGGACACCCACTCCAGGACTCCCACCCTGATTTAGAAGAGAAACCATAAGCACAAGATGACCCTGCAACACTCACTTAAGGGAGACAAGGCAGTTCAACCCTCTGAGTGTCCAGGTAATCAGTATTACTTGCAGGGCCAAGCAGCTCAGGTGTCACATCTCAGTTCTCTGATAAATTGCAGACCTGCACCTCAAACACTGTCTAAATGCAAAGAGAGAGCACATACCTGAACTGCCCTTTGACTTGAAAAGATTAAAATTACATGAGTAAAATAAAAAGGTTCTCAGAAGAAAAAAAACTAAATTCCAACTTTATAANTAACTATATCCCATGGATCTGACTGTGTCAAATCCCAAGAAAAGAGAAACTGTTGCTTTTTTAAGAAAAACAAAATTGTATGTAAAATCTATTAAAAACTGTGTTGTGAGTTTCTTGGCCGGGGAGTGGTGTTTCTCAATGAACAGAAGAAAATTATTTGGGGAACTACCGACTCCACAGCTGTTACTTTACTGTTGTTAGATCACACCAGAAACTACATAAGGAAAGAAACTGAAAGGTCAGAGCTCTTTTAATGATCGTTTTACAGCTGAACAGAAGCAGGGTACACTGCGTGACACAGGGTTTATCTCTCAGGTCACTAAAAAGTGCACAGCTTTGCAAGATGGATGGTGCCAGCAAAGCCATCACCCAGGCAGACCAGGGAGACAGACACCGTCTTGTCCCTGTATTTTTCATTTAACGGCAAAATGCGATCTTTCCAATGTTCAGCCACAGAGTCAAGCAAGACAGTAGAATAATTTATCAGGCAAGCCCTTTAAGCCTCTCTCAGACACCAGTAAATATGAATGTCTCAGTGGAGCACAACAAATTTTAGGTCCCTGCCTCGTTCCTGAACCTAAGTTCCCTCAGAGAAGTATGTGCTCTCTATTGGACACAGCTGTTAAATGTCAATGATCAGCATCTTCTTAATAGGAAACAGGCTTGTCTAAAGAAAATGTGCAGACCTTTGCCACCTGCAAGGCAGTAAATAAACATTAGTTTTTTGGGTTTATTTGGAATCTTTCAGAATAATATGGAAATTAGACCACTGTTTAATCAACCACAAGCCTCCCACAAAATACAAAGAAGCATTATGTGTTTTCAGAAACCCAGTGATAACTATACATTTTATTTTTAAACTATAACGAAGATTTGGTCATTGAATTGCTCCTTCTCTCACTGGCAGCAGAGGCACCTCCCATTGTGGTGCCTGCCATGTGCAACATCTTTTCTAGCCATGTTCTCCATTAGGCTAACCAGAAAACATTTTTCCTCTACTGTTTACCTCTGTCTTTTCAGCCTCTCACCTTTGGCGTTTCATTATTCTCACTAAATAAAATGGAACAGTATTTTTAAAATAAGTTTGCAAGGGAAGAAAAAGGACCTGTGCAGTCCTTTGGTGCAGATGAAAGTTCTTTGCTCTTCTGGGTCACCAACTAGCAGAGATCCATCCGCATGGGTTAAAGCAGACACTTAAAGTAAAACCTCTCTTTGTTGAAACAGCAGCAGAATGAAACATGGAACCTTTATCTCAGCTGCTCTGTGGAGTTAATCCATTAGCTCTCCTTTCCCTTCTGCCTCTTTTCTTTCAATTTCTAGGTCAAGCTATCAGGTTTCATTCTGCTAACCAAAAGAGGGGATTTAACGCAGCTCCCAAGCAATCGTGTGCTATGAATCAACCACAGCTTTTACAAATCTAACCATACAGAAAGGCATGTTCAAAAGATAGCTGCAAGGAAGCACTGCAAGATGGTAAGCTAAGTCATGCAGGAGCTTCAAGGCAGAAGAAACCAGATGGGCAGGATCTCACGGGAGGACAAACAAAACCTGCCCTGCTGCTGTCTGAATTCTCAGCAGGCAGCAGGACCTGATGTGGCAGTGCCTGCACACAGCCACAATCACCGAAGTGTGTGATGGTGCTCACTGACCCACTGCAACAGCCCTGGGAAAGCTCTGATGGGGGTGTTAATAAAAAGCTTTCTGTAGTTTGTTTCTTTAAGAGCTTTATTTAAACTACACCCATTTGGGGCTCACTATCAGCCAGTTTGCAAATGGTAGAACCATGGCTTTAACATTTATTTTTTTACAATGTAGGGTGAAGTGTAGGATGGCTGCATTTCCAGCACTTTCTGGTAACTCCTTCTGCCAGTATTTTATGCTCTCTCCAACCTTGTATTCTGGCCACCACTGACTCTTCCCTTTTGCCTGTATTTCTTCCCATCTTTACTTCAAAGTCTGTCAGACGCCTAAAAGGTGGAAACATCCTCATTACCATTCCAGACACAAAGTTGTCTTTTATGTCACCACCTAGACAATATTATCTTTATTTCAACACCTCTGAATACTCTCATTAGGCTGTTTTCTCTCAGATCTGTGATCTGTTTTCTGCTGTAGCTAAATGTCATAAAAAGCCAGCATTATCAAGCAGACAATCTTTCCCAGCCACCCCTTCAGTTGTCTTTAATGTAGCACACTGGGTTTTTAGGACATCCACAAGAAACAGATAGGCAATTGGTAGACACACCTCCTTCTGGTGTATTAAAGAAAAAAAAACAAACAAACAAGCAGCTCCCAGCCCCTCTCTCCCCATACAAACTCCTACTCTGACAATTAAGTTTCCCTTATTATCTTCATGAAGTGCAAGAGCACCAGTAAGGTTATCAGTTACACTTAAAAATTCTGCATTTTAATCCAATTTGTCACCCTTAACATCTGCTTATTTTAGTTAATGTAGGAGCAGCCATGTTTGCTAATCTGATTCATGATATTGGACTAAAGTGCTGAGACTTCAAGATTTGCAGGCTAAGTTGCCTTTATATCTTTCTTCTCAGGTAACATGCACAGTAAATAAAAGTTTTTCTGTTCCTGAGAAAACCGGTCTAACTGAGGTAAGTGGCCCCTTCAGATTCGTCTTCTCCAGCTGACTAAACCATCTACACAACACCTGAGCTAAAGAGAACAAAACCAGTTGTGTCCTTAGCAGTCTCACACGTCCTTTTCTACCCTTACTCAGGACATTACTGATGGTGCACCTCCATGGGACAGACTTCCCCAGCAGATGTGCTCTGCAAGCTGAATTCAACTATTCAGTTATGTAAAAGCCTGCTCACTTGTCCCTTCCACACGTTCATATTCTAATTTGAAATCCCACTACTATTGGAAATTAGTTTAGTGCCTGAACTTCGAGATGCAAACCCAGCTGTTGGAGCTTTGGTAACAGAAAAGCTGTAACCTCCCACCTGCACATCTGTGCACATTTACTGATGCAAAAGGAGGCCTCCTGGTCAGCTAGACTTTTGTCCCACTGCATCTGAGCCTGTTAGATGATGCCAACATGTGAGTTAAAACCTGCCACCTTCCATCTCCCCTACATTTTTTTGTTGGAGACAGGAATGAAAAATCAGAATAGGAAACAACAGCTTTATTTCTTAAATTGGTTGAATTTTAGGTCATATTTGGCACTGGCACCATTTTCCTCCACCATCAATATTAAATATAATTTGAACTGTGTCCAGATGTTCCCTCCTTCACAAACAAAACACATGAGCTCATCATCAGGGCTTACCCTTCACTGGAGGGACTGAGAAGTTTTACCTATTGCACTACAAATCTGTTAGAAATGCCTGTCAAACTGCTGGCTGTCCTGTCATGTCACACCACTCCAACAGGGCTCTATGTCACCATTGCTTGCATTATTCCAATTCAAGCATGACTGCTGTGTAACTAAACTGAACAATCCATGAGACAGTCACTAAAGGGAGGTATCTTGTCAGGATGTGATGTCTCAAAGACTGTCACCTGCAAGAGCACGGCTCCCAAGAATAAGGAGTTCTAACTGCCCAGCTGCCTCTTCTCTGCCTTTGCTGAACACAAAAGAGATTTAACTAATTGCACTGTGGAGCCCTGGGCGTAATCAGAGAACAGTCTGGATTGGAAGGGACCTTTGAAGACCATCTAGTTTATCCCTGCTGCCATGAGTAGGGACATCTTTCACTGGATCAGGTTACTCAAAGCTCTGTGCAACTTGACCTTGAACACTTCCAGGGATAAAGCATCCTTTTCTGGGCAACTGTTCAAGTGCCTCATCACCCTCTGAGTAAAGAATTTCTGCCTAAGATCTAATCTAAGTCTACCCTCTTTCAGTTCACCCTTGTCACTACAGGCCTTGGTAAAATGTCTCTCTACATCTTTCTTACAAGACCCTTTTATTATATCGAAAGGCTGTGGTGACAGCTCCCCAATGCCTTCCCCAGGCTGAACAACCCCAACTCTCCCAGTCTGTCTTCACAGCAGAGGTGCTCCAGCCATCTGATCAACCTTTGTGGCCATCCTCTGGACTTGCTCCAACAGTTCCATCCTTCCTGTTCTGAGGACCTGAGCTGGATGCAACACGCCAGGTCAGGTGTCCTGAGAGCAGAACTGAGAGGGAGAACCACCTCCCTCGACCTGCTGACCATGGTTTTTTAGGCAGACCAGGATTTGACTGGCTTTCTGGGCTGCAGGCACGTTACTAGCTCATATTTACTTTTTTCATCTACCAGTATCCCCAAGTCCTTCTCAGCTGGGTCGCTCTAAATCCATTCATCACCCATAATCTCTCTTTGCTATCCAGTGCTTGCATTCCAGCCAAGACTTTCTAACGGTTTTGAATGAAACAAATACAAGGTAGCATGCTGTGATGAAAAGATTCAAAGAGGTGGCAAACAAATCATACTGGTCAACTTAAACAGAATAGAAATATATATATTTTTTTTTTACCCCATGCACCAATCTGCTCTATTTTAGGCTATTTTAGAGAGTTGTGAGGTATTTTATTGCTACTATTTTCCATATGGCCAATAAAACCAAGTCAGCTTAATACTCTAAGTCCAACTGTGAGTGCCCTGGCAGCAAAAGAAAATTGTAACTGCTAGGTTTTAAAACCTGTAACATCCCTACAATAGTTCTTAAACATATAAGAGTGATCTTTTAGTAAAATTCCAGATATCCAGTTATGTAGGCACTTTACAGGATCAGAAGCAAATGCACGTGTTCTGGCAACATTCTTTTTCCAATAAAAGTGCTTTTTTGTGGCCCTTGTAATTCTGGAAATTACCTAATACAGCTAAGGCTATTATTTGAAAAAGATATATACAACTCAAGCTTATGGTCTGTAGCCCCAACCTTACAGACCTGTAACCATTTGGAAAAATACTTGCTCCTCTGAAGAATCACATGCACTTCATTACTACTCCCTACATGTCACATAATGCATATAATGAATTCTGCATATAATGAATTTGATGATAAAGGAAAAAAAATATATAAAGATACTAAACCATAGCAATAGTGAGAGGAGCAGAAAACAGACAAGATTGGAGGACGGTAAAAGGTACTATCCAAGGGATTTATGGATTGTACAAAAATGCACATGCCTGGGAGGCACTATGAGACAAGGCATTTAGATTATAGTATGCACAAATATATTCACATAAAGAAAAAGCAACAAGGCTGTGCATGCGGTGCTAATGCTGCTATTGCCTGAATTTTGAACATAAAAATATGTGGAGGACCATATTCTAAGGCTTTTTTTCACATTGCATGCTCAGATGGTAGAAAGGAATGCTAGAAAGAAAAACTCCATATATAACACCAAGATCCAGAGGGCTTGTCTTCTACTGAACTATAAAGACTACAAATCAAAAGTATTTGTCTTCATGGTTTTTTCTGAGCTGGACACCTTTTCTTGCTGAGGTCATACAATAAATCAGGTAAAAGGTCTTCAAAGAGTCATTCTGTAAGTACCAAGCCAGTCTTCACTGGAAGATGCAAAATCACTTCTTGTCACATGGGAGTACTTGTGTGATAAATTTCAGCTTCTTACTTGTGCAATTCTACCGATACTACACAGCTAAGAAAAACCCTACCCACTGTCTTCAGACATTTTATTTGCCCCTCTTGTGCTCAAAGAAGCCCCCTTAAAATTTCACAAAGGTATTTACCTTCGGGGGAAAGCAAGCCCAAGGATTTAATGCCTAGGCTGACAAGGTAAGCAAAATTAAGTGACTGAAAGCAGATTATTAAACTGGGAATAATGAGGTAACTGTTGATCCTGTATATGTGAGGTCAGATCATTTATGTCAAATAGACTCATGTAAAGATACATATCACAGGGAGGCAAAAATATGTGCCATTCTCACAGGTCACAATCTACCTCAGTTCCAGCTGGCTGAGGTTTCCTCTGCACCACGAACTTTGCAATGGTAAAGGATTCAGAGGCTGTTACAGATAAAACGGATGTTAAACATAAAAGCACATGTACTAAAACAACATACTCTGCTGTGCATTTAAACATAAGACATTATACAGTGAACTTACTCTTGATTTGTTACGCACTTCCTTTCTATTCTTTCAGGACAGAGTTTTGACTTCACAGAGGAAGCCTGAAATATGAAATTGGATTGTGGGTTGGAAGCAAGAAGACAACTTCAATATGATGGAAAAGCACTCATTTAGCTTTCCTTGTGAAGTCTGAAATGAGACAGGCTAATTATATGTGGGGAATGTGTCCTATCCCTGAAGACAATGACTATTAGGGGGTTTATCAGAAAGAACATGTCAGAAACAGATTTTCCAACAGTTACATTGAAATTACACGTGTAAAAATGTGCACGTGTTTCTATCTAAAGCATCACCAAAAAGCCAAAATCTGTCCAAAAGTAATTGTCCGCTGACATATTATTTGAAGAGCCCATAAACATGAGAGGATATGACAAACCATTCTCCTCCTATGCAACCAGGTTTATAAATGGGCTGGTCACTTCTTTAAAAGAAAAAAAGGGAAACAGCCAATTTCTACAGTCTACTTTCAGAACACCTCTAGCTTGTGCAATCCTAAAGAAAATTCACTGTTTGGTATGGAAACAGGAGATGGGCAATGCACTGGATTGTTTTTGTTAGTGTTTCAGGTAGACATAGTCCCAAACTCTGTCACATAATCCTTGCCATCAGTTGAAAGGGACAGGCAGAGTCATGCTTCTGCAGTTTTTGGAAATAACAAGCCCCTTGAAAATTCCTGGCTAAACGTCTGTTTAAGTAGGGTCAAACTTCTCAAAGTTTCAAGATATTTAAACAGTTGCCAAAGCTAGATGCCAAAAGCTGAACTCCAAGCTGTATATTTGGACAGCAAAAACTCCTCATACACACAACAGATTCCACTAAAACCAATACAAGAAACAGATGCCTGGTGTTCCTGAAAACAGCGGGTTATATGTCAGTGGAGCAACAATAACTTAAAACCAACTATCAGAGGGGGAATAATGTTACTTTGCTTTCTGTGGAAAACAATCAAAAAGGCACAGTGAAATCAGCACAGATTTAGTGAAAAATGCATGTTATAACTTAAAAATAGCATTACTGCTGCATAAGATGACTACTGCCAATAAAAGCCTCGTTTTTCTGAATAGCAGCATATTAGTCATCCTCTGATGCCTAACAAAGAGAAAACTGGACAAGCTGCAAGGAGGACCAACTGCGATGGATACTGAAGAGATGCTAACAAAACTGTTTCAGGCTTTATACTTACTGTGTCAGTGCTTTAATTCCACCTGCTTTCAAAGACTCTTCTATCATTTGTCTTGCATACAATTATATCTCAGAAGGTGGGTGCATTTCCTCTACCTTTCATCACTCTTCTGCCTAGGGATTTATGTGGGTCTATCAATGACCAAACAAAATGAACTGCTGTAAATGGCAGCTGTACTCAAGTGATTAAAAAAAAAAGTCAGTAATTTGAGTTTCAGAGAGGTATAAGGACAAAATTTCTCTAGCAATTTCAGGATTGCACAGATCACCAAAGGAGAGATTTTTAAAGGAAAATAAAAAGAGTCAGGTACTGAAATGCTATCAAAAGTCAATGCAGGTGGGAAGCCAGCATCTTTAGTGTCTCCTGAGAATTTAAGCCTTGAGGGAACAGCTAACTCTGCTTTCCTTTGATGCACTGGATATAGCTACTGGAGCCAATCTACTGCTTGACATTCAGTTCCATGCAACATACCACAAGTTATTTTGCAGGGCAAGATGATCATTAGGAACAGGCATGGTTGTTAACTAACATCAGCAAATATCTGCAGGAATGGCAAACCTATTGTGAAATAATGGAGGTGAAGCTCTTTTAAAAAAACCTTGGTATTTACATATCTTCATTAATAGTAAAACACATTAATGAGAAAAACTGGTGCAGCAAGGAAGCTCTCAGAGGCTCTCGGGGGATCAATTAAGATAGACTTATTTGAAATAAAACTGTTTAGAAGGACACATGAAATGTAATCCAGGGCAAGGGAGATTCCCTGTTTAAAGAAATGGTTGTTTCTCAAACTATTGATGAGCTTTCTACACTTATTTTGTAAATATACAATTACAACTATGATTCCAAAAGACATGGAAAGCCTGAATTGTAGTTTTTCCACTTGTTGCTTACTGCCATATAATGAAGGAACTTCAACCTAAGAAGGTGACCTTGCATCATTTAGCAAAATATGAAGTTCACCTAGGAAGCAGTGGCATTAATTTTGTCCTCCAACAATGGTTTGCTTAAAATCTGCCTCTCATAATGTCCACATTTACCTCAGAACAGAGACCATCTTTGCTGAACATTACTGGATAAATGGTTGATGCTTCCAGCAATAAAATTTTAAAACTGGGGTGAATCAGAACACAACAAAAACATAAAGGACTTAGTCTAAATACTCATCTTGGAAAGGTTTACTTGAGGGACAACCCCAAAGATCCTAAATAAGATATGTTCTCCTGCCAACAAGTGTTGTGCAAATAGTCTAATTAGGAGATGTTCTCAGCTGCCAGA
Organism: Daphoenositta chrysoptera; assembly: GCA_013397915.1. Classification (NCBI taxonomy): domain Eukaryota; kingdom Metazoa; phylum Chordata; class Aves; order Passeriformes; genus Daphoenositta; species Daphoenositta chrysoptera. The sequence goes on from VZRO01002622.1 coordinate 1,749,137, forward strand.
GGCAGACTGCTTCACAACCTGGCATTTCTGCCAAATCACTGTAAAGGAGATGTGTCCCAGTCTTTGTAAAATACCCACTGCAGTTTCCCCTGTTGAAATGCTAGACATTCTTCCACAGACACCTCTAGGTAGCATTTGAGTTAATCTTCTAATTAATTCACTTGGCAATATAATTAATTAAAGGCAGATTCTGCCCTGCTAGATACAAGACCCCTAATTTCCACTTCCCTCCCCAGATTTAATTAATACTGGAGTTGGTTGAAGCTCCTGCCTCTTCTATCCTACAAAGACTGATGTTACTTTTGCCATGAACTGCTCTAACAACCAACTAGGACACGTTCACTGGCATTTCATAGGAAGGGGAGCTGAAGGAGTGAGAGCTCCCAAGTCAGAGAGATCTCTCACAGTTTAGTGTGAAGCCAAGTTGGAAGAAGAATAAAGAGATGATGCTCTTTGGTGGCACATAACTGTCCTGCATGAAATTTACAATTGGCTTCCCATAATGCCTCCCTTTTATAGCATCATTATCACAGAGTAATTTACAATCAGCCTCACCAGTTACATTAACAGTCTCTTGCAAGTTTATAAAAAGAAGATTGTAGCAAGAAATGTCAATTAAAAACACATTAAAACAGATGCACTGTGAGAGACATCAAAGTTCCAGTCCCAGCTTGCAGGAGGAACAGGTGGCACATGCAGCCTCCACAACTTGTTCAGCACCCTTCAGGCCTGAGCAAGGAGAGACCCCAAAGGACTCCAGAGGGAGTTTCTTACTTGGTGGAAAGGTGATCTCTAGGATGCAAGGAGAACAGAAGAGTATAATGAAAAGAAAATAGCAAATTGTCTTGAGGATGCAAAAAAAGCAGTAGACATCTCAGCTACTTGACACTGCAAGAGTAATACAAATTTCTTTGGTTAAGTACAGTTACTTCCTAATTACATGAAGGTTGGGATCAGAAACTTCTTTCTGAGCTCAAAAAGTATACTAACAGCTACACACATCCTCCAGGTTATTGTAAATGTAAAAAAAAAAAATCCACCAATACTATGCTAATTTGCACAAAATTAATTTATGTAAATATAACCAAGGCAGGATTGGGATTGTGAGTCAGAGAATTCAGGCTAACCTCCTTTCCCTCTGCCTGATTAAAGCAGGGATCTGAAGAAAGCAAGACAGGGATAGCAAATTGTTTGTAGCAACAGTTAACCTCAAGTGGATGTTATTCTCAGAGCAGGGAAGCAAAAGAGGAGTGGAGAAAGGGCTTGTGCTGACAGTGCTGACGGTCCATTAACTACAGCAGTTCTGCTGCCCAAATGATCAAACTTAGGTTTAGCAGCAGTACATCTTCTCACTTTACAAGGAAGGAACAGAAGGGGCTTGATCTAGCTTATCAATTTTGAGCTTTTAGTCCAACTGACAAGAATCTACTCATTAACAGAGACCTAAGATCTGAAAGAATTCATATTACTGATTTACCATATCACCTAAACATAACCTCCAGATTCCCTAATTGCTCTTGTGTTTCTCTTCACATCACTTGAACAAGAGAATCAGGGATATTAAGACCACTTTCATGCACTTGATTAAAAGAATACAAACTCCACAAGCTGAAAGCCTTTAAAAGCCCTATAGGTTTATGAAAAAAAAAGGTGAGGTCATTATGCTCTGGTATTCTTCTCAGCTGCCCTCAGTGGGTATCAGTCATCATTACAGCACTCAGAATCATAATGGACTCCAACAGTTTAATAATGATTGCAACACCCTTCCTAATGAGGTTGGTGCTGCCCTCTGATGTGAATATTCATAAAACTGGGCTGGTAATGGGTTCTGTCTTGATTAGCAGGCTGTGGTTCTGTACCATGTTTGAGAGACATCTTTTGATGCAAAAAAAAAAAAAAAAATCAAATTAAATCCTTGTTTCAAGCAGAGTAAATGAATTTGACTTTAGGTGATCAAGAGGGGAAAAACTTCTAATTAGAGACGCAAGCAATCATCTTGTTCAGTGTTCTTTCAAAGAAGGGCTATAGGGACACAGAATCCTAATAAACCTTCCCTCAATCACCTTTTAGATAAATGTTAAGGATTAAAATTAAATGTAATTAAAGTTTGTTAATCTGATGTGGTTTCCACTGATAGTCCTTCATTTTTTTTCTCTGCCCTGTTATCCTTTGCTTATTCCTGAGTCCCTCTCCTCTCTTACTACCAGTATCATCTCATCCACCAGGGGAGGCAGAAAGGCAAATTGCTGCTTGGGATATCAGACCCCAGCTGTAATTAAATCGATGGATTGGCACTTGCTCACATCACACTGCTCCCACACTGCATATGGCAGTCACTGCTGCATCTGCTTTGAACACGGGGGTTTTCACAGCTTCCATCACTGCAGAATCAGAAGTATGTCCCAAGTAATTAAAATACCAACACTTCTGTTTCCTTGTTTTTGAAGACAGAGGTGGGCACCTAGTCCTCTCTTTGCAGTTGTTGACAATTTCACCTCATCACTAGAAAAGTAAATGAAATCAGCCTCCAAATATTAGGATTTAAGATTCTGTCCATTAAGTTAATAGAAAGACTTCCATTTTTTCCTAGGTCCAGAATGAGGCCATTACACCCTCTGGGCTGCCCTTGAAGCCAGCCGACCCACAGAGCCGGAATTCATGGGATTACCCTTACAAGTAAGAAGTTTCCTGTCTAATAAAACAAAAATTGCAGCTATCCTGCTGTTAATCTAGCCAGGCGGAAAGAGACTGATTTGAGCTAAGCTGCTGCTCGCTTTTGCAAAGAAAAGAAACCAAACATTTATCCCTCTCTGTTCACACAAGATGTTCACTGCACAACGAGAAAAAGAAGAGGAAGACAGGGTCTTTGTTCACCAGTAAGAACTGGACTAGACTGGAGGAATAATAATAATAATAACAACAACAACAATAATAGTAACAGTAATAATAGTTTTGCACTCCAACATCAGTCACAGCAGAAAGAAGTCTGCAGCAAGGAAGGGATTTCTAACCATATGATAGGCAAGAGGAGAAACAAAAGGAAGATCTGGAAGTGACTCTGAAGGTAGGAAGTTCTTTCAATCACAGTACAAAACCTGATACAGATGCCTAGTACCTCTAAACCTCTAATAAGGTGTTAATTTGAGCTGTCTATCCCATTGCAGCCTTATGTAGTGCTGATCTGAATAACGGGGACAAGACTGCCAAAACCGCAGAACAACCAACATCTAAGAGCCAGGTTTCGCCCTGCTCTCCTCCATTTATAATCAGCCAGAATTAAGTTGGGCAAAAGATGCCTTCCCATCCCTGCTCGGATGCTCAAAAGCGTGATGAAATAATGAATTCGTTACGGAATCCAGGCCTCTGCCCTCCCAGCCCGGCTTCCCTTCACCAGCGCCCGCTCGGCTCCCGGCCAGCGCTGTTTCCCAGCCCCCGCACGTCGGTGCGCGATCGCAGGAGCGCTCGGTATCTCGGCGAGCAGCTGCTGTGTCACTGCCAGCCCTCTCCTGCGGCAGACCTGTCACTGGCCTCGGCAGCTCAGCGCCGAGCCCGCAGACCACCGGGGGCCAGCGAGCAGATGGCTTATCTCAAAGTCTAATTATCGGTGCTGACTGAAAAGCCTGCAGCCGAGAGCAGCGTGGGGCAGGACTCTGCTGGGTTACTGTTTTGGGGAAATGGTGGCAAAATAGGATGGGTTAAGGATGGATGAATGAGATTTTCCTGCCGGGCTCCCAGCGCACCACAAGGTGTTAGCAAAAGCAGGGCTGAGTTCTGGTCTGGGTTCTGTTGACATCTGGCTTGTTGTGAACACCCTGGGAAACATGAAATGGTTTTTACAAAAACACAAACAAAATCAAAATCCTCCTAGCATCCTTTTCAGGTTTCACAGAAAATGGTGCAGCAGGAATTAACTATACTTCCTTCTCTTTTGTCTGCAGTAAACACTGCATGCTGCACTGAGCTGCACAGACCATACTCAATCTGAGCTGACAGCTCAGAACAGATTCCAACCATACCTTTCTTTTTTCCTGAGCTTGCAATGAAAAGAACAACCCCAAATAAGTGAGCTTGCAACTCAATTTTAACCACACCTGTTTCATTCACTATAAGAAAAGAACAGCAACATAGGCAGCCATATTAAAATGAAAATCAACCAAGAAGTTCTGAGTTTTGGTTTTAAATCTAGGCAAATTTAGAGCTAACTTTCAGCTCAAACTAAGAAGATAGTAAGGCTGACCCAAGGTGAAAGCAAACCAGCACGCCAATGCCCCTCTGTGCTTGTCAAACAACCACCTCAACATCCTTGGGTTAGCCTGGGGACATCCCTGTTCTGCACTGGACCTTGTTTGTGATGCTGCCTGCTCTCCAGTAGCAGTAGGTACTGAGTCTTGTCCTAGACACCACTGATCTCATACTTTCTCCTCTGTCTATAAAAACTCTAGGTTTCATCATCTAGAAGAGTGTGGATCAGGCTAAGAGTCAAGGAACTCATTTCAGTTTGAAAAAAACAGACCCTCCTTTCCCTTTTCAGACAAATGACGAGTTGAATACCATCTTATCAGTAACACTGTATCCCAAACTGTGGTGAAAACCATCACTTTTCTTTCAATTGTGTCAGTTACCCTTCTGTATCTGAAAATGCTAATAGCTGCTTTATTCCTGTTTAGCAACTATGACAATAAGAAATTCTCCAATGACAGAAAAAAGCCTCATTGTGGCAACTTTACGAAGGAACGAAAAGTCACAAAAGCAAGAACTGCATTATAAGGAATGGCCCTAGTGAGACAGACACTAATGAAACTATTTAAATGAAAAAGTGAGGAAAGGAGGACATGTCTGAAACTCAAGCAAAATATTACCCAATTCTGCAAATCAATTGTAGTACTAATGAAGAAGATAAAAAGGGCCATATGGTGTTACATGAAAAGGGCCATGTGCTGTTACATGACAACCACATGGCTGAGGGCATCCCAAGGCCTTTTAAGAGGAGAGCATTTGTATCGACATCATGAATTAACATTTGTATGTATTGCCTTCTACAGCCTTGAAGCAACCAACAGTTGTTTTGCTACTCAGTATGTCACCAATTCTGTGTACTTCCCACTAACCCGCCTTTTTGCACTTGTGTGCAAAACAGTCTGTGACAGGCATTTAGAAACTCCATTCCACACAGCCAGACATCACAGAGTAGAGAACAGCAGCAGGAGATTGCTCCCCCCATCTTCAAGGTTAGGGAGATGCATGTAACTGGACGCAGCAGGGAAGGCAGAAGAATCCCCTCTAGTTGAGTATCTGCTTACCCAGAATTCTGTAAAATGCTTTATGCTGATAAAAAAGAGACCATAAAATGTTAGTATGAGTTGACAAATAAGCTGCTTATTCCATTGTACAGCTTATTCTAAGTGTGTCCCACAGTAAGTTGGAGCAACCTGGGCATGACGTAAATCAGCAGGCTGGCAGTGCTCTCCAACAGGCTGCCTCCCAGCCGGGGGCTGGAAGTGCTACAGTGAGAGAGCTCTGCAGGACACAGCACCGACCTGCTCAGGCCATCTGAGGGGACATCTTTGAGCAGCTGGTTTGAGAGTAGGATGTCCAGAGCAGCTGCAGTTCAAAGGAGGCTTGGACCTGCCACACGTACAACACACCGCTGCTGCCTCTGCGACCATAATACAAATGCCTTTGGAGGTGTTCCCATGCTCGGGTATATTCAGTGCTTCATTTGCTTCTCCTGAATAGTACAAACCAAGCAAACATGGGGTAAGGATTGGAACTTCAATACAAGGCATTAAGTAGGACTGTGTAACATCTGCAGCCCTAGATTTCAATTTTGCAATAGAGGTGTCAATAAAAAAAAGGAAGAGGAATTTAAACAATGACAGTAAAATACTCCTAATTACATATCACCTGTGTCCCTAAGAACCTGTATGACTTAAGAGTTCACAGTATCTTTTTAATAAATCCAGCACTTGCCACAATTGCACAAAACACCATAGGTATGAAAGTATTCTATATTAAAAAAAAAAAAAGAAATTTCTACTGGAATGCATAGACACACTGAGATACAAAGCACTGGCTGAAAGGGACAATGGGTAGGATTCAGCAGACTCCATCCCACAGCAGTCATTATCAGATGTTTACAGGCACATTGTGAAAAGCATGTAAAGGAATTAACTAGCCTATAGGAAACAGCAATTATGTCCTAAAGCAAGAACCTTGGATTTTTTTTTTTAAAGTGAGAATGACTGAAAAATGGATCAGACCAAAACCCCACCTTGCCCAGCGTCTCTCTCACTTGGTAACAACACCTGGGCATAAATGAAGAGAAGAACAAATAAAGTTTATAGTTAATTATACTTCTTCTGAATGCTCTCCTAGTTTCTAGGTATGTCCAGCTACGGCATTTTAACTAAGCTACACCTGGTAACCTTGTGTTTCATAGGTCCTGATGGATTTTTCTTTCTCAAATTCTTCTTTTCACTTTGCAGACCTATGCGAACTTTTGCATCAAAACAACCCATGGCACTAAGATCCCAGTTTACAGATGCTATGAGAAAAAAGAAACATTGCCTTTCATTTGTTCAACTTTATTAACAATCTCCAGTTCTTGTATGAGGAGATATAGTGAACAAATATTCTGTTTTGATATCCACAATTTAAGAAGCCCATATCCCAGGTTTCCTCCCCATAGTTTATTTTTCACAGTACAGAGACTTGAATACAAAAATTGTTGTAAACCTTGAATTATATTTGTCACTTTTCTCTACATCTTGCCCAGTATTTTTTTTTTCCTGAGATGGAGGGACAGATGATAGAAGGGGCAAAGGAAAACTAGTCACACAAAAAACTAGAGATGAGGATGCTCCACGAATTTATTCATTGCTATAATGATGTTTTCAGTTTTACTCTCTGTTCCTCTCCTAACAATCACTAACATTCTTAACACGAAATTTGGCTTTTGAAGCCTATTTGGTGGTAATTTTGAATGCTATTTATATTCATAAAAACCTGAAAGTCCTGTCTCAAATCTTATTACAATGCTCTGAGTCTCAGCAAACTTCTTTCTGCCCCATTCTTCCTAAGGTCAGTTTGGATGGTCATTAAGTTCAATCAGGATTCTTTTCATTTCACCAGTGAGTCTAACTTATTACCTTATATTCAAAGGTAATACCTAAGAGCAATATATTAGTATTTATCCTTTTTCTACCTCAAAAATCTTGTCCTAAATTTCCTTGGGAGAAAAGGGGAGGGAGACTGGATTATCTGCCTGCTTATATTCTCCCCAAAGCTTGACAGACATTCTAGATGTGATACCCTGAGTGTCAAAATGATGGTAATTCTGTCAGAACTAGACATAAGTAAGCACTTCCATAAATTACACAGGCTACTAGTGGCCTTTGAAGACACATCCAAAAATGAAGGCATATCTCTGCTCCAAAGCCAGCTACACTGTTTAGCCTGTGTACCAAGTCCTGCTTATGATGTAGCTCGTGTTGTGTAGTCAGGGCACCTCAGGCTCACTCTGCTAAAACCACAGCACTTTCTACAGCAGGTCTCCATAACAAGTCCCTAGGTTTAAGCAGCAGAGCTCAGCTCATGTGTGCAGCTATCACTGTTCTTGTCACTGTCAGCAGCTGGCACTGGTTTTCAGCTCCAGTTCATCTGACACTTCATGGTTTCCCAGCTACACAGTCACCTCCGTAGAGCTCCAGTAGAAGCAATATTGTAAAGTGTTCAATCTCATCTAAGTTTTTCCTCCCCAACAGTTTCAGGTTGAGACTGTGAGACAACACACCTGCCATTAAGCATTCCTTGCTATGACACCTACTTCACCTATTTTACTGCTGGAAAGAATAAGAATTTTTCATCTTGCTCTGACTCAAAACACAGAAGTAAATAATTGTCCTTTGAGCTCTCACCTTACTGAGACTTTGACTTCTACCTATGAAAACCTTGAATACTTGGAGGTCTAGCCCATCTATGTCTCTATTTTTTTTCCTAGTCTCTTTCACTAATCTCTAGGCTTGTAGACCTGAAATCTTGTGAAGGCACTCTTGTCACAAGATTAGCATTAATATTCCTGCAACAAAGAAAGATTAATAAATTAAGATGCAGAAGACTGTTGTGGACACACCTAAGCATAATTCCAGAATCTCTTAATATAAAAATACAGCTAAAAATTTTGACAGAGAAACTTTAGGGAAAGACAAGTATTCATCCCTCTTTCCCTCACCCTACTATTCTCTGCAGATTCAAAGCAGCATCTCATGAACTCAAGTACTCTGAAAGTAACATTGCACAACATGCTACATCCTGACAGGCACCTGTGATTAAAGGTGCCTGATAAAAATACTTCATGGTAGATTCTTGATTGCCTCACACTTGGTCTCTAACATGGGAGACAGCTGAAATTAATATTGCAGTATATAGTTCCAACTCAGTAAAGCAGAATAGCCACATTCTACTTGCTTACATGATTATAAATAAGTATAATCAATAAATTAGTATAAATTGAAACATATTTTTGCAGAAGCATCAAGCATGGATGTCTACTGCCTATCCTCTCACAAAGAGAAATTAGGATTAAAAAAATCCATTAGTAATGTGAGAATATTATGTCTATAATTTTGCTGCTAATAGATGTATTTCTTTTACTTCACTCCTTCACTTCCTCTCACTTTTGGCTTCTCCTTCTAGTAGCTAGGAATTTCAGAAGAATCAGCAAGTTTAATCACTGGATGGGCCATTAGTCAGTCAATATAAATCTCTTTTTTCAGTGTCAAAAAATGGTCTTGCTCTAGTAGAGACCGACCTGCAAAGAAGAGTGTAAAATACTCAACCAAGATGATACCCCATACACATTAGAAATACATAATTATGTGGCAAAATACCCTCATATTTAAAATTTCTTTAGGGAGAGATGAATTGACTTAGTTTGAATGTGTCTATTGCTTTGAACATTGGGTAAATTGTACAATTTCCCAAGCATGCTACCCATTACCAACAAATCCTAAATATTTCAAGCAGACAGGATACACAGTAATGTATTTCATCTGTTCTAATTTTATCTTTATTTGCATCCATAATGTAATGGAAAACATACCTGTGCTAACTAAGATTTTTGCCTGTCACAGCAAGCTGGATGCCTTGCTCAGTAACTATTACCAGGCGCTTTTCTTCTCCCAACAACAATGAACCAGTCTCTTGTTTTGTCACTATTCATGGTATCCTAGAGCTGTTTCATAGCTTTAGGAGACTACCCCAGTTTTTAGACACATGGGAATAAAACCCCTCTTTTGTGAAATCCAGTAAGTCATGTGGTAAACTGGAATCCAGTTGCTACTGGCAGGTGCAGGAGCAGCTGGGACAAGAGCACAAACACAGTTCCTTCACTGCAGTCTCAGAATACTCTGAGTGTCAGTAACAGCCAGCTTATGCAAGGTGACAAGCACACACCTTTCTGGAGAGCAAGCAAAGGCTACAGTGCTGCCCTATCTGCTGGGCCACGGCCTGGAATTTTGTGCAGCATCTCTGGACAGGTGAGGTCCTGGGAAGGGTTTGGGTCCAGAGTCTCTCAGGCAGGGCTAGGACTTTCAAAATGAAATTTCTTTTAATTAGGGAGCTAGTCTGTGTAACTGGATTTGGATGAAAATGTAGGTGTTGAAATTAAATGGAATCATGCCTAACTTAGAAAATTAAATTCGTGCACTGCAGAGACAACACATACAAAGTCTGTCTGTGTAGGGCATGTTTGCTATGGGAAACCAACCACAATCATTCCTAAGTTAATTAATTGTTTGGTGTTAACAGATGCTTCATAACTGAACTGAAATTTTCAAAATTCCTGTTCTTGTGCTGCTGAGTCATTTGGACAAAATGCGCAAGGCTACGGGAGAAAAGTGCTATACTCAATAATGGTTTCACTGATAATCACATTACTGTATCTGTTCTTCAGCTTTCATACACTGAACTTCTGGGGTATCAAACTTCTGGGGGTTCTTGAGACAAGGACTTATTCCTAATGCTGAAAACAATGGTGTTCTATGACCCATGACTACACCTAATAACAAACGTAATACTCGAGGGACTGCAGGCTGTAAGCTTAGAAACTAAGAAATATATCAAAAATTCAGTTAACTATTTTTTCCTGTTTTCTCCAAGATGTTTCTCTAAGCAAAAGTCTTCATTTCCTTTTAGCACAGCCTGAAAAATGACAGTAGAGAAAACTTTTTACTCTGTCTCAAGTTCTGAATAAAGCTGTGGATCCTGTTCTTTACTACAGATTTTCAGAGTTGTAAAGATTTTGTTGTTTGTTTTGTTGGTTTTTTCTTAAAATGATGCTACCCAACTGTGAAGAGGATAAAAAGAGAAAAATCAAATCATATCTACGGGTAGGCAGTGAGACAAACAACATGGTGAGCAAGAAAATCCAGTGGCATCCTCTTCCTCACCTCACCTGATTTAATAAAATCCAGACACAACAGACTACACCCAGTCAAGGATAACCATGGGGACAGGAGGCGACATTGAAGTGCAAAACAAATTAGTTTTTTGGTTTTGCCAGGACAGGTTGTTGGGGAAAGGGACATTAGGAGGGCTACCCAATGCAGGATGATTCACAAGCTCACTGTTCCAATTCCCCAGGGATAAACAAACTTTTCTCTGATGAAATCAGAGTATGCAAAAAATTTACATGACTGATGAATCGGTAACACAAGAATATTCTACTAATTTGTCTTCTAAATAGGCAACTAAACCAAGGTAACTTATCTATTCTTTATGTGCACCCCTTGCATTAAAAAAAAATTTGAAGGTTCCCATTTTTTAAGTAACATGAAGTACGACTATTAAAAACATATTTCAGTCAATGAGTTACTCAGAAATTATTCTAATAGTCATTACTGCTGAACTTGAACATTGTGATTCATCACCTTAATTCCAAAGACTTTCTCTGTTCCCTGACTAGGCTTCCTAACTACTCCACTGAAAATACACAAAAGACTTTCTATAACTGCTTCCTTCAATTACACTTCAGAACGATGAAAATACTTCCAATACTTCACCGGTCTTAAATAAATTATGAAATCCAGGGCAGACTTTCCAAAGTAGAAATGCTTGGTTTACCAACTGCACAATGGCTTTGATTTCCCCAGTTATGAAGGGCTACATTTTAACACCATCTTACAGGAAAGTAAAACCTGGAGCAAAACTCAGAAGAGATTAATAATAAAAGCAATGGCAGCTCCAGAGGAGCTCCTGGCATTAAAGTTTACCCAAAGCTCGCTTGTTGCCTCAGCTTTCACCAGTATTCTCTGACTGCAGTAAACTCAAGTGAACAGAAGAAGACAAGGGCAACAGAAATATTTTTTTAAAAATTCTAAAAGTAAATCCAAACATCTTGTAAAAGAAATTTCCTAATAAAGCATGACACAAAGATATTTCAGCAGGTCTATTGAAACGATGTCCAGCTTGAGCAAGAAGTGACAGCAATCATCTCATCTTTGTGCCTTGCAAGGCCAGTGGCTTTACTTAAGGAAAACTCCCAGTGGAGAACTACAGAAGTTCCATGGCACACATCCACCTTAAAAGATTGACTGCCATAAAACAAACCAAAATTGTTCCTCTTTCAAAATACAATTGAGGAAAAGCAGGAATACTATAGCTCACAAAAGTGAATTTTTGTGGCAAGTAAATACGATACAGCGAGCAAGAAGCTGAAGAGAGAATACAAAGTTCTTGGCAGTGGGAAAAGGGGAAAGAGCCTGCATAGGAGGTAGTGCAATTCCACTGGGAATATGAAATGGAAAGGGCATGTTAAGGGAAGAAAGATGAGAAGCACACCTGAAGGGGGAGAAAGTGTAAAGCAGAACAAAGACTGCATTTAGGTGAGAACAGAACTGTGTAGGTCATTTCTTTTTAGATGGCAGGACACCAGATACCAGCTAGGTAGATCACTACTGTTTTTCTAACAGAATGTCTTAGGTTTCTAACATCATTCATTGCTTTTTCATTAATGTGGCCTTTCCTTTAGTGTTTTGCTTCATTGCCGCCAAGTAGTTCAGTGCCTATGAAGGTTACACCTCTGACCTGACCTGGATGAGATTTATTCACAGAGCATTCCTTAATTATTACTGTGAACTCACTGTCCAGTGGCTGCCTATTCCCCATTACATCCATTATCAACAGCTATCAAATCCTCTAAAATACAGCAGCTCTTCAGAAACAGAGATGTTTTCCATACAGAAAGAACACATCAGACTTGAGCACTGCACACTGATACTCGGCCACACGATCAATGTTAATCATGGCTTAGCAAAATTCCGTCACTCAATATGGTTTTATATCTGCTTTACACAATATACTACAGTTAACTAATATGTTTATCAGAATTGTGCAGGAGTAAATGACACTACAAACCACTTGTCTATATTGACTTCTTTTTGTCCTAAGCACACCAACAAGTCATTAATCTAGAGTATTTATTTGTAAGTAAACAGCAACATGACCTGAACTTTAAATTAAATCAAAGTTTGAGCCTGCATATAGCAATATTTCTTAAAAAAGATCAGTCATCAATACTGTATGTCATGCAATGCTAGTGGATCACGTTACTGTATACCCCTATGTTTCATAATTTATTTTTCTAAATATTACCTCTGAAAGTCCTAATATGGTCTACATATAAATCTTCTCTAGTCTGCTATACTGGATAGTCATCCCTGATCGCCATTTTGAAGTATCTTTATCTGAGTTATGCATCCATCCAGTGGCTTTTCCAGGTTCATTTTAATTTTTAAGTAAGTTAAGCACACGAAAAATGCCAAAAAAGGCGAATTAAAGAAAGTGTTAGTTTTTTCTTTACATGTGTTAGCAAATTTAGATGTTGAATGGTATGCATTAAAAGACTACTGAAAGTCCCCTCCAGTAATAGTGCAGGAGATACATAAAGGTTTGCCTTTTCTTCTTAATATCTTTTGTAGGTTGCACTACAGGAACAAAAAGGAATAAATATTACAAAAGCCCAAAGAACTAATGAGTAGCTAGTGCTGGAAGGTAACACTGAACAGCAAAGAAATTCAAAATCTTGCACCTATCATATCTAGATGCTTCTTATATATACATATATAAGTATGTGCATGCATATATATTTTACAGATGCTACAACACAAAACTTGAATGGAGGAGCTAGAAATAAATTTTTAAATTAGAAAATTTCTTCTTCAGGGGAAACCCCAAGCCATTAGATGAATACACTTACAGTTTTTTTCACTGTTAAAATCAGATAAGGTTTTTGCTTCACGGAACTAATGTATAGGAACTTCTTCAAAGTAAAGCAGTGAATGCAGGCACAAGATAAACTGGGCAGGCTCAGTCTCTGAAATAAATTAAAGTGCTGACCTCACCTAAAATTCCTTTGTGGCAAGATGGACAAATTTTTTCCCCTTGTTATGTCAAGGTAACTAATTTTAATTACAATTAAGTGGACTTTTCTTGTTCATATTTAAATTACACATTGAAACCAACATGATTTTGTTTTGTGATACCATCTACATATAATCTCCCTATTCCAGAGGCAATTAACTGTCCTCTTACTAGAATCTCTCATGAAGATTTCCAAGTTTTCCCCACTTGCCTGCTGTCTCTGGGTCCCCAAGAATTCCTGTTTCCCTTTTGTCTCTTTTAACTAAGAGGAAACTTAAGAAACTCAGATACAGTCATTCAAACCTTCCTTCTCCATTCTTATTTTGTCTTCTGATTCCTCTGCTCTCCCTTTTTCTAATCCATCCAGATAGCAGCAGCTTCAGGCTGTCCATTCCCCTTGTTTCTAGTCTTCACTGCACAACCTCAGACTCCTTCACTGCTGCCACCACTGCCGTTTCACCATTCACTTGCTTGCCCTCTTACTTTCAACCCCCAGTTGCTTGTCCACTTACACTTTTCACTTCTGTTTCTTAAATTCCACCTTTGCCTGACAGGCTTTATAGGACATCCATTTCAATGAAAACATATGAAAACTTTGGTACAGCTAACTCCTGGAACCTAATGCAATACCCCCAGCTACTGGTTACATCTGTCAGAATGCACCTAAAAGAAGTAATTTTAAGGAAAATTGAAAAATGTCTGTATTTTTCTTTAATTATGGCAGAATTTACAGGAGTCTATGTAAGTTAAAGAGAAGAGCAATGCAATGCCAGATCATTATTGATCAGAGAAGGCCTTGAGAAGCTTGGAAGGTGGTAGTAAGCTAGAGCCCTGTGGACAATGAAGGACGTATTTATAGGTAGCCAAACTGCGTTGATTGTCATCTTTTATTCACAAGATCTTTGTGCAAAAACTTCTGGTTTGTGAATACTGGGCCATATGGACCTGGCTGGGCAAATACTATCTGGGCAGATTAAAGTCATCTGAAAGCAATTGGGTAAATAAAATCATAAGAGGAGATACTAAATGTAATAGTTTTGTTTGCCTTAGACTGATAAATATTAAAAATGCTTGACCTCGTTGAGGATGGACATGTTATGCCCTTGTATGAAAAATTGTTTAATTAATTTTAACTTTATTCAGACTATATGTTTATGGTGTCTTCTAGTCCCATACAGTGATGGTCATTTTCTGTAAATAGCACAGAAAGGACACTGACTGCCTCTTCAGTGGGGGTAACTCAAAACCAGATACATTTTAGAGGAGGCAGACATTTGGCACGTGCATCTCTAGGAAGAATATTAGTTAAAACTGAAGTTCTTAAAGTATGGCTATTCCTACAAGGCAAAGAAAACTTCAGATAGACTGTAGCTCAGCTCCTAATGACTGCTGCTCTTTCATTAGCTGTGGGTAGGAAGAGTAAGTAAAGGACTGCAAACGTATTCATGACTGTCATTAGCAAAAATGGCACTGTGCAAATCAATTTCCATGGATCCTGCTAGGATGGGCTTTCTAATTAGTCCATCATTAGACAGCTAACTTCTCACCACTTCTCAGACATCAAATAGTCCATCACCCACCACATCACCCCAGTTAACAAGGAGAATTTTAATGAAAGCAAGTCAAATTGGCTTCTAACACAGAAAGCAGACAATAGGCTTTGTTACTTATCTTTCCCTATCCTCATTTCTATTTGTTATTTTAGTTTCTGTTCTTATAAACCTTTTGGTTTGCATCAATAATTTTTTAACCTCTTTTTACTAAAGAATAGAGCAGCTGTAGCATGTGGGGGGGAAATGCTCAGATAAAGCCAAATAAGGTACAAGCTGAGATTGCTTCTGGGTATTTCAGAGCTTTCCATCTTATGATGCTGAAGAGAAATGTCAGCTTGCTGTTTGTGGTTTTAAATGGAAGCAGCCTGTGAAAAGCATTTGACTGACTGGCTCAGCAGCGTGGTTTAGATGAGCTTCCACCATGGTCATCCTGCTTCTCACAGGGCAGATGCTCCATTCCAAATGGTGGGGTTTGGGCTTGAAAATCCTATCAGCAGGCACATAAAGGGAAAATCCCTTAAGATTAGAAGTGACTTGACAAACAGATACACAAAGGAATAAAAGAATGCTTAACAAAGATGAAAAATCTCTCCCTGAACAGTGTAGTCATCTCAGTATCTGAGTAACAACATCAGTGTTTATAACTTTTTCTTAATTGAAGGGAAATTATTTAAAAGCCTAAATTCTACATGGACATACCCCTAATTTAAAATAGCTGTTCCTGCCTGAAGGAAAATCTGCTGCCCTACTGTTCAGACACAAGTCTGCCCATACCAATTTTCTGGTTTTCTGTATTTCACCTCCCTTTCTTCTTTATTACCAAGGACATTTACATGAAACAGCATTTTTGCTTTTAAGAGTTCATCTGTTCCTGCTGCTTATCCCCCCACCTGAAGTCATAATCCTCTGTTTGTGATGACATAATAATTTCCACTGCAACCAATTGTGATGCCACAAACAGAGGATTATGACTTTAGGTTGGAAATAAACAGCAGGAACAGATGAACACTTAAGAAACAAAGATCCTGTTTTCATGCAAATGTCTTTTGTCATCAAGAACGAGGTTAGAGAAATTCAGAAAATATACGATAAGAGCAAGGCAGCAAAATGGGTACTAAAGAGAAACTCTCCAAAATTTCCAGGAGGCATTCAGCTGCTCTTTCAAATTAACTTCCTACATAACTAGGAATTTTAAATGTTTCTGAAACATACGTAACTTTCTATTTGATTGAATTGCCAGCATAATGTGATCTGAATTATTGACATCTTCTCACCAGCAGGGCTAAGGCATTTTGCCATAGGGGTCATGACTGGATCAAAAGCCCCCAAATAGTGGGAACAGGGGGAAATCACAAGAAATTGGACCAAGAGAGGTTTCTAATGTCAAAGCTCAGCTGGGCAATTTTTCTCCCACTTCTTCAAAACCAAAAATTCTCCAATTTCAGAAGTATCACTAACTGAAGAAATACTCAGGTGATCCAAACAGCATGAGCAGCAGAAGCAATTTGTGTTTTAATGTAGTTGGATCAGTTTTGAGGTTGCTGCAGTTATAATTACAGGGCTGCAATGAATGGTGAAGCTGCCTCTAAATTTAGTCTGAACACAGCCTATAAGATGCAGACCAAAAGGACACACCTAACAAAGCAGAGCAAGTATTTTTGCTGTGGTTAATGAATGGATAGGAAAAAATGAATCCATGAAGAAGAAAAACATCTGAATTTATCTTTCCTCTTGGAATAAGACCAACCCCTAAGCAAAACAGTTTAAGAAAAAATATTGACATTTTCACTATGAACTTTCTGCTTTAAAATGGCAGGTATTCTAGAAATAAATATTCAAAATACAGGCTCAGAAACATTTTCCATATTAAAAACAAGTGGTTTAGGTTAATAGTATTTGTTTTCAGCTCAGATGTGCTCATAACATCACCACAACAGTGATCAGAACTGCTCTCCTACTTCATGAGGAGCAGAACTATTATGGATGGATGGATGTGTGTGTATGACCATACTTCTCTCCCAAATAAAGATTCCAGAAATGAGCAGAGAGTGGGTGTTAGGGGAGCGGGGACTGGCTGTTGAATATGTGTGTATACATTTATTTATTTTACTACAGTAAGTGTACTTACCATACTAAGCATTCACTTGTTGTGAATAATGAACTTTTGCCCACATGAACCATGGTAGGCTCTCAAATGCGAATTGTTCTGCCCATCTAAAGCTGGGAATGTGGCCTGACACACGCCCTGAGAGCACACACAAAATGGGGCTGGTATTTTGTGTTAAGAGGTCACCTCATGTCCTGAAACACATCTAACAGACCGAGGCAGGTAACAGCAATGTGATTTCTCATTTGTTCTTTAGCTTTTACTTTTCAAAGATGCAGGCACCTTGGCTTAGATCTACCCAGCCTAGTTTTAAGCAGCTGACTGAATCCCTGATTGAAAGGCACAATTTTCCTTATCTTCCTACACAAGCAGAACCTGCAGAAGATGATTCACACCAGGTTCTGAATCACCCTTGTGAAGTGCCTCACTGACCGCAGAAGGAAGGGAGTGATGAACATTTATACAAGGGCAATGTCTACATGAACACACCACTCAGCTCTCCAGTTCCCAAGCCATCTAATTCCATCCCACAAAACTTCTTGCCCATTCAGATGTACAACAGATGATCTGTGGTCTTCCAGTGCTAGCAGCAAACTTTTCAGCCTGCCACTCACAGCACTATGTTCAGACAACCATTCAGTGGAGTCTCTGCTGAGAGGCAGGGAAAAAAAATTATCCTGCTATTACACTGTCACATTTCACAAACGTCTAATTTCTGAGAGTATTTTAAATAAATTTTAGGCAAACTATACATTTATCTTCTGGTTTTTATTGCATAAGTTTGCTTATTTTGGTTTTAAAGTAGTATTTTACCAACCTAACTGAAATTCAGAAAGACAAGGATCCCAGAAACAAAAGGGGGGGAAAAAGAATGTAAAACCAAAAGTGCAATTTTTAAAGAATTTCTTCTTTAAGATGTATTCTTCCATACAGCTGTTCCTTTAAGCCAACAACAGCACTCAGGGAAGCACAGAAATCAAGTCTCTAAAAACTGGTGTTTAATAATTAAGTTACATAAATTGAACATAATTAAGTTATACCAGCTGGGCATGTGCTATGTGTATTTGGATGATGAGGTCGGCAGTAAAAAGCAAAGCAGAATAGATGATAAGGAATTTCTATACAATTTTCAACTTAGATTAAATGTGCCAAGATATTCAGACTCTAAAACAGCCTTAAGTAGGTACAGGAAGCTAGTTTATATTTTAAATTAATTTAATAGATCAAATTAAAAAGTGAAATATGAAAAATTAAACATCCCTCCCTTATTGCCAGTTTGATAAAATGGAAAGGAAGAGGGACAAGTAAAACAATTTCACTCTCAAATCTGCTTGTGATTTTTGACGTGACCCCAAGCCATAATTCTCAAATCATCACAGAAGAAAAATTACCCATTCTTGATAGTCTCTAAAAGTCAGTTTTCTTAATAAAGCATTTTTGCTTTTACTACTAGATCTTGTAGAGAATTGTTCATAGAAATTTGGATTCAGCAGGCTAAAGCACAGAATTTTATACACTTGAAAAGACATATACAATGTCTAAAATGTCTCATCCATAAAAGCATTTGAGACAGATCTGCAGTCCAACATAAAGTTCCAAATGAAAGAAAAAACCCTCAACAAACAAAATATAAGTAATCTAAACCCCAAACAAGAAGAAAAAATCCAAACCAACCAACCAGACAACCAACCAAAAAGAAACCCACAACAAAAAAAAGGATACGAGGAATTATAAAAAGTTGCCTAGTCTATCCATTGTCCACAGAAGAATAAAAGTTTATGGTTTTCCTGAGAAAAATCCAATAGCAGATGAGAAAGAAATTCAACAATCAAGACTCCAAGATATCCCAATTTAATTAATAATTTGACAGAATTCTTCCTGTTAGAAGTATTTTCCCAACTTGCATCTACTTTACTAGAGCAGTTTAGACCTCTTTACCACTTCTCCTAGCCACCCTGTACACAAAGGTTTTTTTCTTTTTCCAGCAGACTTTCAAGTGTTTTAAGATTATACTTAAAATCCCCTCTCCCATCTTGTCCTCTTCAGATTAAGCAGCCCAGATATTTCAGCTCTCTTCCAGACACCAAGTTATCTGAGGCTGATCATACTCACTGCTCCCCTCTTCACTCCCACTGCTTCACCTCCTCCCTGGAATATGCCCAGAACAAAACACCACATTTCAGTTTAGGCTGTAGGGATTATGTCACAAAGCTTCTTGTGTACACTCTGACATCCTTTTCACAAGTCTAACCCCTCAGTCTTGGTGGACCACAGACTAAATGTTAACATCAGATCTTTTTTCTACGGAACTGCTCACTAGCCAGTTATTCTCTACTCTGTGTTCATGCATTTTATGCCCCTTATTACCCTAAAGTCTAGGAACTGACACTTTTCTTTACATGGTGTCATCCCGCTTTCCTCCCAAACCACTTCTCCAACCTGCCAGGATTATCCTCAGTTCTCACCGTATTTTTCAACATATTTGCAGTCCCTCCCAAGTGTGCATCATTTGCAAACTTAGCAACTGTAATCCAGGTGACAGAATGAAAGCACTAATGAATGTGCTGAGTATTACTGGTCCAGAACTATCTCCCTCCCTCCGAGAGTGACTCAATGGGCACAGCAAGCAGCCTGCTTCTGCAGTCTTCACACTGGAGACTCAGCTCTTTTCCAGGTACAAATACTACATCAGAAATCTTATACTTTATTTCCCAAAACAGATCTTTGGCAGACACTCAAACTGCCCACAAAATGATACAGAGATACTATTAAACATGTTATTGAAATTTATATTGGCAGAGACAAACAGAGCAGTCTACAATCTCCTCACCAGAGGACCTCTGTCTCAAGGTTTATCTGAGAATGTACATTTATGTATGAGCAGATGTATCTTCACATACAAGGCAGTTAAAATGAACACACTAGTAACAAATTCAAGTGTTGAACATTTTGATAGGCACCAAAAGAAACAGTGCTTTGGTCTTCCTGATTAGGAAAAACAGGGATTCTGAATACAATTGCACTGTGTTCCTTGTACATGAATTATTTTTTCTATTTCTGATAAAGATGAGGACAGACTTGGCTTTGGTTTCTTTGTACCTCAAGTGAATCCAGGCATTTGATAATGTCCACAGAAAGGAAGTATGTTGACAGGCTTCATCACGGAGGTGTCAAACGCATATTATATATGCATCCATCATTACTACAGCTCTTGTTTTTATATTATCTGACTTCAAAGAAATTGAGGAAAAGGCATCACCTCTTCAGAAAATAAAGTATATTAACTAATGACAGTGCTTTACTGAGACAATTTTTTTATAAAGTCTGCTAAAGTACATATTTAGTGACCACCTATGGCAGAACCAAACACAGAACTTCAGATACTAGCCACTGTTAAAGTGGTTATAAAGGAAATAAGTAATTTTATTTGTCCTGGAATTCAAAAACTTATCACTAGATTTTTTTAAACTCAGGAATGCACCTAGCTCATTAGGATTACCATATATGCCATATATTTTTCAGTATGGTGTCAGGAAAAGATATCTGCTAAAATAGAATGGCAATAAGAACATTAGGTGGACATCTATCCACCTACCTTAGAAACCCAATACAGTATCGTTGTAATTTGCTCTCAACAAATGATCATCAATTAATATTTTTACAAGAGAAGTTTATGGTGATAAGCTTCTATTTTGAAGTTTTAAAAAGTTTTTGGAGTCTTTAAAAAAGATTTTGAAGTTAAGAATATAACTGGAAAATAACCACATGCAAAATGTAGCACATGGAAGATGTTTTGCTTCCCATGTTAATCTCTGCAAAATTATGTACTGAGATAAAAAATCCTTGCTCAACTCACAACAATGTAAGCATTGCAGTAAACTGCAGTAACTGCGGAAAAAGCTGCCCCTACTGATGCACTGGGAGCTGTTCGTCTTAGAGAGGATTTCACACATTCTAAGCTTCTTCAATCGAAGAGGAAATCAATGTTTACCACCCAGAGCAACACATGGAATTAGTTCTCATCCAACCTCTGAAAAGTCATTTATTTTCTATCCTTGAAAGAGCTCTGCATCTCAGAAAGCTAGAATACATTGAGTAAGGTCTCTACAAATAATCTTTAATCCTCCATTTCAAAGCCTTCACTCTACCTCCACAAGCTGCATTTGGGTGAATAATAACTTTTCTAAAAGAGAATTGCATATTCTAAAAGCTTGTTTTTAACTAACTCATAAAACTGGAACCATTAATAAGGGGGCTTTGCTTCCAAGGGCAAATGCATTGGAAATACTACTTCCCCCAAAGCACTCACTAGAAATTAATTGTTTCATAATTTATAATCAAAGTACTGAACCAGATAAAAGTCACAAGCCAAATTTCTTGTCAATGATAATCGAAATATTGGAAAGATATGCAATATCAGCTATCATAAATACTAGAGAGAAGCTTACAAGTTAATAAAGCTGACATTGCAAATCCCTTTGCATTTAGGCCTCTATCCATGTTATATTGCTGTTGTCGTTTATGAACTTGTGATGCATTACAAATTTATAAGTCAACAGAGCATGCCAGCTGAATTTAGATACAAATGACAGAGATCACAAACATCTACTGACCTTCTGCCAGAGGGCAGGATCAGGAGGAGGGGGCGGGATTCTACTCCATTTTAACTGCATGTCATAAAAGCAAAGATTAGAAGACAACTGCTTTACTGTCTTCCCAACTAATAAAATACTTACATTCTGGAAGACTTTTCCAGTTCTACTGATAAACATTCCAGGAATAAGCAAACATCAGGTTCATACACCTGAGGAGTCACTGAAAGCTATTCTCTCCCCATTACCGACACCTTTGCCTCTCTGCTTACACACAATACACATGAAATACACATATGAAGGACTATATTTGAGGATTGTCTATAATTGAAGTTGATCCATTACAAGCAAAATGTTCCCAAGACTGACACACCATCTGACAAACTACAGGCTTGCAGCTTTCAGGCTGGCTGGATAAACGTGTTTGAATCTGAAACTCAGCCCGTGTCCTGCACCATCACCCCCATCTCATCAGCCACTCACTGCCATTAGCGAGGCAAGGAACGTGTGAGCCGCCAGCCTGAGAGCCGTGGCTGCGCCAAGAACCAGGAGCTTCTGCTCTTCAGCGTAACTTTCATGTACAATCTTGACATAATTATCTACATTTAAGATCTCTTCTGCAGAATGTTTGCAAATTTTTAGCCCACTTCTTAAAATTCAGATGGGAATTCCACAGCTAGACAAGCTTTAGCTTCTTCATCTCTTGAAGGAAGAGTTCTGGATATGGAAAGAATAAATACTAAAAAAACCTCTTTGTGTCTACTTTAATGGACTAGATCACAGTTCCTGTGAAAACTACTGATGTTCAATTTAGCATTATCAGATTTATTTTTAAAAATTTAGATTTACATTTCCAAATCATCTTTATAGGGAACAAAATAGCATGGCAGTATTATTGGGGAATGCTGCATTATTAAAACTGTAAATTCCTCCAAAATGAAGATAGGTCATCTTACTTTTTTTCCAGTGTTGAAAAGAGTAAAAATGGTTTCCCAAAAGTTCAGTAGACAATATAACATGTTATTCAACTAATATGTTTTGGTTTTAACACTTAAATCAACTAAAGCAAGTGTCTTGTTGCCTTTGCTGTTTCCCTGAGGAATAATGGGTACTCTCTAAAGACAAAGATTTGTAAAGCCCGTCCTCAAAGCAGTCAAATTCATGTTCTAAAACCAACATGTGTTTAAGGTACCCAAACTTTAACTGGATTTAACTGCTGTCTGAAACACCCAATTAGCAAGTCTGCTTTCCTAAATCACCGTTGAAGTGACCCAACAATTAAAAGGTACTCATACACCACACCAGAAATTAGTTTAGAATTTAAGTAACATTGCTAAATTAGGAGTTAAATTGTCCACAGATGAATATGGATTAAGGGCATTTTTCTGTTTGGGGTTTTGTTTGGTTTGTTAACTGCACTAAAAAGGAAGTCTTTCTACTACTGAGTTAATTTAGGGCATAATTTTCAGAGATATGCATCCACAGCATGTGCGTGTTACAGCACCTAATTAAAACACAATCAATCAACTGCTGCTCTTGCTCAGAAAAGTTACAGCAAAATTCTGAACTCTAATTTCCATCAGGGAAAAAAAAGTACATTATGCCTGCCCCTCCTCCACACCCCCAGTTCTTTCAAGGCAGTCTTTCAGTCTTCCCTTCCTCCAGCTGAACATGAAAGCAACTCCTTTCCCTTTCTTTTTACATATATACCTATACATATAAAAAACCCCTTACTCTCCCTATATATATCTTTTATATATAGTCTTTGACCTGTTACTTAGTCTTCCGACATGCCTAGGCTTTACCATTGGTTTCATTTAAATTCCACAGCCTGAGAAGAGTATGTGTGTTAGCAAGACACCCAACCATTGGTTTCAGCCTTGCCTGAGGACTGGAGCTGGGGAGCCGGTGTGGCACGGCGCACCTGCCCTGCCGAGAAACCCCACGGCACACAGGGGCACCAGCAAGCAGGTCACACCCACATGGAAAAAGCTCACAGCTTCAGGAAGCCCTGGCAAATGCCTCCATCCCACCAACGGGAATAGAACAAAATACTTACATGTTAGCTCTCTGTCTTGGAAGAGATCTATAGTACACACATGATTTTTTCTATGTGTTAAATGGACACCCACTTGAGAATTGAATGCTTTAACAAAGTATTTCAGCATGTGCCAAGGTTAAACTCTGTTGTGTGACCACTTCAACAGGATTTGCAAGCTTGCCTGTGCCTCCAGTGATAAGCTCCAAACACATCTTAACCTTCCTTTCAGGACTGCTTTCAGTGTTTACATCCTGCTTCTGTGACTGCTGGTACAGACCCCCTCTCTCACCTCTGCTGGGCACCTTTTCCTTTCCCTTTACAATGTGTCCTTTCTCTTACTGACGTTAGTTATGGTCTTCCTTCCTCAGGTTTCCCACCTCCAAAAGCAGCCTGAACCTTTGTTTTCTCCTAACCTCCCTATCCTTCCAGCAGCAGAATAAGAGAGCAAAGAAACAGAAGCAATAATGTATCATAATTTAGCAACGGTGTACAGGCTCAAGAGTCCCTATCTGTCAGACTTCCACAGCAAAGATGAAGAAAAAATCTCCTTTTTTGTCACTTTTTCATCCAGTAGGCAAAAAATACCAATACAGAAGCATTTCAAAAGGAAGGAGAAAACAAAGACTAATTTCAAAAGGCAGCAAATATCTGTAACTCCTTCCCAAGCACTGTCATAAGGGATTTTGCAGCATGAGGAAGAAACATACACACATCTGCTAACGTTGTATTTGAGAAACTAGGAAGCAGATTTGCTTCGATTTCATCTCCATATGATTTGTGTGCTCAGTAGGCATCTGCGTGTGTTTCAGGACAGATTTACAAATGAACAGTGTTTTGACCTTGGTAGCACCTATGTAGAGCCCAAGCAAAAACTACTCTGTATTTACTCCAGTGTTTGAGAGCACTTGATTTGCTGTCATCACAAGCCTCCCACTCCATACTTTCATTCTCTCCTCGACAGAGACTACACACTGATTGCTCAAGCAAGGAGATGGGAAGGTAAGCCTGGTTTTGGGATGAATATGCTGTACAAAAGCAGCAAAAGATACGAGCAAATCAGTTAGGAAAGCTTAGTGGAACAGTTGCAAAGAGAGAGGGAGAGACTAGGCAGCTGTAAGAGCTCCGAAACTGTCTGAGAACATAGGACTCCCGTCTAGACTGTCAAACCTGGGGCTTAGGAAAAACCACTGCCAAAAACTTTTCCCAACCTCAGTTCTTGTTTTTTAGAGCAAACCTGTTGTGAGATAAAACTCTATTTCATATTCTGGCCTCCACGTTTTCCTCCCCCGGGGTGGGAGGGCAGGGGTTGGGACACATGAGTGGAGTAATGCTGCAGAAGGCAAACAAAGCTCCGAGATGCCAGGGAATGGAGCACTCCGTGTGCTGCTGTTCTTACTGCAGTTGCACGGACAGCAGCCTAAGTGCTGTGACCTGCTCATGTTTGATGTTAAATCATTTACAAAAATTTGGAGAGGAAAGAAACTCTATACCATGCCACCGCCTCACAGTCTGGTCAGAATGGCAGGAGGTGTTTTTGCATTGGTTTTTGCCTTCCTCTACAATGAAATATACAGGCTAATTCCTAGACCAATCTACAAATTTTGGCTAATAAATGCTATGCAAATACATCAGCCTAACACTCCAGTGATATCCTCAAACTCTCCAGCTCTGCTTTATGGCACATTTTAGTTGCAATATCTGATCTTTTATTACAGGTTATCAATTCATACTACATTGATAAGAAGCATATTATCACCCATAATATGTGGAGTTCATTTTCTGTGACTATTTCTAAGTTTAACACAGTTGTTGCTACTATGCAGGAGCAGGCTCAATAACCTAACAGTCCGTCCTATCTGTATACTCATGTGCTCATATACAGTAAGTGATAATGCTGTGCAACTTGAGGGTCCTGTGCTAACACTTACTGTGCTGTCAACTCTCCTTTTTCACAGCATGTGATATGTGGAGGTGTTAAAATAAAGCAATTCAAGGGCTAGTATGCATTTAATAAGATAAAAACAAGCAGTGAACATTACCCCTTTACATGCATCACTGGAGTTTTCAAAGGCTTTTCACTATCTGGCATATTTCACCTATTTTTACCTGGATAGTTTTAGAACTGCCTTTCAAATCACATCCTCCTCTATTAGAGATATTCAAAAGCAATCCTTCAGATTTCTTTTAAAGGCTGTAGAGCACTGAAACACATGGATGCAATCAGCTTGGTGATGGGCATGACTCCCAGAAAGCTACACTCCCGGGGCATTCACACCAATTTTACTTGGAGTTCACACATGCAGTATCTGGCTGTTAAGTGAGATCCTCCAGCCACATCTGTGTACACTGCAGGGAAGGCTGGTACTTCTGTTAGCAGAAGGTAGCTGACCACTTCCCTCTGTTGACCAAATGGGAACTGAATATCCACAACAATGACTCAAATTGGAACAATTTTACTAGGAGCACTGGAGAATTATGTTAAGAAATAGCTACAGAAATTATGTTTAATTTCCTATTCACTTCTCTTCCCAGTTTTCACTTAAACATAGTGGATAGCTTTCAACAGGCCATGAGTCATTATGCTGCTCAACAGACCTTTGAAGGAGAGTTCTGGATCATTCCTCCTCTCTCCTCTTCTTTCAGCACTTCTTTACCAGAGCTTTGGCTGAGAGGGTCTTACACTCTTCCCCTGGGAATGGAACTGGTTTTTGTACAGTTGTCTGGGAAGCCCCCAGGACCACTCCTTTCTGCAGGTAGCTAGAAGACATCTCTGTCCTTCCACATCAACAGCAGGTAAAGTCTTTGGCTGAGATCAGTAACTCAGGAGAAAGCCTGGGCTCCTTTACAAAACGCAGTACTCAGATAAGGAGAGCATGCCAACCCCTTTCTAGCACAGCAGCTGCACTAGTGGTATTTCTTCTCAAAGGCCTTAGAGAAACTCAACCTATGTAAATGGTCAAAGCCAATCCTTTGTCAGGAAAAGAGAAGGATATGCTGCAAAGTTATAATCAATAACATTTATTGCAACTTACTAACATTTATTAAGGCACGAGAAAACTCGGTAATGTCCCGTGGGGATTAGGCAGCTAGAATGGGCTTGGATTTTGTTGGGGGTGGTTTTTTTATTTGCCTTTAATTTTTTAACTGAAAGGTGGAACAGCAGAGATGAGGGATATACTTGGACATAAGTTGTCCCAAGGACAGAAAGAGGTTTTGAGAATGAGTCCCCAGACCTCACTGTGCTGCTCAAATCACAGCTACCCCATTGGAGACATGAACATTTCTGTACTCTGCTTGTGGTCAAGCACCAAATCCACTGGCTCCACGTGGTCTACACAAGGAAAATTAACAAGGTGATAGTACCAGCCACTTGCATGGCAATGCTCAGTTAGCATGAAAATGTAAAAGAAAAACAAAACCAAGCAAACAAAACCAACAAACCACAGGCTAACAAACTGTCTAAATTTCATCAATCTACTCAAAGTATAAATGATACCCCGGAGATCTCTCCAGGTGGAAATCAATTTAGTTAGTCCACTGACGGGGGGTGAGGGAGCAATCAGTACTGCAAGCATACAGGCCCCCTAAATTGTTCCATTAATTCATTTGCTGACTCAGTATGCAGTGGGCTAAACAAGCTTTTCCCCAAAGTCATAAGACTTCAGATGAAAAGAAGCAAAATGAAAAGAGGCAGCCATGAATGACATAAAAAACCACACAGAAACAGACAAATGAAGACAGAAAAATATTTACGGTTTTGAAGGTAAAGATATTAGATGGCAAGATAATAACCTGTCAATCAATACCTGCTAAGTGTCTTTGGAGAGGCAGTAAAATATATTATTCAAGATGTTAGCAAGAATGTAACTCTGGAGAGAACTGAGTCTTGCTCCAATGAAAAGCTTCCAGAGTTAGAAGAATGAGAATATGGCATACTCTTCAAGGCAAGAGTGCAAGCACCCACTCACAGATAAATATTCAGAAATAAAAAAGATAAGTCTTCATAAATATTCAGTGGAGACAATCTCACACTCCACAAGGACTCAGGAGAGAGTAGTTGACCAGACATGTCTTCACTACCTCTTCTATCTGGCATTAAATTAGTCTGTAAAATCTAATCAGAGCTGAAGTAGGGACATCTATGGAATAATTTCAACACCAATACAAAAGAAGCCTCCCTGGAGCAGTAAGAGGTCATTTTAGCTGAATTGCAGGCTGGATGGCTCTAAAACACATCCTCAGTTTATCTACAGAAGAGATGCAATAGGGACAGGAGCCTCAGGAAAGCAAACAAAGGTAACAAACAAAGAACAGTACTTCAGGACTAAAATTCAGCTTACTTGCTCATAGCGCCCAGTTGCAGGTGGCAGTGCTAACAAGATGGATGGGTAATACTGTGTGACTGGTAACTGGTAACCGGATCTGGGAAATGATGGTTCAGCAAATAAGTCACTCTCAGGAGCATGAAAAACTTTTTTTTCAGACCTTGCTCTCCATATATTACCCAAGAGACACTAGATAAGCCACATGTTACCAATTTAAACAGCATTCAGTGCTAGATACTCAATCCTATTATGAACTTTGTCCATTCATTTAATGATTAGGTTATGACTGAGTTTTATTTTAATCCTACCATCAAGAGCCTTTCAAACCCCACTTTTCATACTCATTCATAACCCACATCCCTCCAAAGCATCTGGGCACTGCTTTAGAAATTCTTATCTATCATTAATATTATTCTACAGAAACTACAGAAGTGCCTGTAGCTCATTTGTTCCTTGGTGGCATCTACCTTCTTCTAGAGGAGGATTATACATGCTGCACACACGGAGATTTGAGCTCCAATGAAG
Source organism: Daphoenositta chrysoptera (assembly GCA_013397915.1). Classification (NCBI taxonomy): domain Eukaryota; kingdom Metazoa; phylum Chordata; class Aves; order Passeriformes; genus Daphoenositta; species Daphoenositta chrysoptera. The sequence goes on from VZRO01002622.1 coordinate 1,777,699, forward strand.
CATAACAAAACTGAAGAGAGGAACAGTGTCTCAGGAATCCACCTCAGCCTTACACCGGCAGAGGCAAATAGGACAAAGGATCCTCAGAGGTGCATGCACTGCTGAAGTCAGTGCTGTCAACAGCTGGCTCCAGCTCTGAGTTTGTGCAGGTGGAGACAAAGCACCTTTAAAGCACTGCAGATGCTTAGGGCAAAAGGGCTCCTAGTGCCTTTCACAACATTACACACTGCTCGTGCGCAGTTGACCTGAAGCTCTCTGCTCAGTAACATTCAGCATTGCTCCAGCTTGAATACTTTTCATGCGTATCCTTGCCTGCCTGGTGTTCCCCAAGACCTTGATTTCCCAGTTCAAGCAAAACCCCAGCTTCAAATCTAAAGCCTGGCAAGTAAACTCACACATCCTGTGCTTCTGCACACAACAGCTCCAGATTTATAAGCTAATTCTCCTGTTAAAAGCATGCAAGATTGGCTCCGTGCTTTGTGGACTCAGCCTTACGGATCACACCATAAAGACAGCTAAACAACTCCCAGCTGACTTCATGTTCTTTCCTGGCTCTTAGTGAATGGGAAGTGAGGATTGTCCAGGTCCCATTTGTTTATGCAGTTCTCATTTACTCTTGGACAGAACACTTTGATGCCCATGCTTCTGTGCTTGCCCTCCTGCCTTTATATTTTTTTTCCTACATTGCACAAATTTTTAAAGTTAGAATTATCTGACTGCCTACATCCCTTGAGTACTTTTGTGATTATTTTTATTAATTTTTTTAAATCTCAAGTGTTTAAATAAATTCTGTTCGGAACATGGAAAATAAGGGGGTTTTTGTGGGGTTTGGTTTGGTTTGGTTTTTTTAGTTTGGTTGGGTTTTTTCTTTTGTCTTTTTTGTTTGCAGACATAGTACAGAATATAAATTTTATTTGGCACAAAAGCTACCCTAGCATATCAGAAGATAAAATCTAACTCCTTACAATAATTTTATCCAAGATGGAAAGACAAAGCTTTTCCATTACTTCAGAGAAAAATGAATTTAATCTGAGGATAACTAAACAAACTGTTTCACACTACCACATTATGACTGCTACATATGATGTGATACAAAAAATACCAGAGCAGTAACTTCCCTTGTAGAAAAGGAAAAAAACCAAGAATAACCCTGGCTACAAAGAAATTACCTCATTACACATTATATAGGTCAATAGAAACAGAAAAGAAAACCCTGCAAAAGCGGTTATCATTACCTCCCATTGATTTTATTAAGAAATGTTTGTATATGTTCTCTTAACAACTTCAATTGGTCCTCTGTTTTCTATAGGCTCAGAGATACTCACAGCAGTGTCACCAAGGCAGTCTCTCTATGAAGTTCCATAACAGAAGCACAGTTGTGTGAGGAAAAAATAATTCCCTCATGTTACCAGGGAAGATATTCAAACTTCTGCAATTTGGGTATCCAGTTGTTTTGTATTGTGACCTGAGAGAACTAAAAGGTTTTCGGTGGCAGGTGGAATTAGAAAATGAAGGTGTGAATGAGTCACACAGAGACGTTTGGGCCGTTAACAATTAATTATCAAGGGCTGTCAACACAAGAGTGACTTTACATCGAGATACAATCAAAGGCCAACCACCACTCATTAACTTTTAAAGATTATCAGCGAGCTGGAGGCAAAAACACGTGACAACTACATAACGCTTGTGAACCCTGATTTTCCCACTTTAAAAAAAAAATCTAAAACACTGTGGATTTACTTGTTTACAAGCTTTTGAAGGAATTCATTTCGCACATCTCAGCAGGGAAGAAGATCACAGCCTCCCCCTGCCTCGCTGCCTGGAGCGGAGCCTTCACAGCTGCAGCACTGCATTAGGTCAAGGCAGGGACAGGAGGAGCGCTGCTCCCACCCCGCCCGCCGGCCAACACCAGAGCACTTCCCAGCTACCTGCTGTGACGCTGAGCACAAAGCACAGCACAGCCGAACCACAGATCCCGTTATGCTGCAGTTTCTGTCGGGATGAAAATACTTTGTTTCACTGCTGCAAAGGCAACTGTACCCATACTTGTCATGGGTATCACAGAAATACTACAGAACTACTCCTGAGAAGAAACTATTTCTGACCCTAACATAAGATTTGCACTGTGTGCAGTACTTAAGATGTAGTCAGAGAAAAAATAAAAGCAAATGCACCAAAGCAGCTGTTCTGTGAGAAATTACAGCAGTATGAACATGTTACTAAGCAGTATCATAATACAGAACAGAGCAAGTGGCTAAAGGTTTAACCAAAGCATTTTTAGAACAAGTGCAACACTTCATATTCTTTTAATGTGACCTAGGTATATGCAGAATTTCTAACATGTGTCAGTGGAAGAAAATAACAGCCATCTTAGAACACAAAAATACTGGCTGGCATAGCTAAGTGCATGATTTTTTTTTTTTTTCCAAGTACTGTAGGAAAAGAAAATAATGATAAAAGGGAGAGGAGAAAGATGAAAAGGTAGCATAGGTTCTACACAAACAAACCTCTCCACTCTTTGGACAGAGATTTCAGTAGAAAAATATTTCTAAAATATTTAAATAACCAGATGATAAAACTGTGAGCAAAAAGCAGCATTAAATGTCACAAAGTCTTGCCCATTTTCTTTTGGTAAAATTACTGTCCTAGTGAATGAAAGTGATCTGATAGATGCAGTTTTCAACAACTGCAGGTCAAATGCATCTAATACTCTGAATTAGCAATGTCTGAAGTACATATTTTTGTCCCTTATCCCTCGCAGATATTACATTCTCATTGGTCTATCTTGTGTCAGGACACATCTTTTCAGCAATAATAGCAGAGACCAACACTGAAAACCACATGAGAATATGGGTGCTGCACTCAACTGGCTGGCGTTTAGACTTACAAGTACTTTGCCCCAGAGGAGCCTATCTAATTTCTGTCCTATGGAACACTGCTGTCTTTCACATAAAAGCAATACTCTGAGAGGCAACACACAGCTGTATCAATACTGTTTAATTTACCTGAGAGATGAAGAGTATAAAAAATCTGAATCAGAGACAGGGCCAGGACCACAAAACATGATAGATGTAAAATAAATTCAAGGCTGTGCACTATAAGTTTTTCTTCTTGTGAAATGGATTATTAAGAATACAATGGGCCTGTCAGCAACATATTCATCTAGTATGTGCCCTTTTAAAAACATTCCCTTCTCAGTGTTTTTGCTCTATCTTTTGAGCATGCCCTTTCAAGAAAAACATCAGAGCTGACAAAGCTGAGTTGTCATCTACAAACAAACACTGCAATAAGAGTCCATATCCTTCTCACTTCTTCTCTTGCGAAATCTATAGAAAACCTTTACACATAGTATGTGAAAGATATTTTTATACGAGCATATTTTAGCACTCACAAAGGCAAGCTCATACACTAAAAGTCCAGCAGAGAGAAGGCAGACGCTGTTAAAACCTTCAGAACAGAGTCCTGATGATACGCCTCAGCTCTGACCTGCAGTCCAGACAGCTACTGCAGTTCTGGCCCCTTGTGTTAGATTTATCTGTGTCAGTTTCTCTTATTCCTGGACTTGGAGAAGCTGTTGAAGGCCAATTCTAGTCCACTTCTCCACCACTTCTTTGACATTGTACATCACATCTAATTTGCAAGCTCCCCAGTTCTGTTATTCCTCTCCTGAGACTCATTTCAGCAGACTGATGTTGTGCTGCACTATGTACTACCTAGCAACACAGAGTATGTGTTGAACCAAAAGCAATTAAGATCTCTTCTAGAACCACCAATCTCATTTCAGCTGAAAAAAAAAAGCATTTCATATTGGATGCTGCACTTCCAACACATTACTAAGAAAACAGCTGTGAGAAGCTGAAAATTTGAGGGTGGGATCGAAGCATGCATTAACTCAAACTAAATTCAGAGTTTGGATTTTGCATTTCTCCTGTTACTACAGGAACACAGTTTCAGGAAAACTGTGAAGAAATACCATCAGTGTGAACTTTTCAGACCCACACTATTCTTATTGCCACTAAATCCACGGCCAGCTGCACTGATCTTGCAGCTCAGAGTGAAATCTCTTGTCCTTTTTTCTTAGATGCCACAAATCATGCAGACTTTGAGTAATGGATTCTTTTCATATCACTAGACCATTTTCTGCCCCAAACAAGGTGAAATGAGACAGTTAAAAACAATGAGCCATTCCAGCAGCTCTTCTGCAGGATCAAATATTGGACATGAAGACTGTACTACCACTGGTTTCCACAGAGCAGCAGTCTGCCTGGTCTCACAAGAGAGCTGATCTCTACCCGATTACTCACAATTCCACTCTTTAAATTAATTTTTATTTTTATTATTATTATTATTACTATTATTATTATTTAAACACTGAAACACAGGAGTTTTTCTGCAAACAAATTTCAAATTGCCAACTGCTATCAGTGTGTCACTATGGTGGGTTGACCTGCCACAACTGTCACCCTTTAAGCCTGGAAATAGCCACTGAAAGTTTATGAGTATTTCAAAAGTATCATGAATAGTCATTAATGCAGAGATCCTCTCCTTCTGACAGTCATTAGAAATTCAAATTTCAACAACTGCCAACCTCACTGCAGTCTCATCTTAAGGGAAAGCAGAGGTAGAACTGACTGTCCCCAAAGAGTTATCCAGACAGCTCACATTTAAAAGGTTGTGACATGAAAGTGACAGAGACAGAATGTTTTCTAATAAAAAGAACAGAGGCTAAAATCATAAAATATATTCTGTGTTTGGCACAATCATTTTCAAGGTAGAGGAAAACAATAGGATTTTGATTGCTGCATAATTCCGCTAGTCACGGAAGAAAAAGATAGGAAGCATATGCAAATAAAACACACAGTGTTTTAAGTTTTAGCACCTAAATCAGGGATTGTGTTCATCAAGAAGGGCCAGTCCTGAAGCTTGAGAAGGAAGTTGTGACTAATCTCTTTGCAGTCTCAAGGATCCAAATTGCTGACATGCTCTACTGCCCTTTTACACAAGAAGTTAAGAGATTCTAACTGCAAGAGGAGATACTTAGTACAAGGACCAATAATTTAACTAGCCTCAGGAGGACTTCTCATCATTTTATATAGAAGGTTATATGGCCCTGCCTGATAAAAACAAGGTACCAGACTTGCACATTATGACACAGGATGAAAATACAGGAAGCAAACTCATCCATACACGTTTTTAGGAAAAGCTAGAAGAAGCCAGGTTTCCTCTGAAGGCCGTTCACAGGTTTCAGATCATAAAAATACCAAGTCATTGATCAATTTTATGATTTTACAATGGAAATATTACAGATGAGTTAAAACAAAATGTCTGTATCAAACATTAGAACTACTGAAGTGAAAGTTCATGGTTACAGTAGGCCAGCACCACTCCTTTCAACAGTCTCTTTCCTGTTGCTTCCCTAAGGCAGACAGGGAATTAATCTGGAAGGTTAAAGCATACATTTTCAGCTTTTCAAGTTTAAAAAAAAAAAAAAGAAAAATCACTTGAGTCCTGGACATTCATCAGTAGTCTACATCTGTGTGCTTGGTTAGAATATCAAAATACTGCCAAATTCATCTACAGTCCAGGTGTTTTACAGAGCTTGTCAGCATTTAGCAGCTAGAAGGTCCCATGACTGAACTTTTACCACAAGCTATTAAAAATCCTAGGCAGTGCTTAAGCTGTAATGTTTAAACTTCAGAAGACAAAGCTGAAACTGTTTTTTGTAAGTTTGGACTTAAAAAATGTCTGGTCTGGAAGAAGCCTTCCAGAGCACTCAGAGTACAGGCTCTTTACAAAGCGGTCTATTACCTACTTTTGACAGCTGAGAAGGCAATTTATGCAACTGAGGTGCAGAAACGAGCCGACAAAGTTGATTCTGACACAAAAGAAATTAAAATGTAGAGACTTAAAGTCCTGATTGATACAGTGAATTGAAAACAGCAGCCAAGTTAGCTGACTCTGCGAGACACTCTGCTTAAACAACACTTCAAGTCATTTTAATAAACATTTCAAGGCATCACCACCACCAGTGAGCAGCAGGAGCCTTGCAAGGGATACGGAATCCGTTAAAACTCTATTTATATCCTACCTGCAGAGTGACAATATAATCACATTCTTGCTTTGTATTGGTGCTCATTACAGGGACAGCATTACGTGACCAGAGATAAGACTGACGCTGGACACCTGCAGGCATCTGGAATCTTAGAAAAGGCAAAAAAGATTTGTTCCCCTCAAAACCTTTGCTTTTATTTTAAACTGCATTATTTAAACCTCGCTTCTGCAAGAGCCCATATTCTGCTCAATTTTGACAGAAATGTACCACCACTGTTGGTAAGGTTGATTTTCAGACTAAGACTAACTTGAATGTGTTTAGAAACTGAGCATACAGTAACTGAACATCAAGAGATCCTATGCAATAGAGACTCACAGAACAGAGAAAAGATGTACCCTAGAAAAAAAGATGTCCATAAAGCTCTTAGGAACTTCAGCCTACAACAAAAGACTGAAACCTCACACGTGTAGACTGCAACCTTTGAGCAACAGAAGACAATGCCAAGACTACTTCTGGTGTTACCAAGATCATCAAAAGTAAATCCCTCGTGTCACCATTTAGTTAAAAACTGGCATCATTATGAAAACAACATTCTATGACTTTACTACCTCAAACCACTTCTATAAACCTTGGTTTAAAATATTTGGAACTGTTTATAAAGCATAATTGTAGGTTGTGGATCTGCAGCTGTACAACGTCCCCATATAGTCAATACAAGGAGATGAAGAATCTTCTAAGAGATAATCCAGAACAGTTACATCAGGCTCTTGCTTTATTGTCTCCCTTGGGAAAACTTTTCTCTTTCCTTCCACTGATTGTGGGAAGTCAAGGGAAATAAAGCAGTACAAAGATGAAAGAAAATATTCATTACTTAAAGACTAAAAAATTTTATCTTAAAGATCTCTTCCTTGCCAAATACCAAAACACCAGACATGAATACAGTGGTAGCAACACACATGAATTAGAGACAGCCACAGCTTGACAAGAAGTCTTTGTTTTCCCATCTTGGCTTAATTTGTTAATCTTTACCTGCATCACAGGTGCTCAGAACACATGGACTGTCCCTGGCAGGGATGATAACCCTGCATTTTGGCAGACAGAGACAATGCTGTCATGACAAGTCCCCAGAGAACAGCATGGGCACAGCACATGGCAACATCTAGCAGCTGTGAAAAGTCTGTACTGGCTGGCTTCTCAGGACTCAATGATTTGCTAGTTACAAACAAGCTGTGACTTTCAGGATTAAAGTTTATCATTGCATCTGGTACCTTCCTGATGTGAGAGACTTAGAGGACCTCTTAGGTGAAAGGACTTTCATGTCTGATTGACAAGATACTATTCCTTTTTGTGGTTTGGCTGCCAGGAGCAGTCACTTAAATTTGACTGGTGAACAAATGCTCAGAATTTGTAATTGATGGATACCTGTTTTTGGGGCTAATTTTAAAATTAATGAACAATTCTCTGTATAGAAGTTGGGAGGAATATCATCAAGCAACTTATTATACTGATTTTTCCTTCTCATTTCTAACAGCTTACCCAACAGTACAGTATCTCTAAAATGGTAGCATGATGTCTTTCAGTCCATCTACTCAAAAAATCCAATATTCACATGAGCACAGAATGTGGATAAGCAAAGTAGGACACACTTCACAGCAGAATGCAAAGACAGAAGCAGAGTGATGAACGTTTGCTAAAGCTCTTGTCTGCACTATCAGTGAGGGAAAGAAGAATAGTATCAAGCAAGGAACAAATTACAAGTTATTAAAAAAGAAAAACCAACATAAAACCAATCATGAACTTTTATTGTTGATTTCTAACAATACATCGAAGCAGATCTGGAAGCCTATCTGCAGTACAAAAGCCAGTGCCACCTACTGTGCTGGCTACAGGTACAACTCTAGTCTTCAGGACAACTGCAGAAAGTGTTGCTACAGGTACTCACACACACTAGTGTGATCACTAGAATTGATCTATATAAACAGTTTTTAATAGATCCCTGTCAGGTGACTGCAGCCTTGTCCCTGTGGAGAGCTGGGGCACAGGAAGCTAATCTGCTCTAGTTCAGCTCACAAGAGCTTTTGCATCAAGGGAATTTTTTAAAGGGATGCAAATTAAAATTTATGTCTGCTCATCGTTGAATTAGACTTCTACATCAATATATGCCAGAGACTCTGAGAGACCCAAAAAGGCTATTTAGCAAAAGCATCAAAATCACATATTCTTGACTCTGAGGAACAGGACTTACCTTTACAAAAGTAAAAAGAAAAAAATAGAAAAGAAAAAAACAAAGCTACTTTGTGAACAGTCTACACTAAAAAACTGCAACACAAAAAATGCAGTAGGTTTGATTGCAGTGAGTGTTCCATGGGATTTAAGTGTCACCTGAAGCTCTCCAGTACTTCATGCACAAGCCAGAAGTCACCTGAATAGGATGTCACCTGTGAACTGCCTTAACTTTTGGGTAAGAAGTGTGAACAGGTGTGAGGCAGAATGCTGCATCCAGTGTATAGATTTTTTTAAAATGAGCCTTACAGCTCACAGCAACAATGATCTGGTTGCCTTATGAATGCAAATAATTCTGTAAGAGAAATAGAGCTGCATATTAGGGGAGAAGAAAAGATTGCAAACTTTCCTTTGAAATCTGTCCCTAATTTACTTGCTTATGGAGGACAAAAAACTAAAATTCACTACATTAAGTCAAAATCCTACAGGTTACTTTTCCTAGAGCATTTTGAACTTGAAACATTTGCTGTTGAACAATTTGTTTCCTTTCTCCCGCTCTGCACTCTCCCCAGCATTCAACAGTACTACCTCTGATTATGCTGTATCCTTTAACGTCTTTACTTCAGATGTCTTTCAGCTTTTAGTAGTCTCCTTATTTGTGTCATGGCAACAAGCATGAGATGCAGGCTCAAGTCAATTACACAATTGCTCAAGTCACTTCAATTATCTGGCACTACACAGACCTGGAAAGTCACCCTTAGATCCCTTAGTCAATATACATAAAGTTGTGCCATGAAGTAACTACGTCTCGAGAGCAGATGCATCCTGAGTGTGCTCAAGCATCAGAAGCCACAGGATCTCAGGTTAATGGAATCTCTGTTTCCACACACGCTGTGTCTTTATCACGTTCCTCCTTTATCTTCCTATTAACATGCAATAGCAAACAGGGGCCTTTTGCAATTCATAAAGTAAGTCAATCTTCAAATCCTTGATTCATTTACGTAGACTTCAGAGGTTTCAACTCCTGTCTCTGCAGGGAACTAAAGACCTTCACTCAATTCTGTATTATTAAACACAAATATATAAACGTTGCCATTTGGTCTGAGAAAGCAATAATAGCACAGAAACTCAGTTATTTGTGTTGCTGCATAGCAAAGAGTTGTCTTAACAGGTAGACACAAGAGGCTTAGTCAAAGACACTGCAGAAGTCTAAAGTCTCCATTTCCTTCTTTTATAGATTTAAACACTTTGGAAAATGTGTTTTTTCGTGCTGTAATACATCTCTGTCTCCCAGATGGAAGATTTTGGGTTAGACAAGCAAGATGATTGCCTCAAGCATCTGCCAAGACTTCTGTATACCCAGGCCTCCTGCAGTTCTCCAAATATCTCTGCCAAACAGCCGACTTCACAGTTGCTAGCTTCTGAGTAGGTCATTAGACTAGGAAATAGCTAGACAGACACTCAGTGACCAATTGCTTACAGGAAGACATTTTTGAAGAGCATTCAAACAAGGAATAGGACAACTACTGTCCAGAGGCAAGTGAGTAAGAACAACAGCCTGGAGAAATCATGGGGGCTAAGATGTGTCATGAGGACATACACATTGAGAAGATAGAGATGACTCATATGACAACCCAAGATCAAATCCAAATCATATTTTTCCATTTTTATATCTGCCAGAACTAAACCAGAAGAATACAGAGAAAGGGAAACAGGGCAGAAACTAAAGCAAAAAACTTACCCATCCAATCAAAGCAGATCATAAATTTTCTTCTTTGGGCAAGCTATTATGAAACACATTCCAGCAATCTTGCTGCACCCTACAAGTACAGGAGCACTGACAGCAAAGGCTTTTGTTCCCCTGAAAGAAACTGGCATAATCACGTCAAGTATAAACAAAAAAAGCCATCCTCTATGTGATATGTTTCTTAGCATAAAGGCAAGGCAAAGTTTAACTTTATTTTGCTTGACTGAAGTCTGCACCTATGTACGTAACCCATTTAAAGAAGTTTTTGAAATCAGATGCTAGGAAGCTCTAAAGCACTGTATTCCCTACTTACAGTGAAATATAACTGGGTCATTTGTTACAAAATCTTAATGTGATTTATTATTTTATTAAGGCTACTTTAAAAATCCCAGATCAAGAGGTTGGCTCGATTAGTCAAGAGCCATACAAGTACATTTGTAAAATCAGAGACTTACCACCACACAGATCTCTGGAAACAATAAGATGATTTCAGATGGAAGAAACACAAAAACTAAACAACTCCTCAGCTGTTTTAAGGGCTCTTTTTCTTAAAACAGGCTGGAATTCGTGACACTAGACTCTTGTTTTCCTAGCTCTGCAATCATGACCTTCTCTATGCCACTCTGCTCTTCTGTTTTCATATGTATGAAATTGATCCACTTATCCTTAGTATCAAGCCACTGATGTGACAGAAGTGCTGCAAGTAGTAATTTAGTGTTTGGAAAAGTGCTTTAATACTTTCATCTGGAAAGTGCTGAAGGCAGACAGAGGATTACATGACATTCTCTTCAGCTAACCTGCTTTTAAGGGAATATTAGGGTGGGGATTGCTTCTAGGCAGAGAACTTCTGCATTTAGTTTCAGCCTGAAAGCACTTCAAACATCTGAGCTTGAGGATAAGCCACTCACTGGGGAGATCTATAATGGAAAGGCTGAGCTGAAAGTACTGGATAGCAGTCCTGCTGGTTGATACTACCATCTTCAGACAAAGTCTTCTATGAAGACTGTGAAGAAAAGACACAGTAAATTACATTGCAGATGTACCTGTAACTATACAAGGCTCATCTTTCTCTCGAAAGGAACACATGGGAAGAACAGCTTAACTTGCAAAGATCATTACTAAAGTTTAGAGAGAAAGTACAACGCCCACAGTATAGTCTTAAGAGAAAAAGTACTTTCACCACAGCCAGAGTCACTTGAGAGCTTTAAATACCCTGCATTACTTTGCCTCTTAATAAAGAGTTCCCTTTCATAAGATGAAACAGCTACTTCTGTGTCCTTGCAGGAACAGAAAAAACATTAAATAGCCCATTCCACGACAACAATCTCCAAAACAAAACCGATTTTCAACAGTAAATCAGATATCCTATTTATTCTGAACAACAATGGGAAAGTGCAGTTAAGAATACCTATGATAAATCTGAGAATACAAATCCCACCATGACTGCACTGTGTTCCTTTCAAAGGAATGATTTTCTCCACCATCCCAAACCTTCTTCATTCAAAGTTTCACTGTGAGATAAAGGCTGCTCTGGGCAGAAGGCAGAGCAGTGTAACTCAGCTTGAGCACCCAACACAGAATGTACTGGAACAGCACAACTGATATGATGGCTTGGGAACTAACCATGGCCACTAACAACAACGCATTACAGCCCTTTTTTGGTCTAATCTAGGGAGCGAGGGAGCTTGCTCCTTCGTGCAGGAACAGAATGCATGCTTCTGGAACATTTCCGACTGCATCACAATATAACGGTATAAACGCTGCTTTGGCCAGTCAGAGTAAGTTGTCAGAGTATGGGGGTAGGCTGCTAAGGATTCCCTGCCTTCATCACTCTCTTGCTGTGTAGCTTTGGACAACTCAGTGAGCTTCGTTTTTAGTCAGTCTTCTCACCCATGAAGTAGGATTACCTGTGTTTCCTTTCTCAAAAGTCCCAGGAATCAACACTCAGAGAAGACTTGCAACAATGCTTTAAGCAAAGCACACAAAAAAAATAGCCATGTCTTTCTACTTCTAAAGAGACCTACTCCTGCAGTCTGTGTGCTTTGGACTAGGATGAAAGGGGGGTGGGACATAAAGGGCTGTGACAGCCATACTCTGCATACCTCTGCTGCACACAGGAAGAAGCAAACACCTCTTTCCATCTGAAGTGTCAGCTTTACTTCACACAGAGCATTTACAGAATTCTCCCCGGGAAGTTTACTGCCAGGAGAGAAAATGAATTTAACTCTACCCTTAAGAGTTTGTAAATTGAGAGTTTAATAAAAACAAACAATTGATATGCAAATACCAAGGCATCTTTGTTCCTAATCTGCTGTGGTTGATAAGACAATCTACAGGGCACCTTGTCACTAACACAGGTTCATCTTTATACTGCAAACACTTCCTTTGTATCAGTCTTAAGATCCCTATGCAGTCTTGTAAATTCAGAGAAGATACCAAAGGAAGGAAAATTAGACAATTACATGAGAATTAGTCAACCAACTAGTTCCTCCCTCCACTTTGCTTACGTCCTTAGGTACTTTGCTGTTCTAAACATCTTTAGCTAAACTAAGGCAACTTCTCTGCCCATATGCAACTCATTATCTACTACAGATATCTGTGGCTATATAATACTGGTTATATTTCAAATGTTCGTTTAGAAAGAGTAAAAAAAAAATCCAATAGAATCCTTTAGTGACAATGACACAATCCATGGAGGTGACTGACATACCAGAAACTTATTCAGATTAGAAAAGGAGATGAATGATGGGCTTTGAAGGACATGCCCTTTTTTAGGTAGTGTATACTTGAAGAGATTAAGTTACCTGACACAAGGAAGAATCACAATAATTTTATCCAAGTAAAGGATTTTACAAGTTTCTCTCACATAGCTGAAGTTCATCCTTCACATGAGTAATAGCAAGTAATCAGTCTTACTTGTAGGAGAAAAATATAGCCATCTTTCACTGAGGAGGAAAGGGTGTCATGAAGGAGAGAGATAATAGAACAGTATAGCTACAAAAGAAAACAGTCTGCTAATCCTGATGAACAGTGCAATGCTTTAAGAGAATTCAACAAAATTATGCTGGATTGGCTGCCACTGTTCTGCCTGAGCCCATGATGAAACACCAACATGAGGACAGGGACCAAACTCTACCATACAGCATCAGTGAGATGTTGTACCCTGGGTTATGCAGATTTAATGTCCACCAAATAGATAAAATTAATACATTCCCCAGAGCCCTGTTTTGTCTGAACAGGCATACAACTCTTCTTCTGATGGCACAGCCTTACACACTCACACTAGTTTTGCTGCTAGTTTTGCTGCTCTGGTATTCTGGATTGAGTGGTCATTCCCAGCAGGAGCCTGCATTTAAGACTGTACTAGAGCCTAACTACTCAGGAAATTAATTTCTACTTTGTGTGGTCTGAAGAACTGGAAACAAGCGTCAATTCACTTGCTAAACTTGCTATATTGGACAAACTGTGATTTAGTTTGAGACTGTGAGCTAAGATTGGGAAGTACGATTAAAAAAAAGATAATACATGAGACTTCTTTCAACTTCTGTTTTCTAGACTATTTTAAGAAAGTCTTCCAAGGTTCCAAGGCCTTTATTTATTTTCTCCTAGTGGTAGAAGTCATTCAATGCCCAAAGGCATAATCTGATCGTTTGAAGAAGTAAAAAAAAAAAATGAGAGAAGCCTGTCTTTGGGCAAGGATCTCTCTTATTTTATTTCTGACATTGGGAACACATACACATACAACATGATCATAAACACACATTCAGTTCAAGGTGGAAAAAATTCATCTGTGTGTGTATTCATCAAGCTTTATTATTCTAAGGAACACATTCATTCCACTTAGCAAAGATGGGGCACCCACAGTAACATATTTTTATTTTTTCACTGAAAAGCAACAATTTAAGTGATTGTGCTCCTTATGCCTATGGCTGAAGGACCAGAGCCAGCAGCTCAAAGGAGACAGAATATTAGCACAACAGAGTGAAGAAACTTGTTCTCTCATCTTGAGCTTTTTCCATTGATCTAACACCCTGTGCAAAGTCGAAAGAGTGAATTTATTAAAGACAATAAAGTAGTTCATGGGATAATGGCAATGCTTTAGTGCTACAACTCAATAATGAAGGTAACAATCAGCAAGCAGATCAGATTTTCCACACAGTGCTAGCTAATTAATAGGAGAAAGATAAGAAGGAAAGAAAACCTACACACAAAATACAAAACAAAAAACATCTGCCACACTGCACCATCTCTAAAATGCTATTTTGGTCATGGCTTACTCTAACAAGGTCTATACAGAAGAAACACAAGACAAAGGAGGTGTGGCAAAGGAGGAATTCACACAGTTCTCCCCAGATCCATTCCTGTTTGTACTGGGTATCAACAAACAGGGAAGCTCTCAACAGGGAGGAAGCAACCTCTCTACTAGTTGACTGGCACATTTTTATTTCACTTTTTCTTCCTGAAGAAGCACTCAGAAAGGCTCTAAATGTCGACCAAAATAGCCATGCTTCCTATCTCAAGGAACACAGAAAACATTTACAGATATGATACAACAAAAAAGCAATAAAGACACAGACAGAAAGATGACTAAGAGCAGCAGCAACAATACCTGCTAAATTTTCAGCTAAGGTTTATGTATAGAGTGCCAGAGTACTTTTCTTTTTGTTTCCTTAAGCGATAAACTGAGTGAATAAACACCAACCCCAAAATTAAGTGGCTGTGTTCTGGTAGCCATCCTGAAGGAGAATTATGAATAGCTCAGCTTCCCCACTTCACTATTCATATGGCTCCCCAAATCTACCACATCTGTCATAACAGATGCATTGCAATATCTGAACACGGCACATTGTGCAACAGGAAATGGTACAGATCAAATCACTTTGAACAAATCTGTAAATTTAAGGTTTCCTATGAGAAAAGGCCTGGCCCTACAAAAGCTACTCATCTATTTCTATGCATTAGACAGCCTGGCATAGTATCTGCACTCTGCTTCAGCTCCCCCTTTTTCTCCCTCCCTAATACTTTGCTGCGCACAGAAATGAGTCAGTATGATATTGCAGCCTATGGCTATGACAAACA
The DNA here is from genome assembly GCA_013397915.1 of Daphoenositta chrysoptera. Lineage (NCBI taxonomy): Eukaryota > Metazoa > Chordata > Aves > Passeriformes > Daphoenositta > Daphoenositta chrysoptera. Next base: position 1,792,800 of record VZRO01002622.1, read on the forward strand.
TCTTTGGACTATTTTTGTTCTTGGATGCTATGAATGTATTTGATATCCACAACCAAAGCTGTAATTGAATTTTAGGGGGGAGGAAAAGGCCTATTTTCTTTGCCTGCTGCAATGGTAGCTGAAACCAACAACAATAATCTGCCAGCACAAAACACAAGAATGACAATCATATCTGACACCATTTTCCAAGCCAAGATGATGATGGGTGGATGAACAAATCAGTCTGGACAATCTCATGCTGCAGCATTAACAAACACCACAAGGGTCTAATGCTTCATGACCCAAGCATCAGCTGAGAGATAGTCGGGATGACTTCTAAGTCTTTTCCACCTTTAACCCTATTTCATTAAAATTACAATATCAAACACCTGCCTAGGACTTGCAATCTAATTCTGCGAGGTTACCACTTGCATTAAATCTGTCAGAGTTACCCAGTCCTTTCACACAGGGAGTGTTTGCCTTACAAAGCATATACTTAGTCACAGAAAGAGTGAGCCACAGGAACAAACAATGTCACGAGGTGAGGTGGCAAGGAAAATATGTTGGTTTTGCTTCATTAGTATACAACTAGATTTAAGAATTCGTTTCCCAAAACTAAACACAGTGAGAACTCATCTGAATCATACCACTGCATCTCTGCTGCAACTCTGTTTAAGTCAAATTTGACATCATCCTAAAGTTCGTGAGATGTCATGTCCACCCACAAAAAAAGGATTAGAAATAGATTTTTAACAAAGCAACATGGAAAGCACCAATCTGAGAACTGGTATAGCCAGTCTATTTTAAAAACACTGGACCATTTTAAGATTCAGAAGTTAGCAAAGTTTGTCTGGAAGGTGCACAGTGACTTCCCACTGTGCAGTGTGACATCTTGTACTTCAAGACTGGAGTTGCACCATTTCACTTTTTTCCCTTGATCCGAGACCACCAACAATTCACATTGCTACTCTGAATACAAACACAACCAAACAATACCCTAAATATTAGGAATCAATACTGGGACAGTCTCACAACATTTTATCGTTTCTGTGCTTCTTTGCAGCCTGCTGGCCTTGTACATTGGCCCTTATGTAGCCTATCTACTCCAGCACCAGCTGATGCCAAGTTCTTCCTCACCAAATGTCAGATCAAAGCAGTTATTTGTTGAGGTTTTGGGTTAGGTTTTTGTTTGTTTGTTTGTTTGTTTGGGGGGCGAGGGAAGGGGGAGTGGCAATGTCTGCTGATACTGAAAATGCGTGAGAGAATCACACCAATGTAATGGTGCCTTGAAAAGATAAGAGGAAGGGAAAGGGTCCCACCACCACTTTGTACTGCTGCTCCTAGCCTAGGGCAAAGTCCCCCAAAGAGAGTTTCTGCTCCCCAGCTAGATCAAAATCTGAGGAGAGATGGATAATTAATGAAGTGGAAACAGAAAAAATTGCCTCCCTCCAAGACAGGCTACAACCACTGCCTTCCTGCACTAGAGTATTCTCCTAGAACTTGACCTTATGATAACCTGAATGAACAAGAGTACAACCAGCCTCTATTACTGATCCAAGTTCTCCTCTCCCAAGATTATTTGCAGTTGTTCTTATTTTAAGTATCTCACTTTACGTGCAACTTGGAGCTCCTGTTTAAACTCTACTAAGCCTAATTACTGCATGTGTGCTACCAGAATACACTCTAATTTTCTTACATTTGTTCCTATAGTGTGGTCAATAGTATGCTTCTCAAGAGACATGGAGAACTTGTAAAAGTAGAAAAATAACTCAACTCCTATTTCTCCGTCCACACCTGCACAGCTGCCTACAAGTAAAAAGCATAACATCACAGACATACTGTTTCAGTACATATAATAATTTGAGGAAGTACCAGTATCTTCAATATAAGCATGGAAGAGAACAAAAATAGATAACTTTGTAAAATTATATGCTGCCTATGGTACCTAACAACACAGCCTAGGAAAAGAGTAGAGACCAGGGTCATTTATGGTTATTGAACTCCAAGAAATGGTATATCCTGCAGATACACACAGAGTTTCACTAGCATTACAAACGATCCCTGGAACAAAGACCCAAATACACCACTGCTTCCTGCTGTAGTGAAAGCAACAGCAAAAGCTGCCAACCCTTTGGTGGCCTTCTGTCTAGTTGTGTTCACTGACCACAGTGTACAGAACAGCATAGTCTGCCTTTGTGCATGGCACATCCACAGTGCACCTATCTCACCAGCATTAAAGATAACCAAAAAGTAAGAAAAATGCTGTTCTGACTCACTATTTCTCAAAACTGGAGGGGGAATTGAGACTGGAGAAAGAAAAAAAAAAATCAGAATGTCATCCCACAAAGCAGGGAGCACAGACTCAGTACCTGTACTGCTGATATCAGCATGAGGCTAGGATAAAGTACTCTTATCAGAGCGAAGACTTTAGCTTTGCTGCCTTTTAATACAGACAAACAGCCCAAGCCTCTGCTCTCACTGTGGGGCAAGATTACATTATCCATAGGCTTCTGAGCAAAACCCATAGAGTACTGTATAAAGAGGCACTACTCTGGCCTATATAGAGTCAAACAAAATACAATACAACAAGGTCTCACAGTGATAGATTCAACTTAGGAAAACTTCAGAATCACAAAAACTGCCAGGTGACAGACATTAGGACGAAACTGAATGACAGGAGCATCAGAGCTCTCACACTGCTTTGTTACAAGTGCCTCTTCTTTGCACTGTTTGGATTTAAATGCAGGGTTGGCAGGCCAGATTTATTTTCATGTTATTTGAAGTTTAAAAGTTAGTACAGCTGTCAGTAGCAGCGGAGCCCTAGCACAACAGCTGGCTGAGGACAAGCTACAAACAGAACTGAAGCACGAGAGTCTGACTGTGTATTTATATATAAATAAATTATAATTTATAGGTAGTAAGTTTGTTATCTTTTACCTTCAAGAAACCTTGTGAAGAAAAAGGGTGCCAAACTCAGTGTAACATACAGCACCATGACCACGTGGTAATGTCCTGAGAACTGCAAAGATGAACATTCTGGATAGGACAAAGCATTTGACACTGTCCTGCAGGACATCCTTGTCTCAGATTGGAGAGGCATGGATTTGACAGAAGGATCACTCGGAGGACAAAAAATTGGTTAAATGCTCACACTCAAAGAGTTGTGGCCCATGGCTCAATGTCCAGGTGGAGACCAGTGACGAGTGGCATTCCTCAGGGGTTGGTATTGGGACCAGCACTGTTGAACACCTTCGTTGGTGCCACGGACAGTGGGACTGAGTGCACTCTCAGCAAGGCTGCTGACAGCACCAGGCTGTGTGCTGTGATTGACACTCTGGAGGGAAGGGGTGACATCCAGAGGGACCTTGGCAGGCTTGAGAGGTGGGGCTGTGTGAACCTCATGAAGTCCAACACAGCCAACTGCAAGGTCCTGCACATGGGCTGGGGCAATCCCAAGTACAAATACATGCTAGGCAGAGAATGGATTGCTAACAGCTCTGAAGAGAAGAACTGGGGGGGCTGGTGGATGAGAGGCTCAATGTGACCTGGCAATCTGCTCCTGCAGCCCAGAAAGCCAATCATGTCCTGGGCTGCGCCAAAAGCAGTGTGGACAGCAGGTTGAGGGAGATGACTCCGCTTCTCCACTCCACTTTGGTGAGACCTCTCCTGGAGTGCTGCATCCGGCTCTGGGGTCTCCAACATAAGAAGGATGTAGACCTGTTGGAGGAAGTCCAGAGGAGGGCAAGAAAGATGATCAAAAGGGCTGGAGCACTTCTCCTGTGAAGACAAGCTGAGAGAGTTGGGGTTATTCAACCTGGAGGAGAGAAGGCTCTGCGGGATCTTATAGCAATTTTCCAGGACCTAAAGGGGGCCTTGAAGAAAGCTGGAGAGGAACTTCTACAAAGGCATGTAGTTATAAGGACAAGGGGAATGTCTTTAAACTGAAAGAGGGTAGGTTTATTTTGATATTAAGAAGAAATTTTTCACTGTGTGGATGGTGAGGCACTGAAACATCCCAGAGAAGTTGTGGATGCCCCATCCTTGGAAGTGCTTAAAGCCAGGTTGGATGGAGCTTTGAGCAGCCTGGTCTAGTGGAAGAAACGTCACACATAGGCCAACGTACTGGGGCCAAGTATTCAATGATCCTGCTTATCTACATAAATAGAAGCCTTACCACTAAAGAAATAACATCATCTGAAAGGTTTCAAATGTTTTAACAGTGATGAAAAGCAAGGGGTTTTATATGCCACATTCTCTCAGCTATGCATCTTCAAGAGTATTATTTTGAGAACATACTGGAGTGCCAACATCCTTCTGTCTTTAGGCTACTAAAACTGACAATTTGGCTCCATGACCCAAAGCCACGCTACAAATGAGGTGCCCTATGAAAGCAATGCTGTACCTCAAAAAAAATCACCAGGAAAATAGTTATAGGGAATGTTATCGCTTTCAGAGGTCACAACCTCCATTACAAAGCCCAGCCAGTCTGTGTGTGCCTGTACCTTAAACCACAATCCAGCACAAACCCACCTTTTTCAGCAGCTTAAGACAGTGAAGTGGACTGGTCTGAAGCACCTAAAAAAAGGGATGCACTTCCCTATATTTTCTACCATAGTGATAGTCACAGCAAAACAAAATGGTGGTACCTGTTGTTCCTAAATGCATCAGAGCCTAACATTTACTTGAGATCTGAGCACACTGCTTAAGATCACAGTTTAACAGTTATCTATTTTGATTTTAAACAAAGTTGCTCTATGAGCAGAACTGGGAAAGCTAATGGGAAGAAATGAGAGTTATATATTTAAACTGTACTTTATATACACTAAACAAAATAACTTGTGATGACTTTCAGAAGAACACCATTAAAGCATTCCCTGCCTAAGTTATCCTCCAACACATCCGAGACATGGTGAGGTTTTACTTTCAAATTAAGAGAAGCCTTCTCACATGTTCAAGGTACACCACGGCCTAGCAATGCTTGACCTGTTGCAATAGCATATTGGTTTTTTATTCTGAAATCAAAATGGTATGTTAACACCAAACAGACACTGTGAGATAAATCCTCTTGCTACGTGGAGTGACCAAAGGAGCTGTCAAACAAGCTCTCTGAAAGGAAATTTAATTCAGCCAACAATACAAGTGGGGGAAATGTACCAACTTGGAACCATGTGGATTCACTTTTGGAACTCGGCATCAGAGTTAATCACACAAAAGAATCATTGTTCTGGATTGTTATTGTGTGAGAGAAGGAAAAGGTTTTCCCTTCTCCTTTCTGCCAATCACACAATATAGTTTTATGCAATGGAATAATTTGTATCCTTTTGCTTGTGCAGTGGTCACTACCCTTTATTTTTGTGCATATTCAATATAATATGTTTGCTCTAAGATAATTTTTTCTTTAGCCTAACAAAGCATTTCTTTCCACCATTCTGTATGTGCATTTTTACCATATGTGTATTTGTAGTTAGAAGTGCATGCAGAGCATTGTTTTACAACCTCTATACACTACCAGTAAAGCAGAAAGGCAGTCATCTGTAGAGAAGAGACTTACTCACAAATGACACTTCTTTACTGCTGCTCTCAATACCATCTTTCAGAACAACCAAATTCATAAAACTAAAGGAGGGATACTCATTATAGCAAGAGAGGTCACAAGTTAGTTACATTTCTCTCATAATTATCAATTTAGAGTCTTCCTGACCATGTCCAGCTTCAGCAGTTTAGAGGCTGTCTTTCTCCTTTAAGAGACAGAAATACACTTACTTTGTACATGACCCCGAAATTCCAGGTTTTTTTGAATCACTGGTTAGTTTACCCTATGCATTAAACAACTGCCAGACAGTACCAGAATTCAGCTGCAAGGCAACACTCACTACCTTTGCTATAGCTACTGTTTAATTTCTTTTTGACATTTTATTCACCAGGGAGTTTCTGCTTTGTTTTTTCCCTTCTACTGATTTTTGTAGGTTTCAGCAAACAGCAGAGTTAGGAATCCTGCACAGGACAAATTAGGAACCTGATGACCAGCTACTGAGAATTTGCCTTGAATTTCAGTGAACACGGCTGCTGGAGTCAGGCAGGCAGGCACAACCTGATGAACAAACAAAAGAGTTCCTCACCCTCTTCTCCCATACAAAAGCAAAGGGCAAGGTACCCCAGCAGATTCAAAACACATAAATGTTGTATTGTTGTTTGATAAGTGTCTGCTGTTTCAATATTCCCTAGATGTCAATTTATCCAAGCTCATCATGACAAACTCAAAATCAAAATGGAAGTACAAACATTCTGCATATTTTTTTCCTTCATGAGGACACTAGTTGTCTAAAACTGCCAGAGGAGCTAAGGGGAACTATGTGGCATTCTTTAAGTATGCAAAAAATACCTAAAATTTGAGAGTGCTGTTCCTAAGTACCACTAGTATTTTAAAAGAGACAGCTAGAATGGCTGGCAGTGACAAGTAGGTATCATCCCCTTTGCTGCAATACAGGGATTGGGTATTTTTTTCCTCCAAAAAGTCCTTGGGAAGCTAAGGAGAAATGACAGACACTGGCTCTGCACTCTTGGGTGTGCTACTTCTTCATGCAGGGGAGGGAAAGGTGTCAAGTGATAAAGGGCTTTAGAAAAAATCCCTGTTCCATATCAAGGGAAAGCAGATGAGCCCCATGCCAAAAAGCCAGATTGTAAGAGACAGAGCTGCACTCTGGGACCACTTGCAAACAAAGCTGGTAGCAACTGTGATTCACACTAGCACATATGCTTGTTTTGCTGTTGAAATCTCAGTCAAGGACTCCATAGTCCTAAAGAAGGAACTCTAAAAGAAGGAGTAAGACAAACAATAAAATAAAAATACCATTTTCATCTGCAAAAAACAAAATACTGCATGTGTTAAAGGGCTACATAAACAGACATCATCTAACAGAATGGTGAGCAATCAAGCAGGAAAACTAACTTCTAGTACCTGGTGCATCAAAGTTTTGTAAAGACCTTGAAAGACCTGTTTTTTACATCCAGGCTGTCAGCCTCAAAGATGAAACCCTTACTCATGTTTTAAGAAAAAAAGTTTAAGAGACTTCTGAGCTATAGGATTAAATTCTTTAAGCACGTTTCATCAGATTTCTCATTGCAAGATAAATTGAAATCTGTTAATAAAAAATATATTAGGACATTCTCTACAACCTATGTTGAAACCAGCAGATCACATTGATAAAAAACATAAGCAGAAAACAACTTTCTCCAAATATTACTGTTCTTGTATTTCTTGCAATCTGTAACATAACAAGGTGAATTAAGGACAAAGTAGCAGTTCCTCTGTTTCACTCATGGGAAACATAACTTCAAACCATCATTTTAAATGCAGTTTTCAAATATATATTATTTAATACAGCAGCAACACACTGCACCTTACAACAGTGCTGCTCTTATTAATGAAGTTTGCAGTGCTTTAAGAAAAATGTGAAGAGAAGTGCTTTCAGCAGAATCATTACACATTAAAAATTAAAGAATCAAAAAGGAAGCACAGCTCAGCACACTTGTGATAAACATATTTCTCATTTAAACAGATCTGAAACAGCATCCTACCCTTAAAGCTGGTAACAGATGACTACAATGTGTGAACAGCATCACTTGCCAGTGTTTAGCCACCTTCTCTTTTTGCACTCATGATGTTCAAAAAAAAGGCATGAGGGGAGGGGAACAGGCGAAGGTAAGCACTAACAATTTATGGATCAGCCACAACTGATTTAATCCAAATGGCTTTTGAACAAAGATGGCATTAGAAAATCTAAAATTTCAAATAACTTATTAAAGAAAGCTTCTTTCTTCCCTTCCCTAACAAACTACTGTCATCTCTTTACCTCTCTCCAGCTGGACTGCAGACCTCATGAGGAGCCATAACAAATTAGTTCATGGCTGTGTAAGCTTCTGCTTCATTACACAGCATAATGATAATTCAGGGAAGAAACTCCAGCCCTGCTCTCTTCACATCCCATCTAACTCCCTATAGGAAGCACTGTCTTCTAGTGATTTTGTTAATGGGTAGCAAGTTTATCTGATGTTCAGTCTTTTATTAAAACTTCCTAATTGCTTTTAATTTTTAAAATCAATTGAAAGAAAGATTGATGGCTAAAAGGGTAAAAAACTCAGGGAAAAAAGTCTATCTTGTTCCAAGGGCAACATACACAATTAGGAATACTGCCTCAAAAAGAGCCCAGTACATCTGTGTGCATTCAGACAGGGCACAGCCCTAATAATGGTGAGCAAAGCTCCTAAAGTGTCAGTGTGAAGAAGCCTAGATACTGAACAAAACCACAATTTTGTTGCAGTTAAGACTGCAATTCCAGCTTACACCTTAGAGTTGTAAGAAAGGCCATGAGTGTACCTCTCAGGGTTGTCTAAGTGTATGCTGTTATCTTTCAGCACCAGGTGGAATCATTGCCTGCCAGGCTGTAATTCAGTTCTGATCCAAAACTGTGTTTTAAAAAGGACAGATTTCAAACCACTGCCCCCTAAAATGTAACAAGGTGCAGAAGGCACCACCAAGTTACCAACAGTCAGGGTACTACTGATGTCTCAAATGCTGCACCATCTCAGAAGGATCATTCTGCAACGGCAGGAGAGGCGGCTAACGCACTATGCGCTTATTCAGGATTTTTGAATCGGTGATAAACACACATTGTCCCCCAAGGAGTACTGCAAATATATATAGCATGAGGCTAAACATCTGCAACAGAGACTGCAGCTCTTCAGCTGAGGAATATCAAGAGTTTCACGGTCAGAAGGAGATCTCATACAGCTTCATCCTTGTTTGCTAAGTAACACTCTTGGTTCTCAGCTGCTGTGGCAGAGAGCTGTATCCCAAGCTTTCCTTTTCAATATCTCTACAGGGAAATAACTTAGTTTGAGAACTAACATTTATATCAGCTTCCTCATTTTAAAAGAACCACAGCCATTACTCTGCAAGCCTTTTGGAACTACATGCAAAGCTGCCTTACAATGTGTGTATTAGACCCTGTAAGTTGCTTTGGCCTCAGTTTCTTTCTCAACTGAAGGAAGAAGGAGACCTGCAGCCAACATGACTATCTCTAAGCTTCCTTGAAAATATGCTACTCACCCAACATCTTCTAATATATCTTTTTACTTCCACTTGTAGATAGTGCAGTTTACACTTCTCAGTCCCACTAACGAGAAAACAATTTTAGTTCTTCATACACACAAGAGAATTTGCAAAACACTGCACATCTGACTTGAGTCAAACAAAAATCCCAGAGCTCTCACAGATGTTTGACTAGTCATGCCAGAAAATATTTTCTCATTTTCCAATATGACCTAAAACTTCCTTTTTGCAATATTCCATATTAAATAGCTGTGGATGCCTCTTACCTTACAGCTCTTTGAAAAACACACCAAGGTGGTCAATTTTTTGTAACTTTCACACCACGTGATGTTGCATCAAAAAGCAGCTTTAGAACAGACCCTGGTTTGGTCACCTTACAGTCACACGGTTATGGCAGCAGCTACACTGCTCTGCATTGCTTCTGCCAGGAAGGACAACAGGGAATAGAGAGGAAGCAGGATGGCAAGTGCCACATGTCTTTTGTCTCGTACTTTTGGAAGGTTCTTGATTTAGATAATAAATAATTAATTAATTTAATTTATTAAAGCAGTATTTCTTTAGGTAATAATGAGATTAAAATCTCTCCAGATCTTTATTAGTACAACACTCTGTTTTCCTCATACAGATGGAAATCGTGGAACCACTTCAGTACAACATATTTAAATATCACAATTCCTGTTTGCTTTAATTTTTAAACTAGAGCAACCACATCTACTTTACTTTTCTACCACGAAGTGGACAAATGAACACAGCCACGGACCATATGAGTTTCTGGGGCTAAACCTGTGACATGGGATCTTAAACTACTCTGATAAAATCAGAAAAAATGACACAAACCAGCAAAACAGAAGAAACAAGAACATCCCTTTTTCTTTAGTAAAATAATGTTCAGAGTCCGTCTGAGTTCTCTGACCCTTATTCATGCATAGAGACTTCATTCTTTCCCAGTAATTGCTCCTTGAGATTACACGAAAAGTCCATGAAGCCAGAGAAAAAGTGATAGGACACCAGTAAATGAAGCATGAGTCATTATTGTCTGCCATCACTCAAGCACATGAATGCGAATGCTGGCACAAGCCTAGACATTAAATGCACTGATGACACTGACTCATAGGGTGCAGCAGTTAACTATCAATGTAGTCATCATCCTCTCTGTACTTCAAGCTTCAAGTGCACTCTGTAATAATGAGATTCTTCATGCTCTAGACAAATTCAGCAGTGGAAGGCCTTAGGCTTCACATCAATTCAGTTTGTGTCAATGGCTTAAAGAAAAAAAAAAAAAAAGAAGACCTACCAAGCTTCAAAATGTTTAAGTGTGAAAGAAAAAAAAGATTGCAGTTTATTTTATCTTCTACCCTTCCAAACCCACTACGGAAGTAGAACCAAATAAAGCAAGGAGAGGAGGAGAGGGGGAGAGGAAATGTTAAAAACAGCTCCTTCTCCTCTGGGAAAAAGCCAGTAAGACACATAAACAAAAAAACCAAAACAACCACCTCTTCCTTAATATTACCTCATCCTGAAATGAAGCACAGGAGAGATTAAATTCTAAAACAGACCAAGACAAGTGAGGTTGAAATAATAAATTAAAGTGAGGTTGTGGGAAACCAACATGGGTATATGACTGCATATATGTAATGAATGTACAGTAATCTCAAAAACACGCTTTTGCCTGATGCAATAGCTAAAGGGAAAATAATATTTTTCTAAGATGGGAAAGAGGAAACAAAGGGTAAAATACTGATGCTTTTCAAGTCAGCAGAATTTTTGAAATCAACTTCAAATGGATTTACTATTTAACCTGAAGAGAAGCTAAAATTAATATTTAAACTCATCAGCATGAAAAATGCTGTAACTGTTTCTTTGGAAAACTGTGGTAACAAATTCTGGCTCAATGAAAATTGCTACAATCTCCTCTATCACAACTCATTAAAGATCGAAGTGTCTGTAATTGAACTATAAATCTCCTTTGTTCTTAGAGAGACTAACTGAATAAAACAAAACTGTAGATATTTACAGTGATATACTTAGCAGTAGCAAAACAAAGTATTATTTCAAAGTAATATTATAATGATCTCTTATTAAAATCCACATCAGGAAAAGAATGGAAAGAAAGTATGAAGAACAAAGAGAAACGGCTCTAAAACTTTGAGTCCTTGTGTCCCAGTCACAAGTTCCTGAGGATAACATTGATACAACTAATAATCAATGAATTAATAACCTTTGGGAAAGAGGGATTATAGTCTCTACTTGGACAGTACCCAAGACATTCTGAAGACTACTTTAATCTAAATTAACACAAGCTTCCCAAGAAACTCTCTGAATATCATCTTCTAATTTTGAGTCACTGAGGTTACCCAGTGAATCAGAACTAAAACAAGAAGACAGAAAGATGAGTTCTACGGAACAACACACAATAGTAATGTCTGGGGAGGGCTCTAGGAGACTGTCTCTAGCTAATCATTTTTATGAAACTGAGTGAAGTTCCTGGCAACTCTTTGAAAATAATATAAAATTTTTCATCTCTCTCTACACTTGGAATCAAGCTCCTGACCTTTGGCCTTGCAACAGTGAGCACAGGTTACTCTTTGCCTTCTGCATTTGTCCTGTAACAAGCAGGAGGTTTCAAGTCAATGGCAGGCACATGGCACTGCATGCTCTAAACATGAGTTCATTTACACTGACAAGCGAATTTCCTTCTACATCACACTGATGAGTAGTTGAAGGATCTACTCACTCTTATCAATGTGTGTCAGGTAGGCAAGCAGCTCAGGCAACAGCCAGAAGACAAACCTTCCCAAGGCAAATGCAACTCATTTTGCTTTTTTCAAGAGCATGCAAGGGGAGTACAGTGGGACAAAGAAGCACACAAGGTGACAGGGACTGGGAAAAGCAACAGTTATTTTGCAAATTGGCAAATATATAACTTTTGTGTAACTTCATAGCACTGAGCCCCTGCATGAGACCAAGAAACACCAACTAAAGCACCACAGCATTGCTAACTTTTGCTCTTTGCTTGAACAAGCAGTAAGCACAATGAGAAAACTTCTGATGCCATTCACCATTATAAAGTTCTGCTGACATAGAGAGGCCAGAGTAGGTAGAACTGCTCTCAAGCAGCTCCATTTTTGGTTTTCTCATTAAACACAAAGGGTGGTTGTGCCAATTGTTCGTTTGCCTTGAAGCATCTCTCCTGAAGATAGAGAAGGATCTCACTGTGGTTGAGCACTGTTGGGAAAGTTCATGAAAAGACTGGGGTTGTGGCATCATCAGCGTGCCGATGTCCTCAAGCTCTGTACTGCTGCCTCCACAAGGACTGAAAATCAGGAACAGAGTTGTCTTGTCCAGTAGGACATGAAACCTGAAGGACTAACTAGTGACACTAGATGAGCTAGATGAAGGTGCTAGAAGGGCAGATACAACATACTGTTGATCAAAGGCTGACTGCTTTAGATAACATAGGCAAGCATCATGGGGAAGGTAAGAATCCTGAACAAAGGCAACGTGTATCTTATAAGACAAAGTTTTATACGCAAGGTTCCTCCCCCAAAAAGAATTAGCTCTGTGCTTTAGGTTTCAAACATTCTCACCTTTGACATGTAAACCAAAGATTTCACTTCTTGTATACCACAATTCCGACACAACACATACAGTGAAACAAAGCTACAACTCAAGTAAGTTGCTACATGTCAATGGCCCCAAACTTTACCACAGCTTTTGTGATAGGCAAAATATTGATTTCCTTCTGTCAAAAAAGATGGGCAGAAAGCCCTTCCACAGATATTCCGTATTATTTCTGTAAAGACTATCTTTGCTCTCCTTATAGTGAGAGGGTCATAGCCTCCCTGTGGAGATGTCTTTACGGCCTGTGTAAAATTGAAACAGGGAGCCTAATGGGTCTTGTTAGAGATTAAACAGGCACGCTGATACCTAGTTGAAATTGAACTTAACACCTCAGGTTGCTCATGTCAATTTTCTGAAACATGGTGAAAAAAGGTAATTGTCAATTAATGAACCATTGACTTGGGGTTGGTAGAAATCAATAGCATGAAACAATATGAAACTATACAATCTTAATCAGTATTCTGTAACGAAAAGGCTTTTAGACCAACACAGAGTAATTGGTTGTTCCTTTGTGGCCCATCCTCTAAGCCATACAATTGTCCAATTAAAATATAACATCAGTAGCAACACAGTTGTTTGTTTTGTGGTTTGGGGTTTTTTTTATATGCACTAAGTTACATTTGTTAAATTAAAAGTTGCAGACACTGGAAGAGCGTGCACAGAAGAGTAAAACATGAATCAAATCCAAGGGATCAAATTCAGGTCAGATACCACAGTTATGAACCTTAGCCTCCCAATTCACTATCCTCCCAATTATATGTAGAGGCCTGATGATAGAATTCACATCTCTTGGGTTCCACCAGAAACATAACATTGGTCAAGTAGAAATTTCTGTTGTAAAATCCACTCAGGACAATTTCACATCTTTCACAGAAGAAACAAGATCAGTTTCAGATTAAACTAACTTATTTCCACCGAACAGTAAGCATGCACATAGTCTTCCAAAACCAAGAAAAAATACCAAGAGTGCTTGAAGAGAATCAGAAAGGTTGGATGTGCATTAGAGAAAGTATGCTCAGGAAAACTTCTCCAGCCCCTTTCCTCTCCTCATGATTTATGGTAAAATGAAAGGATTGTATCAAAATGGTCCCACTATGTTGCAAGAGCAACAGAAGTTCTGGAACGGAAGTTAAAGACCTGCTGCAAACAGTGTGCCCAGAGGTATTAGAATAAAGGTCAACATTTCCTTATCTAGACCTACCCTTTTGAATTCATTATTGACTAATGTGTTCTTAGACCAGTTTTGCCTACTTGAAAATTTTATAATACAAGGTAAGATAAAAAATTTATTACATACTTGCACTGCATACTGGCCACTAGTAATAGAGCAAATTATACAGGGGTTAGCCAGGTTTTAAATGATAAATGATTACACTGCTATCTCTAGGACTGGGCAGGATGCCCATGATAGAAATAATTAATGTTGGAAAAGACCTCCATGATCATCAAGTCCAACCTTTGACTGAACACTACCATGTCGACCAAACCATAGCACTAAATGCCACATTTCTTGTACACTTCCAGGAATGGTGACTCCATCACCTCTCCAGGCCATTCCAATGCTTAAGCACCTTTCCAGTGAAAAAATTTTTCCTGATGTCCAACCTGAACCTCTCCTGGCACAGCTTGAAGCCATTTTCTCTTGTCCTATCATTAGCTGCCTGGGAGAAAAGGCTGACCCCTCCCCTAAAATATGATCTTTTAGATCATAACCCACCCAAACATGCACCTGTTTTAGCAGCTTGAGGGGAAACAATGAGTCATTTAAAACAACAAAGAAGCAATTTATTTCTTTGACAAGTTAAAAATTAAGATAAATGGTTCTTTTTTAGCATATGTCATTGGAGACTGTCAGGCACATTATCATAAAGAGGCAGTCATTCAGACCCAAAGAGGTTGCTTGGTAGTTGAAGAATAGCAAAACTGAAAATTAAGCGGTCTGTCCCATGACACAAACACAAGAGACCCCCTAAACTGCAGTTGTAACCCAGTCCATTATATTACAGTAAAAATTCTGACGGATCAACTGCAAGAAGGAAGCCTTCACTTCACGGAGACTGCTCTTCAGCAATCCTGTGTGCTTTATAGGTGTTACACAATAGAATGTATTTCAGATTTCCTTAAATATGGTGGGTAGGTTGGAAACTAATGGACAAGCACTCCTTACAAGGCTACACTTTTAGCCAGTCTTACACAAGTGGCCCACAAAGCATTTGGGCTACAGAAGACGGCAGATTAGGCACATTCATTTTAAGAGAGGAAAAAGGAAACCAGAAAATTTCTTTTTAGTTATCTTTGGGAGCTTGATCCTGCAGGTACATTTGGACAGTGCCATGCCATTGCTAAGGGGTTTTTTGGTAGAAAACCACAAACAAGATTTTCTTTTGTCTTTTAATGAGAAATAACACCAGGTTATCACTTTCAGCATCTAGATGTTATTATCTCTGCTGCAGCACTTGCAAGGAAATACTGTAGGGCTAGCAGGAAGAGGCAAACCAAAGAAAAAATGTGGTACTTAGTAAGGATTAAAATTCCCAAGGTTATTTCAAAAGATTATTTAAGCCCTCTGGGAAGGAAAAGCATGGAAGAGGTGTCAGCATTCCATTAACAATGGACTTATTATCCACCATCAGCTGGAAATACTAGAGCATTTGGCATCTTGTTAACACCAGAATCACTCATTTGATTACACATAGATTCTCACCCTCCAAACTGAAATTAATCCTAAGGTTTGGGAACATCACAGCACGTTGGACACTGTCACACAGGCCATTATGGCTTTAATGCACAAGCTAAGCAGCAGCACTGCGACATTTCACAGAGAGACTGGAAAGCTGTATTTGAACAGCAGCATGAAATTGTTTAATTAAGGATATTTTTTTAAATAATTATTAAACTTATTAAATTTAATGTCAAGCTTGAAATTAAATATCCAAACATATTAAACATTAAAAAACCCCCCAAGAGTGCTACCTTAGTGTCTCACAGTACATCTCAGTGTTATTGTGAGTTCCATATAGACACAAATAAGGAAAAGGTGAAGAGTTTGGGGAGAGCAATCAACACAAACTGTATCCATGGTTCTGGTCTGGGGGCCTAAAGCTGGTGGAAATGATTCAGAGTGCCACAGTTGTTCTAGTGCCAACGCTTTATTGGGAAAAGGGGAAATGCAAAGTATAACTGGTGTTACAGGGCAACTCTATTAAAAAGGCAACAGCCCTCTGGGAAAGGACATTTCTGTAATGGTTATTCCTTTTGTCCCTTTAGAGCCATTCTTTTTGGGGTTTACACAATTTAAAAAGCTTCACTGATATTGGAACACTTATCAGGTCTATAACTTCCTTATTTGTTAAAAAGTGTACAAATCCTACAACCTGGTTTAACATTTACAGGGCTTGTTAAAGGTCAGCAGCAAACAGTCATGAAAGCAAAGAGGCAGTGGTAGATTACCTTTTCAAAGTGAAAGAAGGAAAGAATCACCAAAGATAAAGGGGGAAAAAGAAGTCAGATGTCCAGTAGCAGCAGTGAAGAAATTAAATCATCCTATTCTGGCAAGCATCCTCATTCTTCTGCAAATACCAAGGCTTTTATCATGCAGCTGTCAAATACCAAGGCACTGTTTATCATGTAATAGGCAAGTGCAAAATTCAGTGGTAGAATTTTCATATTCTGCAAAGGCTTATTTAGACGGATAAAAGGAAGCTCTCTTATAATTACAGATTAATTTCGAAAAAAAAAAAAAAATCACACAGGACCTCCATTAATTTCAATATGAAGTCCAGTATGTTTGATGTAATTTCTATATTCATTTCCTAGTATGGCAAAGTTTTCTATTTTTAATAATAGCACAGCAGATGTTGATAAGGAGCAGCTAACCTCAGAAGATACAGTTGAGACTTAGAGGGTCCTGTGAAATTAACATATAACAAGCTTGATTTGGTGAGATAAACAGAATAAGATTGGTTTTTTTCAGAGATTTTTAGTCACATTTAATGTATGTATCATTAGAGAAAAACCCCTAGAAATGAGGAAGGTAACATGAAGATTTTGTTTCAAGCTGACAACTTGACCTGTTTGCCCATACTGTGACTTAAGATTAAGTTAGTTCATTCAAGTGTCCTCTGCAACCAACCAGGCCAGAGTAACCTTGGAAAAAGATTACAGGGAAAAAATATCAACCTATTACTCATTTCAGCTTCTTAAATCATCATCAATGTGATTCTACTTTGAGAACCTTCCGGAAAAAGCAGGCTAACTTCCTCAGATACCACAGATTTTGTGTAACAGCTTTACACCTGCTTGTTTTAAAGACTTCTGAATGAAGCAGCTGAGATCCCAAGCAAATCCCAAATGGGCCAGCAACAGAACTCCAAACATATTGGTGAAACAAGGACTTGCTGCCCAGCTGTGCAAACCTTTTAAAAACCCCTCAAGTCCTGCAGGTTTTTGCCCCACAGTATTCTCTTCTCTCTGAATGAGATGCTGGCTGGGCTCCTTAACCTCCTAAAGCAAATTGGTGTCACAGGCAATACTCCTGCATGTTTGCTTTGGTCTGCAGTGCACCACCATTTAGTATCAACTAAAATCTCCAGCAGACCAGGTCTAGAAAGAGACACAGTAATGGACTTCAAGCTTTTAGTAAATAAAGCTGGGGAAAAACAACACCAAGATGCAGAGTCTACCTCAGCAGAGCCAGTAGTTCTCTGGAAAGGCCACAAGAATGTTAATCCAGCAGAAGAAACCATGGTTTAGAGATGCCTTCCATTCACTGGGAATTTCAGAAGGATTCTCTGAAAAATACTGTAGCATCTCCTAGGGGCTACCCACCTTTACATGGGCTTCACCTACTTGCAGGAAGAAATGCTTGAAGAGCAAGATTGCATTGGCAGAAGTGGTTTGTTCAACAGCTTTCAAAGCAGTTGTGCGCTGGAACTGCAGGCCAGGAGATAAACTGGTGGGGTCAGAATGGAAAAATACGGTGCTCTGCTGATGCCAGTATTCACACACTTGTCTTTCTCACCCCTCTCTCCTCCTGTATTCATGGATGCTCACCCATCACTGTACCTGACACATAATTTGGTTACCTCCTGCATACATTTTTTTGGGCAGTAGCAAAGAACTGCAGAATAGAAGCACTATCACCTATCCTGAAATGAAACCTGCCCAATGCTCCAACAGGCAGCACAACTCGTAAGGGATGACCCCAGAATAGTCTGGGCTGTTTAGAGACCAGAGCCAGTGAAGAACCTCTAGGGCTTATAAGCCCTCCTACAAATTTTTAATACAGTTGCTCTCCTCCTCTTACCCACCATCAGAATTCTAGGGTTTTGTGTTTTGGTGGTGTTTTCTGTTCTGTTGTTCACTGACAGAAGACCTCATTGTGTTTGCATATTTTGAAATACAGTAAGCTGACAATGTCAGTTTTATATTCTTTAGCATTGGTAAAACTATCTCATTCTTCCCTTCTTTTATTTCCCACTCTTGCCTCAACGTCACCCACAGGAAAAAGTAGTGAAAACTGATCTGCCTGCAGTAATTTGAACCAAAAGATACAACTGTCCCTTCTAAAGGGCTGGCCACTACTACTTTCAGTGACACCCACATGACAAGATAGGCATACTAGGCAAATTCAGCATACAGGAATCACAGTGATTAAATAATCTACAGATAGAAGGAGCATATTTGCAAGCAAAAGATCCATAAAATTATGTTACGAGAGAAAGAGCATGAGTTGGATTGGGGGTGTGTGTGAAATTTTCTCCACATTTTTTTTTCTTCTTTGAATTCTTTCAAGTAAAGCCATAGATATTCCTTTTCCTTGTGATCTGAGATCTCAAACAAAAGAGGAAATTCATTACTCGAGTTTCATACAATTCAGTAGCCTTCCCCCCATCCTACCATTACACGTATATTAGGCAGACATTAAGAGTGCAAGACTGAAAAGGAAAATATTTCTTAAGCCAACTCTGTGGCTGATGGCATTCTGCTCCTGTCAGTGTGGCAAATGGAGTCTACCACAGTGTACTCTTCTGTATTGAGAGAGAAATTACTCCTGCCCATCAGTCACAGAGTGGATGAGGTACAAAATCCATTCCCATGATGAATAAATCAGAGTTAAAAAAGGTCAGGATGTCTTCAGTGTCTGCTGGGGACAAATCTCATTTAAGATTATTACATTCCTGTCAAGATCTCCACCAGAGTCAGTCTACCTACCTCTTTCTTCCCTTCCTGTATTTCCTCCCTCCTTTTCCTAAAGTAACTCAGCTGTCCACATATTTATTGCTTTAATTTTTAACATCACATTGTTTTCTCTAGCAAAGTAGGATATCTTGTCCTGTAACAATGAAGACAGCTTTAAGCTCAAATAGTATCCATTCCAAACTCAGCACTGGAAATGGAAAAATACATGTGGTGAGGCTTACAACCTTCAAGCCCACCCTTTAAAGACTGTGAAACTCCTAGTTGTCCAACAAGAGATGGATTTCTAAATCTGAAGGGCTGGACATCTGAAAGGAAAACTCTGACAAGTTTTAGCAACAAGAGCTAAATCTGCAGTTAAAAGTTACAGTGCAATTCAAAGACTACCCTTTCCCTATTTATCAGTAGTGGCCCAAAAATATCCTAGGTACTCCAAGAAAGGTTGAAGATTTGCTTTGCTGTCAACTCATTACTCACAGTTCCATTTTCCAGTGTGGCAGAGAGAAGCAATGTAGCTCAAGTGATCATCGAGAACAAGAGCTTGTTCAGGACAAACTGAGGGTAGGGGATGGTTGGCTTCTCTGAACTAAAAGCTTTCTCATGATCTCAAATCAAATCTATGACTACTAATGGACTCCAACTAGGTCCTTCTGAGAGGCTGTCTGAATATTTTTTCCCAGCTGTCCTTGCAAAACCCTCCTTTATCTCCATCTGAAGTCCTCAATTTTTTTGTGCTGAAGCAAGTCAGGTAAAAAAACATTCTGCTTTAGCACTCTGAAAATAGTTTTTAGCCAGAAGCTACTATAAATTCACAGGACATTTAAAAGAACTGCTGGTATGTCATGGAGACTCCAACTATTTGGAAACACTCTTATTTGTTCCACACTGTAAGTGTCTTTTCAGATTTCTGGTTTTGGCTGTAATTTATGACAGCAGCAGGAAAACGTGTGTGTGTGTGTGTGTGTGTCCCCTCCCAGCAGTTCACTTGCTGCTGCTGTTTTCACTCTAATCTAGTCAGTCCTTGATCTGCAAGCATAAAATTTGTTCCTCTGGGAAAAAAAAAAAAAATCATTACACACAAAAGGCTTAAAATCTCAACTTGGGAATTACCAGGTACAGTTAAAGGTATTTTTTCCCCTGGTGTTTGCCTCAAATGAAAAGAAAGCAGATACTGATATTGAAGAAGAACAAGATAGCTTTACACAAGGTCTACTTAGCCCTTCACCAAAATACTTTCTAACTGAGTCAATAATCAATTAAGGAACTACTCTACTTCAGGAACAATTCTGCACACAACCTGGAAGAAAAGCATTCAGCTTTCTTGTCAGAGCTGACAAGAACAGCCCTGCCACAGCCACAGGAGCCGTGTGCTGAAGCAACCACAGCCCACACACCCTGTCAGGTGTAGGAGTGCCCTCCTTCCTGCACCTCTCCCAGCACGGTCCTTTCCAGGAGGAGCTAACGGGGGCCCTCCCAGGCCACCCAACACCTCATGATCGTAGGTCAGCAGTTCCAGTCAAGAGGATTTGTGAGTTTTCACAAGCATTGCACATCTGTGCACAGGTCAGAGGGCACATTTTGCTTTAAGTGGAATTGAAAGTGCCCACTGAATCAGCAGAAGGTTTTTTTGTTAACACTGTGAAAGGGCATTTCAGGTCTGAAAATAGAGCTAAGGGTTACCAAGACTTCAACAGCTATTGTGCATGTCACGGCTTTCACTCCTTTGAATGCTTAGTGCCCACAAACTCAGCTCCCTGTCAGGGTAACACTACCTTTAAAAACACCCTGCTGCTGACTGGGAAACGAGGAATTGTTTCCACAGCGAGGACCCTAACAAGAGAGGGAGGTTAAAAACCCTATAATAAAGAAGGGAATGAGAAGGGAAAAGAAGCTTTGCTAACAAGTCTGTTAAGCTAGCTCCAAGTTTTATTTGTGAAATTAATTGGTTAATTATAAAATAAGCCCAGACACATTCTTGCTGTCCCGGAATTCAAGCCGAGGAAAACCGCAAATGCAATCTAGTGACGGGATAAAAGCGGCAGCGGGCGGAGGCGGCGGCCGGCCCTCGGCAGCCCCCTGCTGGGCTGCGGCAGGGACTGGGACCGGGAACGCGAAACCCCGCGGCTGCAGAGCATCCCCGCGGCTGCAGAGCATCCCCGCTCCGGACGGCAGCAACGCCGCGCTGCCCGCAGCTGCCGTAACCCCTAACAACAGCGGCCACCACCGAGGGCGGTCTGCTGGAACAACGCGGCTCTAAGTTGCCATTTCCCATTCCCAGATTTTGTCAGGAGTGTTCTAACTGCGCAAGACAGCTGAATAAACCGTTTAAAAACAAATCAGGGCAATACAGGAGTGAACTGGGAAGGTGCCGACGCAAGCTCAGGAGAGCAGCGGGTGAGGCTCGTCCCGGTGGAGTCGTGCAGGGCAGGCTGCTCCAGCCCCTCCCTGCGGCACGCTTGGCAGCCGGCTCCTCAATTTAGTTTTAAGTGTTTGTTTTTAATCGCACATGTCGGCATGCCGGGTGGTTAACTTACAATGTGTCACACAAAACAAGAGCAAGCCTCCCAGTTAATCAAATACCAACAAAACGTCTCATGTCATATTAATGATACTTGGATCAGAGCCAGGAGGAGTAAGTTTGAAAGCCAAGATCCCTCTGCTTTCCTCACTATCTTAATCACTGTGCTATGCACCGAAGTTGCTAGAAACATGAACATCAAGAGCTGACCTTTTGTATGCTATCACAAAAGAGGTTTTCAGGGATGCCTGCGGCTGCGTCTTTCTTCCTCGCTAGAACAACGAGGAAGCCAGGCGAGCTCTGCAGCACACACGGGACCCCAAACCTGTCCTTACGTTCCATACAAGCTCACACACGTGCTCCAGGTACTACTCAGCTGACAACCCATCCTTCCGTCTCAGGATCATGAGAATGATGTGAAGGCTCACTCACTCCGGGGACACCCACACTTTCTCCAGAGCAGAGGCATTATGTCTGCATGGGCACTCATGCTTTTGTGCTGGCACCCGAGCACACGTGGCCATGCACTGGGGCAAAACTCATAACATGCAACCAGAGCTGAATGCAGGAACATCTCTTCAGGAGCTGTGTGGGCACACACTAAGCTTAAACCAGTGACCAAACTGTATTTTAATTAGAGCTGGGTTCAGCTAATTACAGTCTTTTAAACATCTGCAGATATCACAGGAAACAGATTTTTCTATATAATGTAAAGTAGATTCTTAGGCAAAATTCCAACCTAGTAAATGTGGGTTTTTTCCTTTTTCAATGTAAAAGTACAAGATCCATAGACTGGAAGAATTTACCCACTTCCCTGATCAATTAAGTCTAATATTTAGAGAAAAAAACAACCCTCAAGATTCTAGGAACAAAATACTGCAACAACAGTAATAGTAACATTCTCAAGCTATAAAAACACTAAACCAAACTTGAAGTCTCAATTTGCATTTCCCAAAGTAAGCCCTAACTTAAACATATTGTATAATATTGCATTAAAACTTGGGGGTTTGTTCTTTGGCTTTTGGAGGGGTGAGTGAGAGGTAGTGGGTCAAAGGACACACACTCACACTTTCCAGGACTAGATATATACAAAAGGCTGGCTCAGCCAAAGAGGATGACTTCACATAACTAACTAGAATTACTCCAGTTTTGTATTTAAGAGATATAGGGGAAACCTTTCCCCTCTTTCGGGGAAAACAAACTAATAAAAACAAACTAACTAACTAACCCAGAACACATCACTACCACACACAGATCTCTGGAGAAGTTGGAAGGATAGGGAAAGAGGAAGGAAACAACAGTTTTGGCTTTGAATTTCTGCAAAGGACAGAACCTTTATTATTTTGATTATACCTTTACAGTAAAATTTGAGTTTGGAAAGGTAAAAACAGTAGAGGTCAACAACATTACCAGTTCCTAAGAATCTTAAATGGATGAACAGGTATTTAGGTGAATGCCTCATTTATTCCAAAAATGAGGTCTCATTTGCTAAGAAATAAAATTAGTTATAGTTCAATACTATTAATCTGCTCTTTCTACTGTAACAATATTCCAATACACTCATTTAAGAATCCCATATGCTAAGACCCTCTCCCAATTCACAGAAATGTCACGGCCAAATTTTTAGCATTATTTGCAAAATAGATGTAGTATTTTATATAAAGAATACTTACTTTCTTTTGGATGCTATCTAGAAAAATACATTCATTTTTCATAATACAAGATCCAAAAATATAAAGCCACCTAAACTTTTTAGAGCAGATATATCCTATTGAACATTACATACTTTGGGCAAAACCTGAAACCAGTAGTATGTTCCTGGTAGAGAGAAAGCGTAACAAAGAAGACAAAACCCTAAAACATAGCCTTAGATAAATTCTTTCTCACCACACAAGTATCAGATAGATAGAAAGAGGACAGATTCCCCATAATATGCCAAAAAAATGTATCAAAATAGTTTCATAATCCTACATATCAATAAGGAACACGCATTGCTCTTCAATGTGTTCAGAAAATAAAAAAAGAGATAGAATTACACATGCCCATACTAGTGCAAAACCATTCTCTGTAAAAATTGCTCTAGTATTCCACCGAGTTTCAAATTAGATTAAGATTTTCTCCTAGAGTACTATCCTAGAGGGCAAGCAAACTGACACAAAACCCCTCACTTTACAGCTCATTCATAAGTTCAAAAACAGCCTTGGAAAAAAACTATTCTTCAGAATCAGATTGGTTTTTGTGATCCAAAATGATCAGTCCAGAAGAGGCCAGATTGATGCAATTGTGCAATCATACTGGTAATCAAAGTAGTGGCTCAAATTGTTCACAAACAGCTGAAACCAAGGCAGGCAGCCAGGCTGAGACTACAGATGTTTATGAAATGTTAACTGGGCATTTCACTTGGTTCTCAGGCAGAATTAACAGCCTCATGTACCGACCTTATGATTTAATTGCCTGCTATAATACTCTGATAGTTTAGCAGTTCAAGATATCATCATTGTTAACACACTGATATATTGATTCAATTTCACTCCTGACCTGGATTTACTGCATTGCTCATTCTTATTTAGTACTTCGGGCTGTAGCTATATGTAAAAGTGAGATTTACTTGACTATTTTTTTAATCCATTAGGAACAAGTAAGAACTGCTTCCTTTTTCAGCTTTCAAACAGAACTGGTAACTACAAGCCTGAAAGATTGATTGTGCTGCTTTTGGCTGGGGTACAGTTAATTTTCTTCACAGCAGCTGGTATGGGGCTATGTTTTGGATTTGTGCTGAACACAGTGATGATAATATAGTGATGTTTTTATTATTGCTGAGCAGGGCTTACACAGAGCCGAGGCCTTTTCTGCTTTTCATACTGCCACAGCAGTGAGGGGACTGGGGGTGCTTGGGAGGAGACACAGCCAGGGCAGGTGACCCCAACTGGAAGGGACATTCCAGACCATTTGGCACATGCTCAGCATATAAAATGGAGGGAAGAAGAAGGAAGAGTGGGATGTTTGGAGTGATGGTGTTTGTCTTCCCAAGCCACCATTACATGTGGTGGGGCCCTGCTCTCCTGGAGATGGGTGAGCACCTGTCTGCCCCTGAGAAGCAGCAAATTAATTCCTTGTTTTGTTTAGCTTTGCTAGTGTGCACACCTTTTGTTTTCCCTATTAAATTGTCTTTATCTCAACACATGAGTTTTCTAACTTTTATCCTTCAAATTCTCTCTGGGAGCCCACTGGTGGGGGAGAGAGCAGCTGTGTGGGCCTTGGTTGCTGGTTGGGGTTAAACCATGACATTTATTTAAGAACAATTGTCTGCATCTTTATGTTAATATATTTGCCCCCAAAATTAAAAATTGATGGTAAAAGAACATACATTCTTTTACACAATTTCATATATCTCTAACTAGCATAAAAACAGTGACAAATGTCTGCCACTTTAGCCGGGTAATAAGATACATAGTACAAACCTCTATGGCTAGAATAAAACACATTCACTAGTAATTGACCAAGATGTATCTTCTGACAGAGGCTTCCCACTGATCTTTCACGCTGAAATGTCTTTACATTTGGATCCCACACTTTTGTTACAGTTACTGTGCCCAGGCAAATGGTAGAATTATTGTTGCCCCATCCTATGGGCAAAGACCCTCAGGGAAAACCAGATGGTTACTCACACACTTCACAACATTATTGTATTAACAAGATCCACTCATAAGAGGTTTCCCACACTTAAGTTATGAGAACCTTTCTTCTGGAATCCACCAGGCACTTGGAGGCTATTTATGCTGCCATTAACAGCATATGCTGTGCACACATACAACACTTAGTGACAGAATGATTTGCAGGGCATGGAGCAGGCTAGAAAAAAGGGATGCTGAGCTGTCAAAGTAACGTCTCATTAAATCATATGAAAATAGTGCAGAGGAAAGAATAGGACGTAGGGAGAAATGGAATAAAACCAATTTAAATAGCTTTCATGCTGTTTCTAGGAGACAATGTAACATAGCTGCTGAATGGAAGATGCCTGTTGTCAGCAACAAGCATACAGCAACAGGAATACAGAAGGGCGGGGGGCTGAGAGAGGGAGAAAGGGGGTACACACAGGCACTGTTTATTAGTCACATTTCAGACTGTCAGTTTCCCCCAGAGAACTAAATTAAATAAAGCATGAATAAGCCAATATAGCTAGTGGAGAATTTAAACAAAAAAGAGCCTCGGCTTTACTAAAACAATGATGATGATAAATTTCATAGAAACACATTAGAACTTTTGATGGATGTGAAAGTGTTTTATAATCTACCAGGAATACTAAGCTAGACTTTGTGCACAAGACTGAGCTGACACCATATGCCATTTCTTTTGCAGAAACAAGAACTGGTTTGGCCAACAGAAGAGCATAGCTGCAAGGAATCCGTGCCTTAGAGACACAAGATACTGAAATGTTGCTCTTCAGCCCCAGGGCATTTATAAAAGTAGCTCAGAAAATGTTTTTACAGATGAGAGGACACGCCAGGTACATAAAGTCCCAGTTCCAAAGAACAGACAGCCTCACTGCTAATTTCTTTTTCTGATTTTTAAGAAACCTGCCTTTCTATTTAAGGTTATCTGACAAGTCCAATCACCTTTTTGAGGACTCAAAAAGACAAAAAAAGATAAAAGGAAAAAATGGACAAGTTATGTATAGGCAAAGTTTTGTATTATTTATACATTATGATCACAATTTCTGTTTCAATTTTCAAGTATCTTCCACCTCTAAAAGCCCAAAAACTTAGAGTTTATTTTTTCACCCTCCTCATTTCTAAATAAGAACAGTAATTTCTGTTTCATACACAAATAATACTATGGTTCAAGGAAGGCCAAACTACTTGACTAGAGCCACAGAGTAAGTCAACAGTAGAGCTAGGAATCATAGAATGTCCTGAGTTGGAAGGGACCCAAAGGATCATCAAAGTCCATCTCCTGGCCCTGCACAGGACAACCCCAAGAATCACAGCATGTGCCTTGAGAGCATTGTTCAGACACTTCTTGAACTCTGTCAGATTTGGTGCTGTGACCACTTCCCTGGAGAGCCTGTTCCAGTGCCCAACCACCCTCTGGGGGAAGCACCTTTTCCTAATATCAAACACAAACCTCTCCTGACTCAGTGTCTGTCCCTCCTCTTCTCCTCATAAGGAAGTTGCAGACTGCAATGAGATCTCCCCTCAGTCTCATCTTCTCCAGGCTGAACAGAGCAAGTGACCTCAGCCACTCATCATACACCTTCCCCTCCAGGCCCTTCACCATCCTCATGGCCCTCCTTTGGATGGTCTCTAATAGTTTAATGTCTTTCTTACATTGTGGTGCCCAAAACTGCTCACAGGACTTGGGTTGTGCCAGAGCAGAGCGGGACAATCCCCTCCCTTGCCTGGCTGGCAACGCTGTCCCTGATGCACCCCAGGACATGGTTGGCCCTCCTGGCTGCCAGGCCACACTGCTGGGATAGATTACAGTGGTCCCTTTTCCCAGTCTTTTGCTTTGGTTACACAACCACAGAACTGCAGAGGTCAATCCAGGCTGAAAACATCTAACTGGCCATTAGACAAAAAAAGCAGATCATTTAAAGAGGTCCCCTATAGAAGGATTTACCTGTTGGACCTTATGAGGTAGCACACTGAAGAGAGTGGTTTGAGTCAGCAAAGTAGAGGAGGGCATAGCAGATACCACAGCTTTGCACTGCCAGCTTCACAAAACTTCAAGATACTGGTCTGATAGACTACATACACACACATACTTACCTAAACATGTCATAGACAACACTAAGTGCCACAGGCAACTTCCGTAAGTTACTTTACACCAGAAAAGGCAGCAGGATTTAGCAGAAAGGTTGATACTGAAAGGAAATTGAACTGCTATTAACTGCATCGTTTTCCAAGGTCATTTCTTTGAGGTTATTTGGATATACGCAGTTTGGAGACAGACATACTAAGCATTACTTGTAATAAGAAGATGCAAAACAGTGCAGATAAAGTTTGCATCATTTAAATCTTGGTATGGCAATTGTTGCAGCAGACATTTGGCCCAACAATAATAGGAAAAGTACCCCCCATTCATCAAAACTGTTTATAGGCATATACCTTTTTAACATTAAACACCTGTATCATGGACTACCACTGAAGGTCTCATCGCAGATGAGATGCCTGAAAAGGCATGTTCTTCTGGCATCTGCTGTTTCAATAAATTGTCATTTTCTTATAAGTAAATACACCAACATGAAGTTAACAGTCTAATTAATGTCAGACATTTGAAATGGATGGTAGTACCTCAATTGAAATACAACTGTGCTTTATTTTAGTTAGATCTGTACAGATAATACATCTAGGTAAAATTGTGGTATCAAAACTCAATCCTGAATGAGCAATCCACAAAACTCCTAGATTCTTTGGATTGGAGATTCTCAAACTGTGGATAACGAGTCCTAAAGCTTCCTACAGAAGCATGCAATATAGTTTTATCCTGCAGAAGATATAAAACAGCAGCAAAGGCTACATGCCTCCATGGAGGAAGATTATAAGGCTCACACAAGATACTATGTTCTAAACTCCTGCAAATCATCTGATTTACAATAACTATCTCTGTGTATTCTTTACCCACAACAAGTGTAAAACAATTTGAATTAA
Source organism: Daphoenositta chrysoptera (assembly GCA_013397915.1). Classification (NCBI taxonomy): domain Eukaryota; kingdom Metazoa; phylum Chordata; class Aves; order Passeriformes; genus Daphoenositta; species Daphoenositta chrysoptera. Next base: position 1,820,878 of record VZRO01002622.1, read on the forward strand.
GAACACCACAGTTACTTGGAAAGTAAATTTCCCAAGATCTGTTATATACTGCACAGCTGCTAAGACCCATTGCTTTTAATAAAGCTTTACTCCACAAGGCCCAATCTGTCTGCAACAAAGAAGGAACATCTCTACTAGGTCTGAAAACTACAGAAGAGGTAGCAGACAGTTCAGACACAAGACTCAGGCTTTTTGCCAAACTGATCATAGTAGGTCAGCTGATAAAACTTTCACACTTAGTACTTAAAGACCATGGAAGAAAGCACTGGTTTGTAAATTCCCAAGAGGAGCTACCACTGTTAACCAGTGGCACAGCTTTGCAACCAGACTGTACCAACTTGAAATGAGCTTTAGTATACACAGTACTACTTAGCAATGTAAGGCCGAAACAAACTACAGCCATGCCTCAGTATCAACAAAGTAGACACCCCTGAAATACATAGTTTTTAGCAGTTTGGCAGAGTAAAGCTACTTTTCCCAAAAAAATTAGTGTAGTAAATGGGGGATATATGCAGAAACTTCAGAAAGGTTTTAAACACACAGAGATAGTACATATGAGGTAAAGAATCACATGATGGTTGAGGCTGAGAGGGACCTCTGGAGATCATCTGGTCAATGTCCCTATTCAAGCAGGGTCACTTAGAACAGGTCACTGAGGACCATGTTCAGACTACATATAAGGAAGAATGTTTTTACATTGTGAGTGGTGAGACAGCCTAACAGGCTGCCCAGAGAAGTGATGGATGGATGCTCCATCTCTGGAAACATTCAAAGTCAGGTTGGATGGGTCTCTGATCAACCTGGTCTAGTTGAAGATGTCATCCTCATGTCCTGGCTCATCAAAGGAAGTTAGACTAGATGACCTTTAAAGGTCCTTTCCAACCCAAACTACTCTAGGATTCCTAGGATTCTATGTCCAGATGACTTCAGAATATCTCCATAGTAGGAGACTCCACAAACTCTCTGAGAAACCCATTCAACTGCCTGATCACCACCGCAGTAGAAAAATGTTCCCTTACGTTTAATCGTGTTTCCATTTTTGTCTCCTGTCCTGTTACCAAGCACTACTGAAAAGAGTCTGGACCCATCTCCTTTACACACTCCCCTCTGACACTTACACACATTAAGATTGCCCAGTCCTTCTCTTCTCCAGGCTGGACAGTCCTAGCTTTCTCAGCCTTTCCTCACAGGAGAGTTGCACCAGTCCCTTAATTATCAAGCAAGATAAGGTTTACTGATTCATCCAATAGAAGAAATCAGATTTGAGTCATCCAACAAAGGAGGTGCTGACATTTCATAACAGAGAACGTCACAGAAGATTTAATCACCACCAGATTTCATTGCTGTCACCTTTCTTGATTAATTCAATGGAAAAGGGCAGAAAAGCAAGGTGATCATATCAATTAACACTGCACTGTATTAAATGATCAGCAACAGAACTCTGAAGTGGAGAATAAAGAAGCAACAGGTACAGCAAGGTGTTGCTGTACTTGAGTAACCAAATCTAGTTCTCTCAATGCAACCACACTTCCATTTAACATTCAAGATCACACAGAATCTACATGAAAGTAGCTCAGACATGTGGCACAGATCAGCCATGCTAAATTTCTTGCAAAGAAGGAAGCAGTTCATACAATTTAGAGCAGTGTGCTCCTCTGCAGAGCTCACTGCCCTTCACTGGTTGGTGATGGTAAACCTGCCCCACACAGCCTGCTCTGTGAAGTGCTAAGCACACCAGCACTCCAGATGCTAATTGCTACTGCTCCCCCGTGCCTAGCTTTCAAATGAGGGGAGAAAAAAAAGTATGTTAAAAGGATCGTAGAGATACTGAAGATGAAAGGGGACTAAAAAAAAGTGAATTTGGCAGACGGATCACGATGTCAAGAGGTAAAGTATCGTTAGGGCATAAACAGCCTTCCTGAGGCAGCGTGTGGAAAGCTTCCCATGTAATATCACAAAGTAGCTTACGGGAGAGGAGTTAATAGGTTTAAGCACTTTCTCCGGTCGGCGGGGATGGCGCGAGCGCTGCCTGAAGGCGGGCTCGCGCCGGCCGCCTCACGGCCGGGCCTGCAGCGCCCCCGCGCGGCCGCCTGGGCCCCNCACCGCGTACGGGATCCGCCAGGAGCTGCACTTCTAACTCATCTGCTCTGTTGACTTAGCTAAACACAAAAAAAAAAGTTAAATTTAACAGCAGATAAAATAAACAGATTCGGGTTACACACAGATACCAGCCTCTGTCTTGGCTATGTCTCATTCGGTATTTCTCTTGCCTCAAACGCTGCCAGGCTGCCACACTGCGCCTGGGACCAACGTTTGCTATTCCATACCAGTTGTTACCCACACATACACCTACTCCATTTAGTTATGTACATGATGGACATGTAAAATTGTCCCATTATTTGTAGCAGTGCAGCACTGCTCAGAAATATGAAAACTGAACTGTTATTTTACCGCAATATTTCCATAGACCAGTGCTTCCAATTCCCCTCCTTTCAGAAGGGCAGTAGATAGGCTGTGCAAGACAAGAAGTTAAGTTACTATGATGCAATCTGGTGAAACATTGGATTGTGCTAGACAGAGACTCTGGAGAACTTTCCATCCCTTACGCACTCATTACCAGAAGGCAAGCAGACATGGTCTCCAATTCACAGATCCCAGGAAACAGGAGTGCAGAAGTCACAACAACATTGTTTTATGTATTGCAAAGCATTTGATTTAACTAGGGAAGTGCTATCAGAAGAAACCAGAAATCTGAAGAGCAGCAAAGAGTGATATTTAAGTGAGTGATATTTAAGTCAAAGAACTTCAGAGTTCTTTTTCTTTCATGAGGTATTTGCAACCAATCCTGCAACTACATTTTCTTTATAGTAATTCTGGTTGGTCTGTGTTGGTAGACATCACCTTCTAAGGAACACTTCTGTTACTCAACTCCACCAATACCCAAAGTCAGTATAAATTCAGCATAATCCTGATTGCTCTCCTTCAGGACAAATTCTTCCACTTCTTCTCCCAAGCAGACTCTAGTTTCAGTTGTGCTCTCAACATCCCTTCTATTTTGCTACTCCTGATGCCATTGTAAATTCAAAAGGTACATACTGAACTCAGACTTTATCTGCTGTATCACTGCTTAACCAAATCAGCTCAACTGCTACAGTTCTTTTTCCTCACACCAGCAAAGTGATTATATCCAGACCACATACTTCCCCAGACCATCCAATAAGTCACAGAAATAGAATATTAACACTGATATATTTCACTGTCATTCAAACCAGCAGGGTTGCATGCAGATGCACTTACTTTCAATTTTAAAAGTTAGTTTGCAAAAATACTGAGCCACATTGAAAAAAACCCCTTCTGATTACACAAGTCAAGGCCATAGTCCAAAATCTAAGCCTATTCCTGATAAACTGATGAGACAAGATGGGTTTTACATTCCAGGATATAGTCTCCATGCTCATGTAATCATCAGCTTAGGCTAGTGACCAGAATTCTTACTTCAACAATGAACTGCCATTACATGCTGACTTGGCATTACTTAAAGAGAAAAGAGGGGGAGGGAATATTAATATTATATCCTCCATGTTATATATATCCTATATATAGAAAAATCACAACATCCTTCACATTTATTTCCTTCTGGCTTTATAAGAGTTGCAAAAGAAACCTACCTTTCACTTACTTCCATATACTGTAATTGTCAACACAAAGTATATGAAATGGCAGAATAAGGAATTACAACTTAATAAGAAAACTTTAACAGAATGTTCAACAAGAAGGGATGGGAGCAGCAACTTCCTAAAAGGATCCACTTGGTTCATATTCCCTTTAAGAATGGCTGTCAGTATAAATGCTCTATCAGCATCTTGTTTCTCTTAAAGGAAAAATATAAAGCACACTTATGTTTCCCAGAGACATGTCATGGTACTTTAACAGTAAGTTGCTAATAAGAATCTCAGCACTCTCTGGGTTGTTTAAGCCATCCACAGTGATTATAAGTGATTGTGTTTTAGAAGCCACTGAACTGAAGACAAAGCTCAGGATGTGTCATCACTTGCGGCAATGTTAGCAGCTTCTATTCAAAAACACCTATTTTGTTGCATATATACAATGTCTATGACCTTTTCAGAGTGGGAAAAAATCTGTTCCTTGTATAAATCCAGGGCATGTCATGGCAAACAAGGTTTTTAATTAAAATTGGCATTTTTGAGCCTCCTGCTGACGGACAGCATCTCATTGCCTCCTCCTCAGATGGCTAAACTGGCTTTCAAGAGAGACAGTGAAAAGAAACAAAATCACTAGAATACCTAACTTTGACAAGTCTCTGCTGGGGACAATTTCAATAGCAGGATGCTGCAGAGAGAGGTAAAGAGAGAAGAAATGACTACTTAGGAAGTGTCCCCTAATGAAGACTCAAAACATCACAAACAAGACAGTAGAGGAAGCATTTTATTCCTAAGCCTGAAGACAGGATGATCAAGCAGGACAATTTTAATCAGAAGCCATATTGTTAAAGAGCATGCAGTACTATGTCTGCACCTCAGTGGGTAAAGCCTTCTTTTGAATGCAAAAGAAGGCTTAGGGGCTGGCTAGACCTCTGGCTGGGAGGTTGGCTAAACTGTCAGCTCTGACAAAGCTTTATCCCTCTCAGAAAACAGGCAGATATAGGTTCAAATCAGACAGATAAATCAGACTTCTTGGCCAGAACATTTTCCTTGATTTATTGCAAAGTGTTTATATTGACTGCTAGCACTGTACCTTCGGGAGGCTCTTCCCGCAGATGAGGAGGCAATTCTTCACTTGTAGTCTCAGTTTCATCATCCACCATCTGTGTTTCTAAGCTAGGGCCCTGCAGAACAGAACAGCAAGAGGGGGTAAATTGGAGAAAGCTCAGACAGGAACCACAAAAATTATTACAGGACTAGAGAATATGCCAGACAGTAAAGACACAAGGAGATCACTTTTGCTGATGGGAAAGAAAGATGCTGGTGATGCCTTATCCCTGTTCTTAAAATCAGAGCCGAACACAGTTAGAAGGGAAAAAGGGTTTTTTACCTTGGTATTTATTTCAAGGATCCCTGGTNGCAAAACATTTAGTCTAGGAATGTAGGCTAAAAGAAACATCAAGAATACAAAAGGCCACAAAGGCATACAAAAGAGGTATAAAAGAAAAGGCAAAAAAGTCATTATGGCATCACTGGGAGATTTGTTTGCAGTCAAATTAAAGAAAGGGGAAAGTAAAAAAAAAAAAAGAGGACTTTTCAAGACAGCACACAAAGTTACATGGGTCTTAATTGACTGAAAACCAGAAAATGAACAGTGAAACGCCATTTCTAAATCACTATTTCCAAAACGCATAATGCAATCATAAATTAAAATTTCCATTTATGAAGGGTAGCAGCAGATTCACCATCAACTGGAATTTTCAGGAAATAAAAACTTATCTTTGTCTTATAAAGACTAGATTCTGAAATGCCACTTTTTTTTTTTTTTCAAAGAAAAACAAAGCAAACTGGTTTACAATCTTATAATCTATACAGGTCCATTGATCATAGAGTTTTCCCCTACAAGCCCAATACATCCATTTGTGCCTCCAAGTGTAATATGCCAAACTAACTATTCCTGAAAAACTACTGGACTACAATCCCAGATTTTGCATTTCCACATTCCAGCCTTCATGATCCTGTGAAGAGCCGGCAATGTTACTGCTGGAAGGACATGAGCAGAGTTAAAAGATTTGTAGCTGAACTCACATTACACACACAATATTTTCATGACATGTAGAACTATAAAAGTGTAGTTGCTTTTTCAGTTTCAAATTATCACAGGGAAAAAACCCCACCATCTGCTTCCCCCCAACTTACCTTTTTTTTTTAAGTAACAGCAGAGTAAACACTAGGCATAGCTAGAGGACTCCTAAAAAAAACCTAACTGATTTTTTTTGCGATGTTAGTACAGTGAAGAGTGAAATGACAAACTTAGCAATCATTAGGAAATGAAGCTTTTGTGCACTTTGAAAACATGACTGGGTTTGTAGTCTGAACTATCGGAAAATGTGTACTAACATACACAGCTGGAATGCTACAGAAATACAGCTGGTACATCAACAGCTTGCAAAACGTTATTATTTGAACTCAGGAAGAAAAGGGGCTCATAGCCCTAAAGCTGCAGTATTTATTTTCATTCTTTCCAAATCCTGTGACTCTGAGGTTACAACAGCAAGCAGTGGCTACTTTCTCTCTTTCCTGAGTTTGCACATTATGAAGAGTAACGCACTTTTCAAAATTCCATCCTTTGCACAAGTAGCTCACATTTTCATCCATTCCCCTTTTTTTCAACAAAATGGACATGAAAACAAAACCAAAAAGTACCACAACATTTTTCAGATGTTTTACAGCAGGAATAAAGAGACCACCCAGGTGAAGTGTACAGGTCTACTGTGATAGTGCCAGGGTCACAACGTGGATTTCTGCCATCCATGACTATGCAAGTTTTACCTAGGCTATTACCTATTTCTCCTCACTTAAAAACACCCGGTATCAACATTGCCCAGCTTTGGTCAGTGAACAGTTCAACCATTAAGTCATGCCTTGTAGCAGCTATCATGGAAAGGGAAAAAAGTGTTTACCACATGGTACAAATGAGAAAGTAGTTAAGTTGCCTTAGTCTAGCTAAAAAAAAAAAAAAAATTAAGTCCAGAAGTCAATAATCAACATCAAGATCTAATCTCCTCACTTCGACTAAATAATGTGATCCAGATTTTAAGAACATGTAAACAATTCTGGATAATTCCAACAAATCGAATATAAAGTATATATTTGAATAAGTTTCTACATCAACCACAGGCAATATATGAATTTACACTTCTTTCCTACCCATCAGTGCCACAGAGAGAAAAGACAAAGGGAAGCAGAGGCTGCAGCAGTATACCAGATCAGAACATTTATTTTTCATATAAAACATTTTGACATGTAGGACATGAGGCACAAATATTTGCCTTGGAAACATTCTGAATCACATCTATGGAACTCCTAAACTAGAAGGAGTCTTGAATGTGAATCCTGTGCCTGTACTTTCTGGTTTACAACACCAAAATTATTTTAAGCTTTAAAAACATCTGCACATTTTAACTGTACTGCCCAAGGAGACAATCCAACTCCCAGGGACTATGGAAAAGCCAGCAAGAAAAGCACTACCTTTCCTTCTTAAAAACAGTCAGTATTCTCAATTTCCTATGTGACAAACCTGCTTAGTAGCTTCTCCCAACAACAGCCAATGATAACTGATGCTCCTTTGGGTTACAGCAGTTGTCATCTACATAAATACAAAGAGGATGCAAAATGCTATCAAAAGTGAGTGGTGGCATTATGTTTTTTTTTTTCCTCATGCATAAACTACTCACTGCTTGGTGTTCACTAGCAATACAACACTCCAGTATGGTGGTTATCACTGACAACACTTACTCCAAAACAAAAATTTATCTTAGTTGAAGGTCAGCCTTGTAGCTAAGCTAGTATTAACAAAACTAGCTGTGAGAAAAACAGAGCCCATTACAGACCACTGTGAAGTTCATGGCTGAGACGCTGTTTGCCATCACCTATTTTCCTCCAATTTAAAACTTTTAACATTGCTACTGGAATACTACAGAAGAAGAATACTCAATCCAAAACTACTACTCCTACAGAACATTCTGAATATCTAACAGAAATGACCAGAGGTTTTGAGGATTTTTTTTCACTACTCAAAACCACTTAATCATAACACAGCATATTTGAACTGTATTTGGTATACATTTCTTGTATGGTTTTGATAATTCTTCCCCAAAAAAATCTATTTACAATTTTTTTTCTCAATTTAATGTTGAAAAGGAAAAGTCTAAACTGAAGCATGGACATGTCAAGTAATGACCAATTCTAAGTTTTTTAAGTATTGTTTTGCAAGAAACCTTGAAATCTTGAGATTTCCTAGTTCCTAAAATAAAGTTAGAAATGTTTTCTACAGAATAATTCCAGTTCATATCTCACTGACATCTTATCACTATATATATTCACCTATCATACAGGGAGCTTCCAAAAGTAGTCTTGTAAACATCAGAGTTTATCAGACTTCAGCATGTCTGTCTAATCACTGAGGCCAGTGAGTAAGTGTGCAGAGTTTGGTACTGAGATTCACTAATTAAAATGTAAAACAGTTAACAGTAGATTTAATTCTAGGTTCTCATATACATATCTAGAAGTAATATTTAAGGCTCAAACACTGACAGGTGTTATTAACAAGATTACAAAGTCTCTTCACAATAGCTTTTTTCCTTGTGTTAACATGTCCATTGCTTTTTTAGTTATATCTGCTGAGTTCAATTCACTGGGCCTGCTGCAATATTGGTAATCAATATTTAATATATCTACAGTTTTGGCAGCACAGTCACCTATAGAAATCAAAAAAATCCAGGAAATTATCTTCTAAGAAGGCTTATAATTATGTTGAGTCCCACAACTTTGTCTTAAGTTTTCTTTTTACACTATAATTTCAAGAATGAGGCATCAGCTACATTTTCTTTTTTTTCATTCTTAAGGACCTTTGACAGACGAGTAGGAGAATGGGATGCACATAACTGTAAGTTATTGGCTTGCAGGTTCTATAATAATCCTCTGGAGCTGCAGCTGTGGCACAAGGAATGTACCCAGATTGCTTCTGCTTTGACAGTCCCTCAGGAGCATCTAGGATGCAGGAAGATGCATCAACAGTTCAGAAACATCAGTAGATATTAGCTGTACAATATTATTTCAATTATTTAGGTTTTGTATAGCCTCTTAAATTGGGAATGAGGTTCTATTCCTCACTAGAACCACTGGGGAAGCACCAACTTAAACAGGTATTATTACAGAAAGTTAGGTTATGGTGCAGAGCTGAGGAACACGTAACTAAGAAAAACCTCTTGGCTCTCCAAAGACAATCCCTGGCCTCAACAAGCAAGCACTTCATACAGTTCCCTTCAGCACTTGATGAGTTTCTGACTATGAGCAATATTAAGACTTAATGGCAATTTTTCTATGTTATATTTTAACACCATCTCCAAGCTGAACAAGAACAAGTAAACTCAAGCAGAGGCAACACCCACCCTTCCAAAATGAAGTTATAGATGTGAGATTTCAAGGTAGCTCACTCTGTCCCTCCCAACAGTTTCAATGAACTCTTAAGGAAACTGAAAAGCTTTGTATAAACTCAGCAAATGATAAAGATGAAGAGAAAAATCCTATAAGAATTCTCACAGAAACTGCCTGAGAAACATACAACCCCCTGTTCTGATCACACTGCACAACTACTGACCTTACAGTGCAGTTTAACCCAAATACTGTGGACTGCTGTGACCTGGCAAATTAGTGTTTGTGGCTTTATAATGTGTTTCATAGAAGGCTGTGTATTTATGGATAGAGAGGACTGCCAGTGCTGAACTAAACAAGTGTGACAAATCACATACAAGCATTTCAGAGTATACCTCATGCTCTTCCACAGGATACAATATTTTGAGAATAATTCTGACCAGAACTTCAGTGATATGCTCATATTTTCAGTATATTTAAAGACTGTATATTTTACAAGTGCTGTGGTAAATCCATGCATGACAGAAAGCAAGTTCCTGTCAGTCAGGGGCAGCATTTTCCACAAGGTACAGAGTTATGTTTACGACACTGAAACCAAGAGCTCCATTTATCACCACATTTGTACTAACGAATGACATCAGCAGGGTCCATCACAAAAAAAGCCACACCATCTCAGTCTCAGCAGAGTAATAAGTACTCAAAATATCCACACAGTAAAGGAGCAATCCCGTCACCAAGCAATCAGTGTCAGTTCATTTTGCTTGTAAATCAATACAAATGCCCCAATATGGCTCATCTTTCTGAAGAGTCCCTACAGGACATCTTGAAGAAACCAAAAAATCCTACTTGCACCACCACCACTTTTAGGCCTTTTAGACCTTACTTTTGTACTTAACATTACATTAACTATGGTATATAATCTTAAACTGAAGTCTGTCAATTGACTGTTCACTGAGTCAGGAATTAATTTTGCTAATGAGTTGCAAAATACAAAACTCCAAAACAAAGTCCAAGAAGGGCAACAATGAGGGACGGCAATCACAAATTTATAAAAAAACACATCCTGTGAAAAATTAACAATGAAATTGAATGAGTTTGGGGCAAATAACTTCAAATTTTCTTCTGAGAACCATGTATCTTACAGTTCTGTTCCTTCTTGCCATTCCTACTCAATTCACAAAAGACAAAAAAATTTTTAAACCCCCTACCATAAGCAAAACCAGAAGGAAATACACTATGCAAATATTCTTCTCCATTACACTCAAACTTATTAGTAATCTTTTTCCCTTTCAGAACAAAAGCTGGAGCAATCTAAAGTTCATAGTCATGGTTTCAGCAGCAGTTTACTGTCTCAGTTCTGAGACTACACTTTGGAAATAATTCTAAAATCTGCAGCTTTAGCTACTACTTTCCCTGTGCATTTTCAAGTGAAAATGGTATTTATTTCCTGATCTAAACCTTCATATTTCCATTCTTGCTTCTAAAAACTTTACTCCAGTTTCTCCTTTCTGACATTATTCTTCATTCATTTACATTCAGGACTTGAGCCTAGAATCTCACTTCTTCCACTGTAAGAAACTGCCTCTTTGCTCCTAAAGCTTCTCCTTAAGAGCCCAGAAGGTCAGACTTGCTTCTTTCTATGTAAATCCTCAACTGCCAGCATAAATCACATGTCCTCTGTCCTGCCTACCAGTGACTTTCAGACCTGGTATTCTATGTAGGCACAATTCCAATAAAGCAATTAAGCAGAGGAAAATTAGTGGCAGCCTGGGCTTCACACCTCCACATCTGTGATTTCACTTGTAGGCTTCCCAGCACAGGTCCAACACCTTTTTTGTACAGTATCAAATATATGCCAACTGATAATCATAAAGATTAGATGTATCCCTAAAGAATGACAACACTCAGTGGGTCTGTGTGAAGAAACAAGTGAAGTAATCCCCAAATGCAGGACAGTTTGTTAAGTGCTTCGGGATGCTAAAGCATCACAGTGAAAGCATTGGCTATTTTTGTATCAGGTTTAAAGAATACGTATTTCACATCCACAAGACTAAACCGCACAGTTTCCTGCACATTTGCATATTTTGCCCCTTCCTAACATCACAAAAACAAAAGCCCAGCTCTTTTCCTCCCAACTTCAGTTTCTCCAAATGGGTGAGAGATGATACATACTATGACTGGGCTGAATGTTTGCAGATGCCAAAGGGCTTGTCAGATCCAGTAACAATGAACCTGACCTTCATCAGGCTTTCCTAAAATGACATCACTAATGACACTGTTAATTTGGGATCTCTCCTCTATCCAGTCATCATTACAAAGTTTCTTAGAACTTATCTTTGATATTTCACGTTTAAACAAATTAAATTGTTCCATCTTCCACTTCTGAAAATGGCTTGTGGCTCACAATGCCCTTTCTGCTTTTTACACAATTACATAAGGTCTTGATTCCTACAGAAATAGAAAAGGGGGCTGTCGTTTAAAGAAAAATAAAAATTAACCAACCAACCACTGGGTAGGGAGTTCAACATGGTGAGACCCTTTTCCAGGGAGCTGAGGACCTACAGGTACTTCAGCCAAAGCACATAACTACCCAACCACCTCCAGATTCTCTGCTGCTCAGACACTGGAAACAAGTTTATCACTGTACCTTTGTTAGGCAGTTTGCAGCTGCAGCTTTTACTTCAGCAATGAATTTACAGCATGCTAAGGAATTAAGACTTTAATTTAAAGTTTTCTAAATGCAATAGGAACATTCCATTGAATCTGCCATCATTATTGATTGCACACCCACACCTTCGGGATTTCCAAAGTCAGTTGGATTTTTCCTGCAGAGTGAATAAAATTGATCTGCAACCATAAACATTTTTTTTCTTTCCTCTATGTTTAAGAAAGCCTCTTGATGGATGCTTTGCTTTTAATTTTGCAAAACAAAGTTTACTTGTAATGAGAGCTTCTGTGCCAGGTTTCAGCCCAAGGGGAATTTGAGTTGCAGTTATAAATCCCCTGGAACACTGAAGGAAAGTACAGAAATAGAAACGCTGAGGATGACAGTAGTGTAAAATTGTAGCACTTTTTTCAAAGCACACTGTAACAAAGAATATAAAAGTTGCTTAGATTACTTGCCCTTTTCTGAATTCGGACAAACACGTTAGGGAGGTTACAATTTTAACAACACTTAATTTTTTCCTGACAACAGGACTGGTGGAGAGAGGCAATGAGAGCAAGATTTAATGTAGCAAATGCCAAGTCAAGATTGAGTTCTATTGCTCTCAGCAGAACAGTCAAATCCTATTTTTGCAGCAATAAAACAACTTTGTACTGTCAGTAATCCAAATTAGGGTTTATTTGGCATAAAAAAATTTTCAAGAGTACTAATGACACCACGATCTATTATCCATTCAGCAAGCCAGCATAATGCTTGGTTTACACTTTGTATGTTCATGTTTTATATGGGGTAGATAACACCATTTGTACAACAAACAGCCAATACAGTCTGCTCAGTGGTAGAACAGACAGTTCTGGATTTTGAACTAATTATTGTATTGAATTTTGTCTTGATCGACCAATTATTTTCCATCTGAATTTTACCTACTAAATCAATGTTAGCACAGAAAGAGTGTAAGAGTGGCTTTCAAAAACCAAACGAAGCAAACCACATTTCATTTGATCATGTACTGACCTGGCCCAAAGAGAACACTGCTCACACCAAGCAGGTTAACCAGTGCAATTATCAAAAGGATACCATCAGCAGTGTGATGTTACCCTGAAAGGGGCTGAACAGTTAGCTATCAATTCTCCTTTAAACTACTGCCTCCACAGGGAAGTGTATGCCTTCTCCACAACATGGTTTATATTAAAAAACTGACCATGCTGAATAGCATTTGTTTGGGAAACAGAAGGTACATGAAGGCAAAGCATTAGGTGCAGGCTTATCCGTAGAAAAAACAATTATTTCAGAAACACCTACAGGCTCTTCTGAAACACAGAATGATGCAGGACCAAAGCATGACCTTGCATCACAGCAAACCAATCTGAGAGCAATTAAATATCAATAACGAAATCTCAAAATATCAATTAACTCATAACTGACTGTTCACTGATAAGATAACTTCAAAGGAAAGAAGCCTTCCTAAATCCTGCCAGTCATTCACTGTCTGTCAATGATTTTTGGCGGGGAGAAAGTAAAAAAACCCCAAAACACTCAGACAATTGAGCTGGTGAACCAAAGGCAAGCAATAAGACTTGATGACCTGAAGTTTTATTGCACTTTCTACATAACTACACTTAGCAAACATACTATAAATGTGTTCTTCCAGCCTGGTCCTTGACACATGGATTTAATGATTAAATTTACTCTTAATGACAAAGTTTTACTCTGACTAGAGAAATGAGATAATGCACTCTACAGAAAGACTACTCTCCATTTTCCTAACAAGATGTGGAAGTATCACTCTAGAAAGCTGCAGACAGCATGCGAAATTTGTTTGAAAAATGAGAAGTCCTTTGCCTAATAATATAGGCATATATGACAGAAGTCATTAAGATTTCTCAACCATGCTAGAGACTTACAATGTAATAGCCTTTTCACTATCCTCAGTAGGGTCACAATAAAAAAAAAAAAAAAGAAAGAAAAAAGAAAAATATAACTAATGGAAAGATGCATTAAGCAGTATTCTGTAACTGTGGTTTCATATGACCTGATTTCCATGCATTTATTTCCTTACAAGTGTACTACTACTGTTCTAGCTTTAACAAGCTGAAATTTAAGTAATTTTCGAGGGCTTTTACAGCTAGAACATCAGAATTTTTACAATAAGACTTGAATTCAAAGTACATAAGCATATACACAACTTGAAAAATATGAGTATTCTCCCCCAAAAGAGTCACAAGGGACATCACTGCAAGAGTTTGAAACACAAGTCATCTTGCCAAAATCTTAATTTCCTTTTAAAGAATATGACAAAAAAAAAAAAAAAAAACCCAAGAAACAAAACAAAAAAAAACCCCAGCAAATCCATTTGAAGTTCAAAAGTTGTTTCAAAACCCCCAAAAGTAATTTTAGATGCTAGAAATTGAGGATAAATATGAAATATTTTATTCAGGACAGAACTTATTCCTGTGTCCTTATTTCATTAGGAATTTCAAAATGCATTTTCTGCATTTGGGAATTAGCTAGGAGATTGCAGTATGATGTATTTATCACACAACTTTTAAATTTATTTTGTTGATGGCTAGGTAGTTAAATATTTCCTTCCTTACAAATGAGTTTTGAACTCACAGCAGAGCTCTTTAAGACCAATGTTGCGTGTCATTCTATGCACTTATTGTAGTGCTTTAAAGAAGAAACATTTCAGATAAAATATTTACTGACTCTACAGAACAAAAGCTACATCTTCTGGTACTGTTAAGCCCTCCAATTTCACACCTAGCCTGCATGTCAAAACTCGACTGCCAGAAGCACTGCCAGCAGTAACACCCCTTTTATTTCAGGCTCCAGAGACCTCATTTTCACCCAAACTCCAAGAAGTAGTAAGAAAGATCACAACTTGCTGTGTACAAGATTCCAACCAGAGTTAACACACTCAGCAACCAACCAGCCATCGGATAGAAAAAACACTCGATCACAATGAACACACAAGCAGCACACAAGTAAGAATTCATCTGGAAAGCAATAGCTTTTGGTAACTGCTGCCTTTGACTTCTGAAGATCTGTGAGGTGCACAGGTTCTCCCTCCAAAATGTTTTTAGAATGAATGAAAGGCCAAGAATTGCACTAGACCTTGAGCAGCTCTGCAGACGTATTAAGACTGTAAGATTTGCCAACACCAGCACAAACCACTTCTGTGATGCCCACTAAGTTCCATCAGAACATTTCTTCTGAAGAAACTTAAGAGCTCTACTATTTGTCCTCATCTATGTAAGAATGTACCTTGCCCAGAACTTTGAAGGTATGTAACCCCTTCCCATCTCTCTGAAATTCAGCTGAAATATTGGAAAAGAAAACCACTACAAAGTTTTTAAGGCAGTTCAGCAATAAAGAAAAAGAGAAGCGACCAACCACAGGCAAATATTTAAATCAAAATGATCTACAGAATATGTACTCCATGTTCCCTTTTACTCTATCACTTACATTCATGCTCCTCCTGATTCCTAGACCACATTTAGGACTACATGCTAGGAAAACAAAACATTACTATATACTCCATAGAAAGCAATACCTCTTGTCTCTTATTTTCATATGCTGTTCCTTTCCCAAGTACTTTTCATTTCAACTATCAAGAGCCTTGCTAAACAGGATTGGACACATGTAAAAATAAAAGCTGATATATGCATCATTTGGCAGGACAATCCATGACATCCTTAAGGAACAGAGCTGTCTGTAAATACAAGCAAGAAAAATATTTACTTGAGCTTTCCATAAATTTTGATGCTGCATCTTCAAAATATCTTGCCTTCTTCTGATCTCTAAAATTAATCTGTCAACACTCACTATCACAGGCAGTCAGAAAAAGAGAACTATAGGCAGTAAGTTCACATTCTTTCTCTTAAATATAGCTGTAAGTTTCTCAAAGTAAAATGTCATGTTTATGACACTTGTTGTATCCCAAATTATATAACTTAACTGTGAGCACATGCCAAAGCACCACAAGCTCTCGTTCTACTTTGAAGAATAATTTCAATAAAGATGGGACCAGCTATTTAACTGAAATCACATCTTGAGCTTGCTTTCACAAAAAAGAACTTTAATATGACCTGCCACTCCCAATGCCTTTCATTTCTCTGATTTTGGATTTAAGTTAGACCAGTGACAGGAGCAGTGTTAGAAGCAGTCACCACAGCAGAACCATACCAGGAACTATCCTCATGCCTCAATTTGTTCACCCATTGAAGATACAGCATGAAGAGGTTCTGTTAGCAAGGACACAAGAACCTTCTCCAGTGCTGCCTAAGACCTGAGAAATCCAGCATTCAGCCACAAGAGATTAATGCTGGCAAGATAATATATTGTGGGTTAGTAATTAGCAGCTGACTGTGATAGACAGGCAGGGATTTGGTTATCTCCTCGCTGCCCTAATAAGTGGAACCACCCTCCCCACATGACAGACATGTTACCCAGGCTCCTGAAAAGGCAAGCCTGAAAAGGCTTGCATAGCCATCAGGATGATCTGCCCTTGAAGGAAAGCAAACTTTATTCACATATTCAAAAGGTATCACCTATTACTACATACAGAAAAGATCCACTTCCTGACACAATCTGAGCTGCTTGCCTCTTACTCCTGGTCTATAAAGCAGGGAAAGGGACTTTAACCAGTTTTGTATTTTGCATAGCCTGGAAGGGCCCAGAGATACCATCCTTCAGCATGGACACAGTTCAAAAGACACGGGAACAGAAATAAAGTACACATAGAGACTATCTTGAATCCAGTCCAGCTTCAACATCAATTTTTAAAGCACTGCTTTACCATACTACTTTACTTCACTCTACCTTTTCAACAGGGTACTTATTATGTGATTGTCTTAAAAATAAACTACATCAAGCTTCAGTTTCCTCAGCAATGATCAGACATTAGTAATGGATCCTGAAATGATCACTTCTACAGCAGAACTCCCCTGATGTTACCACTTACTTCCCTTTGCCTGCTTCTTCCCTTCCCTAAGTAGGCAGACCAGTTTGATGCACACTAGCATTAACCTGTTTCCTTTTGACTGCTCTGCCTTCTCAGCAACATGCTAACCAGCATCAACGAGCTCAGCATCAAAGCCTATGCTGCTGGAAACACACGAACTCAAATGTATTTCCAAAGATGTAACAATAATTAGGGGAGAAATAGACACAATGACTTTTGAAAAGCTTAGTTCTGATGTATTCCCTGCAATGATCAAAAACTAAAACTTATTTGTTTTAAAGTCACACTGAACTACTCATGAGCAGGCCCATAAAAGGGATTCAGATCCAACTCACACCACACAGACACCTCTTCCTTCACTTCTCCTTTCCTCACCCTTTTAAAGGGGTGAAAACACTGCACATTTCAATGCATTCCACTTGTTAAATGAAAAGGTAATTATTCCCACCCCCAGCTTAAGACTTTAAATCATACCTCTGCAATGATCTTACCTAGAAGAAACTTGAAGCAACTGCTACAGCAAAAGGTGGCACACATGGAAAGAAATGTGCACTGAAAGAAATTACTCTCTCAGAAAAAAACCTGTGGACCCTTTTGTACTGAAAAGCTCTACACAGTGCTTATACTTGAAAAATGATCGGTTAAAAACAAACAAACAAACAACTTTCCCTCCCGAACACACACATTTTCCTTGCAGTCAGAACATGATTCCACTCACATCCTGTTGTATTTTCAATGAGCTCATCTTAAATAGCCATGAGCTTTCCCCACTCTAGTGGGGCAAAATAGGAATTCAGCAGAAGTAATGGACTTAGCAAGAATAAGCAGCTGCTTACTCTGCATGCAATAAAACAGGAGCTGAAGGAAATCTTTTCAGTTTTGACCTCAAGCATCAAGCTGTTCAGACAGCACTCTGAGGTTTTTGTTTTACAGTGTAAGTCAACAAATCACCCAAAGCCTGTTTATCAATAACGTTCTCAATACATAGTTTTTATTATCACACACTATTGGAACTAACAAACATTCAGAGAGAAACAAAAAATTATACTTTTTTCTATCAGGCTTTGTACAAATGCACAACAAAATATAACACTGCATAGAAGGAGACATTCTTTTTGCATATATTTGTTGCATGTACTTGGAAGCTGTTGCTTTTGTTTATGGTTAAGAGCCCCTGGTGCCCAGAGACAATTGTTGTTAACCTCAGTGACTGCCACACATGCACTTCCCAGAACCCAACACCTGCGTAAGCTGACGAACTTCTAACACACACTTGACTCAGGGGCTTGGAGGAAGGCCTGAGCCAAATTTCTCCATCGGGATTAGTACAGACCTATACAGTTTCTGCCTCAAAGAGTTTACTACCTAGCTAATCCATATTTTTTTTAATGCTAGACAAATTCGGGAGACAGAGAATGCCTGGTGTGCCTCAAGTTTCAGACTGATTAATGACAGAAAACGCCTTCAAAAGTCATAAACGTGAAAATTAAAGAGATGTGACAACATAAACTGAAGAAAAAGCAGTATCACAGCACTGCTGACTTCTAACCAACACAACTGAAGTCACAACCTCGCATCTGAATGTTATATATTACTACTTCTGTAGTCCAGCCAGCCTCGGCACCCACACCAATAGCTGGCTCAGGTTAGTCACTCTATCCTAATAGTTTTCCACAGCGAACTACGGAGAAAGGCGACGATCTCCCGCAGGCTTAGGGAAGGGCCTGCGAGAGGAGCAGCACAGGTGAGTGCCGGAGCAGCCCGGCCGCACACCAAGGCACGAACCCCGCGGCTGCCGGGGAGGGAACCCGCCCACGGGATGCTGTGGATGAGGGAAGATGCCCGGGCAAAGAAGATGCCCATTTCTTTGTGGCCGCACCAGCCTGGAAGGGCAGCGGGCGCCGGCAGCCTCCCTCCCCCGGCTCCCACGCTTCTCCCTTCCCGTCTCAGTGCCGCAGGAAACGATCCGGGTTTTAATGGAGACAAGGGGGGATTCTTTCTCGGGAGACGGATCCAAGAAGCGACACCACATCCCCCGCGAAGTTGGAAGCTTCTGGAAGTTGTGTGCTTGGCTAGGAGCGCGCACGGCCACCATCACCTCCCGCCGCCGGTTACCGCCGGGGCCCGGCCCCCGCCCCTCGCCCCCGCCGCGGCCCAGCCGGACCCCCCGCCCCGGGGACAGCCGCCAGCATCACCTTCATGCCGCGTCTCCCGGAGCACCGCCCGGCGGGGATGGAGGGAGGGCGGGCGGCCGGCGGCTGCGTGCCCGTCTCCCCCGGCGCTGGGGCTCCGGCTCCTCCTGCCCGATGTAAACACACACCGGCGGGCGGGGGGAGGCTGGGCCGGGGGGCAGCGCCATGGCAACCCGGCCGGAAGAGGAAGCGCGGGGCTCAGGGGCGCCATGTTGGCGGGGGGCGCGGGGCGGCGGGGATGCTGAGGGCGGCTCGGGGCCGGCGCCTCCCAGCGAAGCCAGGGCTCCGCGCAGCCTTCACCGAGACACCCCGGCAGCCGAAACCGCTGCCTGGCATGGCAGCTAACTGCTTCACCTGCCGGAACATACTGGCCTCTTCCAGTTCCCAGTGTAAACTGCTGGGAGGTGGATTGATTCGGCCGTAAGTCAAGCGTGGAAGCAGTGTTTGTTTGGCCAAGATGAGGAGCCAGTTCTCCGAGCTCTGCTCTCGCTGCAGGCTTGCCGGCGTTCACAGAATCAAATAGAGTCAATTAGGTTGGAAAAGATCTATGAGATCATTGAGTCTAATGTAAACACCCCCATGTCAGCTAGACCATGGCACTTAATGCCACGTCCAGTCTTACAACAACTCCATGGACGGTGATCCCACCATCTCCCTGGTCAGTCCATTCCAGTGTCTAACCACCCTTATTGTGAAGAAATTCCTCCTAATGTCCAACCTAAACCTCCCCTGCTGCAGCTTATGTCCTCTCATCTTGTCACTTGTTACCTGGGAGAAGGCACCGACCTCAGCTGGCTACAACCTCCTGTCAGGGAGCTGTAGAGAGGGGTCACCCCTGAGCCTCTTTTCTCCAGGCTAAACATCCCCGTCTCCCTGAGCTGCTCCTCACAGGACATGTGCTCCAGACCCCTCACCAGCTGGACAATCGATCCTTGTCACAAGCTGGGTGACCAGGAGGGCGTGGGGCTTTCGAGCCCTCTCTTCCCGTTATCCTCAGCCAATGCAGCACGGCTCCCGCCTGCAGGATGGGGACTGTGCCCATGCTGCTGCTTCATGCGAGGGAGCACAGTTTGGCGGCAAAGATAAAAGAATCTGGAAATAATCTTTGGGGTCTAAAGTCTTCTTTCTCGTGTATTGCTTTAAACCTATCACTGAGCACAATCACACACATGGATAGAAGTGTGTTCTGCTCGTGGATGGTTTGGTGCCATGAGTGAAGCCAAACAAAGTATAACAAAAACATGAGTGGTTTGAAGTAATGGTTCCTGAAATAGGGAGACAACATTAAGCAAATGATGGTGATTAAGAGTTCATTTTTCTCTGATTTAGTATCATTCTACATATGATATTGAGTTAGTATGTAGAGAACATAACTACAACTCAACAAGTGTTTGAATCCAAAAGAGGAAAGCCTGCTTTTGTTCCTTTATTTAAAT
This sequence comes from Daphoenositta chrysoptera, assembly GCA_013397915.1. Lineage (NCBI taxonomy): Eukaryota > Metazoa > Chordata > Aves > Passeriformes > Daphoenositta > Daphoenositta chrysoptera. Next base: position 1,841,232 of record VZRO01002622.1, read on the forward strand.
TCCTGGCTAAGAAATGCTGCAATTTCTTCTTTAAAGAAGTGCCCTTGGCACCCATACATGTCCCCTAAAGCATTCTGCAATACAGTGGACCCTATTTAGTCAGAAACCGTAAAAGGAACAATTACATAGCCTAAAGTCTAGGAATACCTTCTCTCAGTGCACAGTTCATTTTTTGTTTGTTCCATGCTGCATTTCTAATGGCAGAACCTCCTTGGAGTGGTACCGTAAGACTGGTTTCCATTTTCCAGTTAAAAAGGAAACTCTTGAAAGACACCAAACAAAGTAATTCCCTCACCTCACATGGGCAGACAACTAAAAAGATTCCTTTCCTTTGCTTCTCACGACACATCCATGCCTTACATAATTATCTGCATCACTTCTCAGTGGAAGTAATCTGCAGCCCTTTCCTGGCACAGACTCTCATAGCAGAATTTATAATTTCTTATGCACATATAAACATACTTCACTTCAAGCATGTGAATCTTCTCAGAAGAGCAGCAGTGGAAGCCAGTGAATTCAGCGAAGGTTTCACATACCACACTAATTTCTACAGATGTGCACATATATGTGTCTGCATATAAAAGCACACCTACAACATATGCATAAGATACTACTCTAAATATTACATATATAAAACTAACTGTAGTAATCTAACCAAAATGTAAGTCCTTCCTTCAAAACAAATAAAATTTATGTCAAATAATCTTGTCAATAGTACTAGGAGAATTATATCAAATTTTGAATTGTGTCATGCAAATCCATATTTTGGTGGGTAGAAAGAAGGCAATATAAAGTTTGTGTTGAATTTAACATGTAAATTATAGCCTGAATAACAATCAAGTAATATTGCCTAAAATATAAAGGGTTAAAGAGAAAAATACCTTTTCCCTCATCCAGGTTAAATGATTCATTCTAGTTCAAAATGCAGCTTTCTCCATTTAAAATATAGAATTTCAGATGAACGTAAAATTATATTTTTAGTAAGTTTCTAAGCCCATAAAATAAAATAGATTGAAGTGCAATCTTTTAAATAAGTTGACTTTAGGGTGTAATGTTTGCAATATCTGCAGAACATTTAAAGAATGTTCCAGCTGAAAAATCAGAATATTCTGGATGATAGACAAATAGGGGGTGAGGAGGGAGAACAAAGAATGAGAAAGCAATTTGTTTACTTTGTGGTAAGCACAGAAAGTACTTTATTCCTGAAACTATTTCAACAGCGCCAAAATTACTATTTAGTTACATCCAAAAGGATTTACTCCTTTTAATGCACTCCAGCTCTAATCTGGTGAGATTCAGCTCAAAAGTGTGTTGAAGCAAAATGGCTAATGTATATGCTTCCATAAATTCCACTGTTTGTAAATTAAAAGTGATGTCTTTTCATGGAGAAATTCCCTTCCCAGCCTTCACAAAGTATGGACCAATCTGGGAGATTCTACCTAGAATTTTCAGTGAAGGCTGGGGATCTCAAGCATCTTAACTAAAGCATTGTTCACTTATAATTTTCTTCAACGTGTTTAAGTTAGTGGAAAAAATATTTTGCTTCAGAATCTGGTCACAGTAAATTCCTAAACAACTACTTATAAGAAAAAGAAAGACAGTTTTATAAAAGCTACCAATTTTTTGTGTAGGGGTGAGTGTGTGAAAGAGTGATATTCAGGTATGTTTTTTTCTGTGTTGACTGGAAAGTCCTCTCCTCAGGTGCAGAATGACATAGCAGCTTCTCCCTGTCACGTTTATTAACTTTAGGAGATGAGATTTCAGCACTTTTTGCCTATGCTGATAAGCACACACTGGCTCAGAGATAAGAACCCAATCAATACCAGAAGCCCCAAATCACACCCCTACAATGATAGAGCTTTCCCTTAGATGTATTAGAACATACTGAGATAACTAATGATCATTTTACAGCACTCAGGTGGATGGAAACATTAAAACAGAGATAATTTAGACTAGATTACTCGCTGCTGCAAGGTTCAATTTCACCTGAGTGCAGGTGACTGGCATCATAAAGCCAAATGGCCCTGCCTTGTTACCCCTGTTTATCTCCATTTTTTCATCCCTAGTTTCTTAAGTCACATTCTTGCCCTGTGTGACATTTGAGCAGCCTTCGCATTGCCTGCTGTTAAAAAGCATAATGCAGCAAAAAGAAACACAAGTGCCAGGTGGTGTAAGACAGGAAAATGATACACAGTAATAATTCATTGTAACAGGTGGTCACAGTATGGTGGCAGTAGTCAGCTCATGTGTTAAAGGGTCCTGCTAGAAAGGACATTATTTCCTGACAATAAAGCTGCTGGTTAGTAATGACTGGAGATTTTACAACTCCTCCAGACATCTCTGTTCCAGATGAAAAAAACTGCCCTTACCTTGAGAAAATAAATTTGCTCTTGGCATTTTCAAGCATCCCAAGAACACCCAACAAACAAATAAGCCACAACTTTGCAAAACCAAAGCAGTAGTTTTCCTCATGCTACATCTTGGTGAAGAACTTGTGTACTGAGACCTACCCTGACTTTGTATGTCTTACAGGCTTCTATAGCTGCCAGTACAGCAGCATTTGATTCTCTCTTTCCTAACTTCACCTTTACAACACCCCTGCAAGGTAGGGAGGTACTTGCTGCATTGGGTAGCTGGATATTGGAGAACATTCCAACTCCAGCAGAGAATTAATACAATTCTCTCTGGGAATGAAGTTCAGCTGAAGGCACAAAGGTAACTAAAGCAAGGGAAGCTATACACCTACAGCAGTCAGTTCTCTAAGCACCACCTTACACTGGAATCTGAACAAGGTATCAGATGCCACAGAAAATATTTGTGGCAGAGCAAAGAGCATCACTAAGCCTCCTACATCCTGCACTGGTAACAGCTTATTTCAGGAACTGACTCCTATTAAGGAGTTCCTATTCATTTCAAAACACCCTTAAATCCTAATGGTATAACAAGAAAAGCATAGACAGTCTTGTGATTTGGCCCGTAGAAAGGAGCATTTAGACGCCCACAGGTTTCCACCTGCTCTCTCCTGTGAAGGGTCCATGGCACTCAAGCTGAAGAATTTGGAATGCCAAAAGCTCATGTGCAACAGGGGATTTTTCCCCTGCACAGATTTCAGTGCTTCACATGGCATTTTAGCATTAGTTGTAAAGTGAATGGATATGTTTAAAAGCAAAAGAATGGCTCAGTGTTGCATGAAATAAAGATAAGCCATGGTTCCCCCTGGGCAGTGGGAAGTCTTTTTTATAAGGAAATAGGAGAAGTATCAAGAAAAGGAATTGAGTCAAGTGTAGACCAGTAGTCAGCATATTCCTGAATGCCTTGTTAGGGGATGGTGACAATAGGAGATTTATTAATAATTTCTGAAGTTAGTTATACCTAGATTTGACATATTGCTTTGTGCATAGAACATCTGTGTCTTGCCCACGGAAGGAAGAGATTTTGATGTTTCTGTGTGTCTTGGGGTGACTTTATGATGTGTATCCCCTATCACCACTCTATGCCCAGAAGATGAATTCTGTGCCTTTAAGCCTGGGTGTGAGAGAAAAAACTGAGCGAACTTTTCAAAACAATTGCTCAAGGACACACAGCTCTCTGCTCTGGGCTCGGCGGCAGGGAGGGTGGAAGAGGCGACCTTGCTTTCCAGCCAGATTTCAGCTCTTTCTGTCTGGAGAGAATTTTCTTGGGACTTGATTTCGGCTCTTTCTGTCTGGAGAGAGTTTTCTTGGGAC
>VZRO01002625.1:0-10240 GCA_013397915.1 Daphoenositta chrysoptera
TATAAATTGTTTTTTAAATTGCATCTACTAGATAAATTCTATTGTTTAAACACGTCTTTTTTTTTTGGGCGGGAGGGGGAGGTGTAGATTTTCCTATCTCAGAATAAGAGCTTAAAAATTACTTTCAATGCTCCATCCATTGAAGATCCAATCTTGTGATAGCTAGTAATGGTGTTTTGCTTTTGAGAAACCATTGGTGCTAAAGGATTAGAAAGAGGATGCTTCTAATACAGAGTATAAGAAACCGTGAACAGCATTTTTAGTGAGGTTCTGCTAAAACTGATTCACTCCACAGAAAGATTTCTTTTGAGAGTTTGTGTTGCGTTTTCACGGCAATTTAAACTCATAAGCCTCTCTTGGGATGTACATTAGTAAGAAATACAGATTTTGCTGAACACTTAAAAGTTTTGCTTACTTGAGTATTCATTTATTTTTGTGTTCTTTGAAAAAAATACATAGCTGGTTTTGAAATGTCGGGTGCTTGTGCTTGCAGGGAGATTGTCATTGAGTCCCAAAGGAAACACATTGAGGAACTAGAACATGCCAGAGAGATTCTTGTGAATCAACTAAGAAGGAAAGAAAAGGAAATTGAAGAATCCCTCCTACGGCTGAAAGAGCAGGGTACAGCAAGCCAAAGGTATTGTGAAAAATTAAAATCTCCATGGTGGAAGCGTTAGAAGAGCTATGTCATAATGTTAGTAGGTAGCTGCTGAAGTTACTACTTCTGTAAAGGAATATGGGCCATATTCATTTTTGTCCGTTTGGGGAACCCAAGTCATAAAATGTTTTGCCTAATAGCAAAATCTAAGCAAGGAGATAGTTACAATAATAAGTATTTTCCAACAACATTTTTAAAGCCATCCCAAAATGCATTTGTGAAACGGGTATTTGGTATTTGCACATGCCTATGCATTTTTTGTGTGTGTGTTTTGGTTCATTGGTTTTTGTCAGTTTTTAATTCCTTTTGAATTTTTTGCTGCAATATGACTGGATTCAAAGCTATATGGATTTTTGGACAGGAGTGTCATAGCTAATGCGCTCATGACTTCTGTCATTATAGCTGCATTATAGCACTGCAGAACTAGATTGAAATGCATTAATCCCAACGCATTATCAAAAGGAATATGAGACAATACAGCATGTACAAAATTTGCTGAATTCTATCAATAAAAAACCGCAAACTGATATATTTGTATTTCCTCAACTTATTTTTCTTATTTAACTAATTTCAGTAAAAATCTTGGGTTTTTTTTTTTCTTCATTTGTAGGTAGCTGTTTAGCCAGGCAAACAAATACAGAATTTTATACTGGTATTTCAGTAGTTTTCATAACTTAGATTCTAGAGCTATTCGTGCAATGTTATTGTTTGTCTTCTTGCAATGTAGTGTCAATTACAACATAGAGATGCTACTAGAAGGTCAACGTTCTTGGGACTTTTTTCCATTTTGTTTGACTTCCTATAAGAAATAAGAGGTAAAAGGAAAGAACACGATGTACATCAACCTACAATCCTATTGGTTCCTAAGCATTGTAGAATGAGAAGAGTACTGCGCATCAATGTTCTGTTCTTGTCTGCTCGGGAGTCTGTGTATACACTGCGCCTGTTGGTGCATTTGTGATTTAGAACTATTAGCCGAGAAGCCTTTTGTTCATTTTGCTAGACAGAGGGCAAGTGATCCTGAGAAGTGTGGTGGTGGTATGTATTTTACTTTCTTGTTTTTCTTGTTCTGGATGTGAATGCAGACGTTTTGTAAGCCGCTGTTCCTGTTGATACAATAGTCAGACTCTTAAAAGAGTAGTCTCAGTATTATATCCAAGTCTTGCTCATACAGAAGTAAAGACAAGATGCAAGTGGTGTGGTTTAATTAGACCTCAATTTAATTAGCTCAGGCATCTGGGATTTATGGGCATTAATTTGTGCAGTGCAGACCAAGATCTTTTCTTTAGTAATTTCATTCTGGTGTAGGTTGCTATCAGTCCCCAGTTCCCATACGTCTGTCCCCAGCCTGTTATTGGGACCCTCCTGCATTACTTTCAATCCAAATGTTAGGAGGTCTGCAAAAGAGCTTGTCTCTGAGGTTAATAGCTGACATGCACCAAAAACGTAATTGTTAGTGCTTTTGAGAGGCACTTTCTCCTAACTTCATTTTCCATTTCAGATCTTTTGATCCAGCTTAACGATGAAGTTTAAAGTGGAAGAATAGAGTTCCTTATTTCTGTAGTTGTGATAGAAGGTGTACTAGAGCTACATCAGTATGCCCATTATATCGTGTTACTGCCTCCAAAAGGATATTAGTTTCTTTTCTTAACTTCTACCTCCATGTCTTCGGGTTCTGGGGCACAACTTTTTACTCTCTCAGCAATAAAGAAAATGTTGAATGAGCTATCTTATACGGCTTTAGTCTTACACATTGTTTTGTTATTCTTTGAGCAAAATATTATCTCTTTAAGTGAAAGGTACCATTGATTTTTCTATTAAATCTGTATATACCACCTATTTATAAGTTATAGCAGAATAGTTGGACAGTTGTTCTGGGAACAGAATATATCAACTACCTGGGAGGGAGAAAGCTGTTTGATCATCAATTTTGATTCTACTGTTTTGTGACTTCATTTACAGAAAAACGAACCTTCCCAACAGAATCTTCTGCAATTAACTTGGCCTTGCCCACAAAATCTGAAATTACCTCATTCTTCAACAGCAAGCTCCTTTTCGTGTACCTAGATGCAGTGGACATTTTTTAGACACATTTTATTTAAATAAATTGAAAAAATATGGGAGAAGTACTGTAGAAAAATCATTTTGTTGCTCTAGCATATAATGAGAACTGATATTGTGATTGATATAATGAGCTAATAACTAATTAATTGAACATGGTTTCTGTAGTTAGAAACTTCATGAGATGAGTACTCCTACAGTAGTAAGAATTTAAATGATCCCAATAAAAAGTAATTTTCACTTCCAGATTTGAATAATTCACTCCATAACATCAGTACCCCAAACCTGTGTAAAGCAAATGCTGTTTCATTCACTGTTGAAAAAGTAGTTAGTGTTGATTTTCAGGAGCCATGGAGTTTACACCTGTACATCGTAAATTCGCTATCATCTGTTCCTTTTTCTATTAAAAAAAAAAAAAGGAAAGGAAAAGAAAAAGGAAAAAAAAAAGAAAAAGGGAAAAAAAAACCCTAAAAAGTCCCCTGATTAAAAAAGAAGAGGTGAAAACAAAAGAGAAAAATCTTGGAAAGCATCAGAGCCTTTTGCTCAGTGTGTGGAACAAGATTAATAAAAATGTACTACTTTATTAGCTTTTAAATAGCTGGCATGTGCCAGTGCTGCTGTCTGTATTCACCACAACCTTATGTACAGAACATGTCTTAGACACGTGATAGTTTTAGCATTGAGTTAAGACTGCTTCTTTGGGAAAAATCTCAGATTCGTGAATATGTTTCTTCCATGTAAGGACAATTAGCTGGGCAATGCCAAAACACAATAGGATTTCATGTTCTAAGGAACAAAAGGAAGGTATTTCATATATTCAGCTGTTTTTCAGATGTGTAAGCTTTGTAGCCCCTTGACTTGCTCCAGCATGGCATGGTGACAATTTGTCCAGCATGTCTAAAATAGACAAATATTGGAAGATAAAATCTTTTCAAATATTGAAAATTTACACAGATTTTATGATAACTTATATTAATAAAAATCCCAATTAGTTTGTCCTCTCATACTTGTGGAAGTAATGGGGTTTAGTTGCACTGTTTGAAGTAAGGAAAGACACCAAAGTAAACATTTTTTTAAATTTTGAATTATTTTAAATGTCTTTTGTAGTAAACAGTACATGCTCAAATTAATCTTAGAATTTTAAGAGTATCTGCATGGATATTAAATTATTTCCATGCAATTAAGATGCACCTGCAGCTTGTTTGAATGCCAGACTTCAGCTGCTTTAGTCTAAATTGCTAAGTCTTTACAGTATTTGATAGATGGAAACTTTGCAAAATGGCATTCTACTAGCACCGAATAATTTGGATGGTGGGAAAGATGGAAAACAATCTCTTTAGGCATAGGATTGTTTTCTCTTTCTGTCATACGCAGTTTTATGCAATAAAAAAAGATGTGTATGTATTGATTGAAGTTGCTGTGTCATCATACAGTAGCATGTTTATTTACCTAAACTCTCTAGTGTGAATTATGGAAGAACAAATTAATTTGCGTATTATACACTACATCTTCTTCCAAACATGTGTTTATGATGCATTTCTTTGTAATGTTGAAGGCTAAACATTCAGGACAACGTGGAAATGATCAAGGTCCATAAACAGCTGGCTGAGAAAAGCAATGCTCTTTCCGCAATGGAAGGAAAATTTCTCCAGTTTCAAGAGGTAACTTCAATTTGATCAGTAACATTCTTATACTGTTATCACATAACCATGCTAAACAGAAGAAAAAAAAAATTATACACAGTTCTGGATTCTCTAGAATTAGAATTTAGAGTTAAATTCTCTCCAACTCTATTTATAACTATAACTAGTTATAAAACTAGTTATAAAAATAACTCTATTTCTTTTTCTTAGACTGACTGCTAATATTGTTTATTCTCTGTGATTTTTATCTTACTGAGAAATGAGATATGAAAGGCTGATGATCAAGTTGGTGATTGGTTTCTCATGAGTTTTTTGTTCATTTCCACTCTATTCAGACTGCATGTGAATGTGAAATATTTTTACAGGATTCACTTTCTACTTCTCCATTTAACTACTTTGTAGGAATATTGTATGGAAAAAATGATGCTAACTTCTTTCTGTCTAAAAGCATTAAATGTTAACTATATTCACATATGTATTTGGCATAAATTCTCATCCGGTCATTTTATTAAACAGGAGATTGGTCTTCCGACTATTTTGTCTCAAGTCATAATTTGAGTTTGATTTACATTGAAAATTTTGATGGATGAGGCTTAATTATAGGATTGTGGAATGTAGGCAGTGTAATATTAACTACCGCTCTGGAAATAGAGGCTCTACCAGCATCCTCCATTTAATATTAAAATTGGTTAAATGTGCCTTACTACAATCCATCAGAGTAATTGAAAATGTAAAGGAAATCCTTTATTAAAGTACTTCTAGCTGAGACATAGAACTGAATGCATGAGGGTTGCAAAAGAATTATATATCTACAATTGTGTGTGTATATGTAAATCTATAAGTATAAAGATTTTTTTATATATATAAATATAAGGTTTAAGAGAGCAGTGGCAAGCTCTCTGATTAGTATAGATGTGGGCAACATTGATTTTTGCTTGCTGCTGCAGTGGTTTTTGGTTAGCATGTCCAACCACTGTAACCACTGCAAAACCTTTTAATTGCTTTACAGATGTATTTCTTTGTCGTTTTCATAATGAGTAAACTGAGGGGTTAATGTTCATGACAACAACCAGAAGGTCACTTTCTCCTGGCCATTGGAAGTGAAAGTTACTTTCAGTTACTTAGTTCAAGAATGTGTCCTGCTGACCACATTGAGAACATCCATTCAATAGTGCCACAAGAGACCCCTGTTGAAATGTAGTGTGGGAACATTCTACTAGGTGTTATTTTGATATTCCTTCCTTCCTTTTCATAGAACCTAAAGAACTTGAAGACCAACCATGATGCTTTATTAGCAAAAGGTGACGAACTGAATGTACAGCTTAAAGAGGAGCGGTCAAAGTGCTACCATCTTCAAAAAGAATTGCAATCAATTACTATTTCAAACAGAAGGACAGAAGAGGTGAGATTGTGTTCAAGAGATCTTGTATTGTCTGGAGGAACATATAGATAAGGGAAGAGTTAATGATGGGATACCTTTTAATTGTGGAAATATGAATAGATGTTTCAAACACATTTAGAAGACTGACCTAGTAATATATATACTTTTATCCCATAAAAATGAAAAACCAATGGCTGCCGCTTGCATTTGATAGAATTATCAACCACACCCGATCCATGTGCCACACAGTCACTGCACCAGTGTTTGTATAATATTTGAGGTTAAAGCACAGGATTTCATGTCCATTCTGATACTGAACAAGTGGTTTGTTAACTGAAAGAAAATCATACTTGATTTATTGATGATAGTTTTTTAGTATTCTTTCAACCTGATTTAATTCCAGTACAGTATAGTGTTATATCTGATTTAGCAGTTCAAATCAATTACTTCTATTTCTTTGTCTAGAGGCTCTCAAACTAATGTCATCTGCATTTAGGGCTAAAAATCAGATGGTTTATTCCACATTCTCTTCAATGCAGGAGGAGTAAGAGTCTGCAAGCTTATTAGGTTTTTTGTTACATTTTGTAGTACCTTTAAATTTAGTTTTACCACCTGGTTTACCTATTTCAGATGTATTTTGCATGAACCAAGTTTACCAAGATTATCTCATAGATACTTCCTCCAAACGTTTAATGTACCTTGCATGTAGGTATCTTCTTGGTATCTCATAGCTTTAAAGTTAAATTTTGCTTTAGTGAATATTTTGAAAACAAGGATGTGTTGTTTATAAAGTTAGTAATACACTTAGACTTTTAGATTTTATATTATTTTGCATGAGAGAATGTGATTAGATACTGTTGTTCCACTGCAACATGCTAGTCTCAGCTTCATTTAAATAACTTGAAAAAGACTGTTTGGGCCAAGTGTAAATCCATGTGATTAAAAAAGGTGTTATTTTGAAGCTTCTGAGAGGCTGATGTATACCCTGAGACTGGCTCAGTTGGTTAGAGCAGGGTGCTAACACTGCCAAGGTTCTGGGTTTCATTCCCAAATGGGCCATTCGCTTAAAAATTTGGCTTGATGATCCTTGTGGATCCCTTCCAACTCAGAATATAATAGCTTGACAATGCCTACAAATTATTAACTATTTGTCTTCACACATTCATTGTAATTTTCTTTTGTGCTGTGCATTAAAATGAAACTTTCTTTTTCATTTTAGTTACAGGAAAGAATAAATGATCTAGAAAAAGAGAATGAACTCTTGAAGGAAAACTACGATAAGCTGCATAACAGGTCAGTCATGGTTTCTGTATATAAAAAATTAGGTTCCTGTCCTGTTGAATAGGTCTTCATACACTACGTGCTGGAATGTGCATATTGAGGGTTTGTGCACACATGTAAATACCTTTGTGCTCCAGTTTATCACATCAGTAAGTGTATATGGAAACATTTATGGTACTCTGCCTGTAGTTCATCTGTGCTGTTGAAATGGACCAACTTGTTCTAATATTCTTGAAATAGTAGGTTACTACTTTTAAAAATGTGATTAAAAGTAAGTAAGAGTCACTTTATTTTGAACATAAATGCAAGAAGTTCTTATTTGAATTTCTCATTATTTTCTTTAGAGTTATTGTTGAAAGAAGAGTACATCTAGGTAGATATATATTAATTTGGGTTTGTTTCGGGTTTGGGGATTGTTTTGGTTTGGTTTTTGTTTTTAACAAAGGGATGTTTGAATTTTTGTCTGAAGTTCTTCCAGCACTTCTCAGTGAACTTATATGAAGTCTGATATTTGACAGCTTTTCAACTATTTATTTTTGAGGTGTGGTTTGTTCGTTTTGTAATAGCTATCATTTCACTTCTACTGATTTAGAAAAGAAGCAATTCTAGCCAAGTGCCACAAGCATATGAAAGAAAAAATTGACCTTCAAATGCGCTTTTCCTTTTTTGTGAAGTAGTGATTTTTTGCACTAAAGAGGGTTAGAAAATAAGACACATGTCTTAAAGCTAATAATTGCCTCAGAAAGTAGGTAAAATGCTTGAAGTCTTTTCTTGTATTGAAATTAATTCTCCTCTTAAAGTGTTTGGCTTTTCAGTGTGACGTCTGTCAAAAAAATACCAGCAACTAAACACATTGTGAGCGATATCAAATTTTGTTTATAGTATTCTTACAGTATTTGTCATACTTCTTGTACTGTCTGTGGTGAAATTAAAAATTACAGAAGTGAAAAATTGTGAGTACATATAACTTTATGCAATTTCTTACTTATGAGATGTAACAGTTGTATAATCACAAAATTCAGTTTTGTATAGGGGTGGTTGATCAGTTGTCTGTCACTGAAGTTCATTGTTGTAGATTTCTCCAGAATTTTAATCAGTATCAGAATTGTTATTTTAGAGTATGAGAAAACTGTTGTCACTTTGTGGTCAACGTGTCTTTGAACAGGCAACTGACTTTAGGTTCTGCGTGTTTCACAAATTTAAAAGAAATCATGTGGAAGGTCCCAATTCTCTACATTAAGAGGATTTGTACACAAAAAATATGGTTTTGTAGTTGTCACTGCCTGAAGTTTGCAGTTGTGGATTATTCTGGGATATGCATCTGAATTCCTTTTTTAGTCCCACAAATGTTGTGTGCTACCAACTTTTTTTAACTTTGGAGCTCTAAATTAAGGCCAGTTTCTTTGCTCGTCTGTCAGAGACTGAATATAGTTCATGCCTCAAACATTGATATAAAGTTTTAAAGAAGGTACAGCTAGAGAAACTTCCTTGAGGAACTTTGGACTGTAACTGCTGATTAGATAAAGAGAAACCTATTGTTCAGTCACCAGGGGCTGAGTGGAAGGTATGCATCCAAAATAGGCTGAAGCCTCCAGCTGCTATCCCAGCTAAGTTTGGGGTGGGGGGAGAGAGCACGGCTCACTGAAGCCAGGTTTACACAGACTGCCCCCAACTGAGGGGGAGGAGGAGGTTTTGGGTGTGTGGTGTAACCTCTGGTCAGAGGCAATAATCACCCATCCTCCGATTACACAAAGTGGCCCAGCTGTGGAATCCCCAACCCCACAGGCTACATCCACAGGACTCTTACGAGAGAGGCTTTGCACCCCAGGACTGCACGCGATAGAACAGACCCAGAGTCGGCTGTAAGGGACTGCCCCCCTCCCCCAGGGGGGCACGCCTGGACATGCCTACCTAGCATGAGCATATATAAACCCATCGGATTCTGGGCCTTTTGGGGCGACCTTCACCACCAAGAAGACCAGCTGGAGAGGATCGACGGAGCATCCTTGGGATCCACGGGGTGGTGATATTTTCCTTATTCCATCCCTGTCACTCTCTTTCTGTCCCCCCCACCTATTTTCTACTTCCTTCTCTCTCTCTTTCTTTCTTTCTCTCTCTCTAGTATTTATTACCAAATAAAACCCATACTTATTGTCACTGGCATATGGTCTTGTTTGCACCTTAATTCGGGCAGAGGAATTTCCAAAGACCCTTAATAATAATTGGATATTAACATCATCACACAAACATTTAATTTTTTGTAACTGCATCCTGAGAAAACCACCTTGGTTTCAAGAGCAGCAGACCAACGTATGTCTACGTAATTCTTCAGCCACGATGACAGTGGTCTCTGTGCCACTAAAAGGTTTTTTTCTTGATTATTTTCTGCTGAAGCTGATTTCTAAAAGTTTTTCATATAACATATGTTTTATCACAGTGTCTTCAGTCTACCCCATGAACAGCAATGGAAATCAAAGGAACATCAACTGAAACTGCAGATTGCTAAACTAGAGACAGCTATCAAATCTGATTTAGCAGACAAAAACGAAATCCTTGACAAGATCCAAGTAGAAAGAGGTATATTTCTGAAAAAAATAGTGTTTTCTCAAAATGTGAGATTATACCCACGTTGGAGTTGGGATACAGTGCCCAGAAACATGTAGTTTCTGTTGCTGGTGTTTTCAAGGCTGCGTTTTAAGTGTACATTTGCTAAATACACCTAAGTTATGACTATCTATTAAGTGCAAAAACTAACTCAATACAGAACATTGGCTGAATGAGGCTCATGTAATTTCAGCTGCATTCATTCTTCATCTGTTGGGTTAATATTTACTTTTTATTCAGTATTTCTTTTCTACATTGAAAGTTCTTAGAGAAAAGAGACCCATCTGGCAGTGTCTCTCAAATTCTTAACCACTATTCTGTTCACTGTGCAAAGCTACATGAGGTCCATATAGGCCCTTGGCGATGTTTAATTGTCTTTCAATTTCATCAATTCAGAATTTTTTTCTAATTTCAGTATATACTGATTTTTATTTACAGCACTGTACATTTAAAATAACAGTTTTCTTCTAATCTAATGAAAAGATTATTTCATATATGTTTTCTTCATGCTGTAGGACAACTTCTTAGTGAATACTGACCTTGTAATCTTTTTTTTGTCTCCACATTGATTACCGTACCAATATGAAGCTTACAAAAGACAAGCACAGGCAG
>VZRO01002626.1:18841-42287 GCA_013397915.1 Daphoenositta chrysoptera
CCGTTCCGCGGCTCCTGCGCCCGGGTCGTGTTGGTGCAGCGCTGGCTGCCTGGCCGGGGCTTTGCTCTCCTAGCTCTGCGGCTGACTGCTGCTGCTGTTGTTATTGTTGCTGCTGCTGTTGGGGGCCCGCGCTGATGGCTCTGAACGCTTCTGGTGTTTTCCTCCGTCGGAATAATTTCAGACTGGAGGAGCGTACGTTTAGAGTAGGTGTGAGGAAGAAANGGTCGTGTTGGTGCAGCGCTGGCTGCCTGGCCGGGGCTTTGCTCTCCTAGCTCTGCGGCTGACTGCTGCTGCTGTTGTTATTGTTGCTGCTGCTGTTGGGGGCCCGCGCTGATGGCTCTGAACGCTTCTGGTGTTTTCCTCCGTCGGAATAATTTCAGACTGGAGGAGCGTACGTTTAGAGTAGGTGTGAGGAAGAAATTCTTCCCTGTGAGCGTGGTGAGGCCCTGGCACCGATTACTCGCAGTTGTGGCTGCCCCATCCCTGGCAGTGTCCAGGGCCAGGCTGGACGGGGCTCTGAGCAGCCTGGGACAGTGGGAGGTGCCCCTGCCCACGGTGTTGGAACGGGATGATCTTTAACGTCGCTTCCAACCCAAAGCATCCCGCGATTCCATGAGCATGCCTGCTGAGCTGGGGGTCTGCAGCGCTGGCAGCTCCGCCACGCATCGTTACCCTCTTTTCTCAGCTGCCTGTTACGGTTCTTTGCTCCGGTGCCCAAACACTTCTGTCTCTGGGTTTGTGAGAGGAGCAGGACAGAGTTGGGTTCGACATGTGCTCGTTTGGGTACAGCTGCTCGTAAGGTGCATTGAACAGAGGAGAAGAGGCTGAAGCTGCAGAAGTGAAGAAATCCGTTTATCATCTCGATGGTTTCTGAAACAGATGAAGGATGAAGCATGTTTAGCTGAGATTACTTGTCAAACAGGGGTTTTGAAGCTGAGGGTACAAGGTTTCTCATGCCAAAGCAGGTTTGGTTTGTGTGTTTGCTGGGCAGGGCAGTGCTGGAGCGCGGAGCCGTGAGCTTGAGTGTTCGGCTGTGCTGTGCTCACCACGCCCCGGCAGTGCAGTCTCCATGGCTTTTCTCTTTGTTATCACACAGAGGCCTCTTTCCATTAATAAAAATTCCTGCTCAGTTACTAATTCTGCCCTCTCTGTTCGCAAAGATTTGTGCAGCTGGAAATGGTGAGTCACAAGGTCCCCATTTAGTGATTCCCAGGCCTTGTGGTCAGCCTGTTGCTCTCTGCCGCTGTAGACCTGATGCTGTGCAGTTATCTTCATTAATACCTTGGTCTGCCCCGTGGTGAGGGTATGGAGGCCACTTTTAACCCAGAGAGTGCTTTTCATAGCAAGCATGACTTTCTGTAATCATTCAGCCTTCAGTTCTTCCCCTTTTTCTGCCCGCCTGGTGATAGATCTGAGTAAGGAAGTAAAATAGCTTGGCTGAATTAGTAGTGGGTGTGCTGTTTCTTTCCAGGCCAAATCCCCTGAGACTTTTGCTCTAATTGACCATGAACAACAAATTGCTTTCCACGAGGTTAACGCTGTATTAAAATTGTCATTGCTTGACCACAGCAGCACTATTTTTTGTTCATTTTAAAAATAGCCATATTTGTAAATGAAACTGTTTTAACATATTAATGTCTCATTTGAAATACCTGGTGCACAGTCAGCTTGCTATTGCCACCAGACCTCACTCACATGTTAATTTCTCATTAAGGAGTTTATTTGCTGCTCTGTCACCTTGAACAACTTCCCTTCCTCTCCCCTTTTTTGTGACTCAATAACAAAAGTTCTTTCCAGAGCTGCAGTAATCTGGTGGATCTATGAGAGTTAAGGAGTAATTCAGGAATAACTTCAGCTTCTTCAGAAACAATCTGTGTGGAGCTACTGCAGTATTCCCAAATAAAAGTGAAAAGTGCAGTGTGTGTGTAGCATGGTGTGCCCTCAGACTGTACACAGTAATGATGCATTTTAAACCTGTACAGCAGCATTTTATGAATAGAGAATTTATGCTGTCCCACAGTTTTATTATTAATAATGTAGGAAGTTTTTGTAGCCTCCTGAGACTGTCACAGTTGCACAAATGCCATTCTAAAATACTGGTCAGGTCCCTTTAAAATAAAGTGAAAATGAAAGCTAAGCAGGCAGAACTTTGAGCTCATTTTTAAAAAATTTTTGCTATAGTCATACTTTTCCCCTCTCCTCTGTTGAAGTGTTGAATAATAAATTACTGAATCAGAGAGGATTTTTATATGTAGTTGTGCAGTTTATTCTCCTGCTCCAATGTGAAGGGGGTGGTGTGGTGTCAGAGCATAATCTGTTGCTGTCTTATAGGGCTTCAGGTGTGGCGAAAATGAAATGATAAAGGGACAAAAAAGGGCTGTCCCCTGGCTGTGTCCTGCAGCTTAGCTGCTTTCCCAGGGAAGGGGTGCTGCTCTGCATGCACGGGTCTGTGTGGTGGTGGAATCGCCAATGCCTGCACCCAGACTTGGAGCTGGAGGGTGTGTGCCTGGTGCCAGCACCCAGCAACAGTGTGGGATGGCTGGCAAAGCCCTGCTCGGCTGCCAGAGAGAGCGTGGGGTCTGTGCTCAAGCGCGAGACCCCAAATTACGGGGTGTCCTGTAGTGTGTGGGGTGGCGTGTGTAGGGGTCTGTGCAACAGTGGCCTCTGTGTCTGGATGGCAGCAGCTGGGGAGCCTGGAGAGTGGGCACGCTCTGCCAGGGCACAGCCAGCTGCTGGGGGGTCCACCTCATGCTTGTGTGGGTGTGTATAGGGAATTCCCACTCATGGACCCTCATCCCGGTCAGCGGGGAGAGGAAGAGGATGAGCCCATCAGTACTGTTGTGTGAGCATCTGGCTGTGTTGGTCTGTGTGGTCAGCCACGTGTTTAGGTTGGATATTAGGAGAAGGTTCTTCCCCCAGAGAGTGGCCAGGCACTGGAACTCCCCAGGGAATGGTCACAGCCGCAAGCCTGACAGAGCACAAGGAACATTTGGACAACGTTCTCAGGCATAGGGTAGGGTTGTTGGGGTGTCCTGTGCAGGGCCAGGACTTGGACTGGATGATCCTGAAGGGCCCCTCCCAACTCAGGATATTCTGTGATTCTGTGTGTATTTGGACACATGTGACACGTGTGTCTGTGTGCCTGCTGGAGATGGGCATTTAGCCTCCCTCTCAGGGGACCTGGGGATATGGAGCTGTGACAGCCTCGCTTCTCTCCAGCTGCCAGCATGGCAACCCCGTGCTGATGTGCAAGTTCCTCAACACAGCAGTGATGCCTCATCTTCATAGAGCAAATCTATGGGTTTGGGATTTTTTTTGTAATAATGTTTCCTCTTCCTGCTCAAAGAACCATGTTCTCTATTGGTGGTTAGATTGTCATGGTATAGTGCCCTTTTCCTTGTCACCCAAATAACTCTCTCTGGTTCTGTACACTTGTCTAACGCTGTTTCTGTGCTGCTGCAGTTGCGTCAGGTTGTGACATACCCAATATGGCTGATCTACTCCACCATCATGAGGATTTTCAGGAATCCCCGGCCTGCAATTACCCTGAAGGACCCAGAAGTGAAGTATGCACTGAGGCTGATTGATAAGGAGGTAGGTGCATGTGCAGAGCTGACCATGACCTCTCCATGAACGCTGTGAAATGCTTACAGCTTCTGAAGTCTTGGGTGATGTCCCAACATGGTGGATGGATAATTTTGTCCTGAGGAAAGGACTCCTTTATAAAAGCCCTTTGTGTGGTATAACTGAATTCTGCAGTTCTGCAAGCAGCTTGTTTCCAAGCAGTTTAGAGTGGAGAATGCTGCTTTAGAAATCATCAAACTCACAGTCACGTGTGTCTCCTGCTGTGGAGCACATCAGCAGAAATTCCCAAACTGTGCATTACTGGCTGAGCTAAGGGACACAAGTCCTGCTGTCAGGCAGAGCAGGCAGCTTTTCCATGGTCAGTAGCATTCAACAGCAGCTGTTGGAACTATGTCGATACTGGTTCCTGTTACTGGATTGATGTACTGTGATGCATTATAGGAGGAAAGGTGTTTAAGTCATGCAGTCCTGACAGCACCCAAGCTGTCTCAGCTTCTCTTTCTCTCTTAAAAGCAAAGCCTCCCCATACAAAATTAAAAGTCTTGCCCAAGTGGGATACCAGAGGAAAGTCATGATGCTTTCAGGGGTGGATCTTGCCATCAGAAGTTGGTAACTAAGCTTGCAGGAAGTGAGCCAAAGACACCCAAGTTAAGAAGTCCAGGTTTCCCTTGGATAAACCCACTATCAAAAGCATGAGAGAGAAATCTTGGCTTTTCAGGTGTAACGTCACACCTGAGGATGTTTTTAATGTTGATTTTTTAAGGCTATGAGCTATTCAGAAATTTATCAGATGACTTTGGACTGGAACAGAGCTTTCTTTGCTGTTTAGAGGGTGCACTGATAGTGTGGCTTTCCCTGGTTCTGTCTGTCAAAGGAAACAATAGCTGTCATTTTGAATCCTGGGTTCGTGGGAACTGAAAGCTTCCCTGTGGCTTGGGCTGGGCTGCACTACTAAATTTATTTCCCAGGTGTGCTTGCTGAGTTTATTTCCCATGTGTACTGCAACCACACTGTTATAGACTCCCTACTTCTCATGAGGTCGGGAGAGGCTGAGAGAAGGCTGAGGGAATTGGGATTGTTCAGCCTGGACAAGAGAAGGCTTTGGGGTGACCTCATTATGGCCTTGCAGTGCCTGAAGGGAGCTGGAAAGATGGAGAGAGACTCTTGACAAGGGCCTGGAGTGACAGGACAAGGGGGAATGGCTTCACACTGACAGAGAGGAGGGTTAGATTGGATATGAGGAAGAAATTGTTCCCTGTGAGGGTGGGGAGGCCCTGGCACAGGTTGCCCAGAGAAGCTGTGGCTGCCCCATCCCTGGCAGTGTCCAAGGCCAGGTGGATGGGGCTCTGAGCAAACTGTGATAGTGGAAGGTGTCCCTGCCCATGGCAGGGGGTTGGAACTGGGTGATCTTTAAGGTCCCTTCTACCCAAATCCTTCTATGATTCTGGGATGTGCCCAAATTGAGTCTGCCACACCTCCTGTCTTTTGAACAGAGAGATAAGAGTCTTGAGGCTGCTTCCTAGTGCATAGCATAGGAAAAATCTTTTATAATATAGGTAGATGTGCTAATTTAGTTCATGCCTTAAAAAAGCCAACAACTTCAGTTTGGTTGGTTGGTTTTATAATGGTGAGCATAATTAATTTACTGCATTTTAGTGGCTTCAGCAATGAACCAGCCTGCAAAAACTGCTCTCCAGCTATGCATTTGGCAAGGGTGGAGGAGTCCTCGGCACTGCAACTTGAGACAGAAGTGTGTGGCCAAGGTGCTTAGGGCAGTGCCAAAGGGGAGTGATGGTGCAAGGTGACCCCATGCTGGAAGTGCATCCCGATCCAAGGCTGTCTGTAATCCAGCCTTGACTGACACCTCCCAGAGTGGCAGGCTCAGTGTCCGAGAGAGGCACAGGCGTGCTGATCTAGGTATTGGGGATTCCCTGAGCCTCTTAGTTTCTCACAATTGCCTCATGATGTACCAAAATACTTGTGTTTAGTCCCCTTCAGCTAAACTCTCTCGACTTTAATTGCTGAGGTGATTGAGTTGGAATTCAAAGCTTTGTTCTTTCTGCATGCTGTTAAAGACAGCATAATAAAAATGCAGCATTATTGTCAAAATCCAGTGATTTCCATACAGTGCTGAAAATTCGGTACAGAAACAGCAGCAGTTAGAGTGAGAGCAGCAGTATTAAGGCCACATTAGTTGTCTTCCTAGAGGAATTTTCAATGGCAGTTACTGCTCCTGAATAGAGATAAGTGCAGAAAAGCCCTTTTGAGACTGCTGATAAGTTCCCTTCTTCCTTCAGGATTTGCCTTAACATGAGGTACTGTGAAGAAAATTTAATCAGTATGACCACAGGGGAGAAAAACTGTGAGGATTAAATTTGTCTCCATTGTTAACTTTAAAAACAGTTAAGCAAACAAAATAAGGGTTACAAAGCCCTTAAAAACAGGAAGTCACTGAATGAGGCATTAAGCTGTATGCTGTTTCTTTTTGTCTTTTTTTTTCTGCTGTGTTTTTCATTCCTGTAAATATGATCTGATTTTTCAAACATAAAACTTCCGTAATATAAGAAATAATATTTAATTACTTATTGCTAAAATTTTATTCAACGTGTGACTTTCCTAGTGAAGATTAGAATAATTATCCCAGCAGGACTGCATATATTGTCATAATTTTGTTCATATCTAAGTACAGTGCTCTTTTCAATTTTATTTACGGATTAATTCAGTTTTTACAGGGAAAATATTTTTAAGGATCTTACCATAGCAAAAGGAGAGATAAAAACCAGAATACTTTGGCCTTGAACTGCTCCATATTTAAACTTGAAGTGAGAATTGAAGATCTAATTAATTTTTATCTTGTGGCCTTCTCGCAGAAGGCAGTGTAAATGCCCATAATATTTGGAAAGTTATCACTTAGTCTTAATCTGCTCATGAGTATCGTTAAATATCATTAATTCTTAATCCTGCAGGACTCCAGACTTGTCTTGTTTTACGAGTGAAATCACAAACATTAAATCCCAACAACAAAGCTGACTGTTCTTTTGATTCTCCTCTTTCAGGAAGTTAGTCATGACACAAGGAGATTTCGATTTGCTCTCCCTTCCATGGAGCACGTTCTGGGTCTCCCTCTAGGTAGGTTCCTTATGAAAAATCCAAGTGTTGCTTGCATTAATTACACTACAAGAGATTTTGTGGGGTTGTTTTTCCGTATGTTTTGAATTTGGAATACTGCTCATGTGGCTGGAGCTGTTATTGAGAGCTCTGCAAGATTATCCTCGTGCTGTGAGTAATCTACAGGCTCTGAAATGCAGTGTACGGGAGTGAACATCCACCTGGTTTGTGTACAGAGAGTAGGAACAAACACAGGTCTTCACTTGTACTTTTCCAGTCTCAGCTTTCCAGCATGTGTTATTCCTATGGGGCTGAATCCCTACAGTCCCTTTCCATGCCCTGAGGCACCACTCTCATCCACTTCTCCTCTAACACATGTGGTTTACCAGATGATCTACTCACTACTGAATTTTATGGAACTTTTGAATCACCCGGGGTAGCTGTTTCCAAAGGCCGTGCCCCGTGGTGTGGTGCCTTCCATAACAGCTTAGTGCCATTGTTTCCTCCTGCTTGTATAAAGAGCATTTAATTGTGACTTATGTTTAATAGGATTTCTGCTTTAACAAGCTGCTGCAGTGATCCTTGGCTCCTTTCTTTGTGGTTGTTGTCAGCACCTTTTCCAGGTGTCAAGTTCCCTCTTGTTTGGGGTGTTAAAAATCTCTTGATCTTTTAAAGTAGCCATGAAGGCAAAGCTCCTTTCCCTGGCTTGCCCAAAATGAACATTGAGGAGTGGTTTGCAGGGTGAGACTTGAGAAGCAGAGAGAGCTGAAAGCTGCAGAGGGTGGAAAAGCAGTGGGGAGCAGCAGAGCTGCAGTTTGGGAGGTAGATGCTGTTTGGTCCAGCACTGGCACTTGCCTTTTATCACCAAAAACACTGAAAGGTTCCTTCTGAGGGAGGGTTGTGTGTGACCCCACACAGAGGCTACCAACTTCTGTCCTGTCAGGATGGGGGGAAGCTCTAACAGTTGAGGGCATAAGGCACATTTTCTCTCTGGGAGGGGCACCTTTTCTGTCTTTGTACCAGTTCTTGTGAGATGTGCCCCAGCAGCAGCACCTCTGTCCAGGCTGACGGTCTGCAGTGGTCACCAGGGGCCGGGGGGTCTGTGCCTGCAGCCATTTCTGCCCCAGAGAAGGAACAGGAGCTCCCTGCTGCAGGTCCCTTCAGGTCTGCCCTAGCAGGATGTCTGTAGGCTTTTCTGGGAGGGTTATTGGAATATGATGTCCATGTACAGCTTCAGGTGAGTTGCCCATTCCCCAAGTCACCAGGTAGCACATCTTCCTTCACCTAACACTTTCTAATCCTTCTGAAGTAAGGAATTAACCATGCCTGAATGTCAGCTGCTTCTGGAGCTAATGTAATATGGTCATTATGATCATTTGCAAACCAGCTCCTTGTAAAATCCCCTCTGTGTTGCCATAAGAGGCAGAGGAGTTGTGCCATCTTTGAAAATGTCTTGTTCTGTTGACCTAACGGTAATAAAAAACCAAAACCCAAAACCTCTCCCTCCCCTCCCCCCCAGTTAATCTTCACGTGCGTCTCTTCAGAATGCTGGAATTTTATAGGAAAACCTTTCATAGAAGTTAATTCTTTTCTTGTTTTTTCAGAAAAAAAAAAATGTAGACATTGAGAAGAGAAACTGTTGTAGAGAGTTCAGAGGATGTGTGACAGATGGAAACGTGATTGCTACATTCACATGTTAAGCTGGAGGAATAGTAGGATTAGAAAAGTGCTTTGTGTCTAGGCAGCCTTAGCAAAGGCAGCTGGAGAGCTCCTGGAAGATGTGAGGAATCTGTGCTCAAAGCAAGAACGGCTATAAACTCAGTTTTAACTAAACTGTGGCAGTTTACAACTAATAAAGATAATGTTAATAAAGATGTGTGACCCTTATTGGACAGTTTTCCACTCCCGTGTCCCTTTTATTTGTCTGTGCAGGAGAGACAAGTCCTGTCTTTTGCAAGATCTCAGGTACAGTTCAGGCTTTGGTAAATGCAGATGCATGAAGTTATGATTGACACACAGAATTATCAGTGGAGTTGTCTGTCCTTCCGGGGAGATCTGTGCATGACTAACAACTCTGGCAAGGTGTTGCAGTGTCAGGAAAGTAAGAAAGGAATAAGTGATGCCCCAAAATAAGGTAGTTAGAGCTTTGAGGCTGTGTTTCAGTCCATGCCAACTCAGCACATCCACTGAAAGGAAAATCTTTTGAAAGAAAACTAGTTTTTGTTTTTTCTTCCCTGCGACAGGCCAGCACATCTACCTGTCTGCACGGATTGATGGAGCTCTGGTTGTCAGACCTTACACTCCAGTTTCCAGTGATGATGACAAGGGCTTTGTGGATCTCGTTGTCAAGGTGAGAATGTCTCTGTTCCCAGGCTGGGCAACTTCTGAGCCACCTTTACAGTGCCTTTATGTGAAGTTTGGCTTCTCTTCAGGAATGTGCCATTACCTACAGTCCACATAGCGTTTTGCAGGCACTTCTTTAGTGAGGGTGTCTCATGAGATGCTGCATCGTTTTTCTCTGTGTAGACCTGCAGATGTTCATACACTTTTTAATATGTGTAAGGTTAAATATACAGAATATATATATCTATGAAAATATATAATAAGATATAAGGGATTAGCCTTGCCTGAATGGCCAACTGCTTCTGAAGCTAATGGATTTTGGTCATCACGATCACTGAAAGTGGTGATCATTATCATTGCTGATCCAGGCAGTGTGAATGATTGATTTAATTGGTAAGAATGTGATTTTAAGTCTTGTGATAATGCACTTTTGTTTTGCCTCTTGGTAGCTAGACTACCTATCATTTAAAGCCATCAAGAATTTAAAATATGAGTATCTGCATTTGATTTCCTCTTAGAATTTTGCTCTTTGGAATCATAGTATTTTGGGTTTTTTCTTTATTTTTCTAGCCCCTTTTAAACTTGAATGTAAATTGTGTTGATTAGTACCAATATTTTCTGTGTTGCAGAACTACAACGGAGAAATCACCAGTCTCTGTCCAAAAATTGGGGCAGGAGTGGCATTTTGATCTTTTGTCAGTCAGACATTGCGTTTCTTTATGGAGTAATTGTGCTCTTTGCAGGAGGAGTATTTATACCTAAAAATTTGAAGGGCAAATGCTCATCTCTGAGCATTGAATCATTGTGAAATTGAATTGGTTTGTTACTGTTTTTAACAGGTCTATTTCAGAGGTGTCCATCCCAAGTTTCCTGATGGGGGGAAGATGTCTCAATACTTGGACAGCCTGAAAATAGGGGACACCATTGACTTCAGAGGACCAAGTGGCCTTCTTGTGTACAAAGGAAAAGGCAAGGCTGGTTTGGATGATAGAATTTATCCAGAGTAAACAGTACAGGAAAAATGTCTTATTCCTCTAGAAGTGCTTTTTGTTGATGCTATTCTCAAGTAAGGGATGGGTTTTTTCCTTGCTTATATGGACATAGTTTGTACACTGACAAAAACACTGGGTATTTGCACTGTCCATTGCTAATTTCCCAAGTAAAAATGAACTGTATGAGTAGGCATTACTTTTATGTCAATATAAAATACCTCACTTTAGTATAACACAGCCACAAATGTGTCACAAAAACCTTGTGGCAGTTTTGTGTGAAGCAGAACTCCGACACGTGGTTTTCCAGAGCTTTGTATGTAGCATTCATGTTATCCTGGATGAAGAGAGCTGTGAATACAACACAGCATTTTGGGGAGTTTCAGACTCTCTGTTGTGTGCGGCTGAAACAGGCAAATGGGCTCAAAAAGAGAAAAATTTTTAAAAACCCGAAAAACCCAACCATGCTGCATATTTTATGTTTCCCCTTAAAATAATCTGCACAGGGGAAATAAACTCACTGACCAGATCAGTTCCTTAGGGTAGAACTGTTTCCAGAGTCTGGGCTTGTATATATCCTTGGGGGTATGGGATGTGAGCAAATAGAAATACAGGTGGTGTGTATGTAAGTTGTGGTCAGGGATAAGTCATAACCCATGTCAGTGTCTGATATTACCACCTGTTGTCTTATAATCATCTTCCAGGATTGCTTTAATTCAGGACATCTTCACCTTTTCTGTTCCCTGGGAGGAAAGGGTGACAGGGCTGAAACATAGTCACTTTAGCAGGATGTGCTGGAAAGGGATAACAGGAGGGTTTTGTGCTTGCTTCAGTGTTTTCCATCTCTTTCTCTCTTCAGGCAAGTTTGATATTCGGCCAGAAAAGAAAGCTGAACCAGTTACCAAGACAGTGAAATACGTGGGGATGATTGCAGGGGGGACTGGTAGGTATTTGTAAGGATTCATATGTGGTTTCTGACAGCTGGTAGATGCATTTGCTCACATTTTCTCACTTGTCCCTTCTTTCACTCCCCATTCTCACATCACTGACCTGCCTCTCACTTCCAGGGATAACACCTATGCTGCAGATCATTCGAGCAATCATAAAGGACAAAGACGACCCCACCATTTGCCAGCTGCTGTTTGCTAATCAGGTAATTCTGTCCTTTTTTTCTGTTTGTAGTGTTTTACTTATCTAGCAGAACTCCTCTCAGCAAATGAAATCCTCTCTGAGGAAGCCTGGCACAGAGATACAAACCCTGAGGGAAGAAGTGAACTGAAATGTTGGAAACCTCCCATATAAAAGCACTGTAATAAATTGAGGTTTTAGCATTACTACAGAAATGTTTGCTAATGTTTGCCTTCCTGTGACTCATCGCTCTGTTTCTAATCCAGTTTATGAATGTTAAAGCCCTGCATTCCTTTGTGCAAGTTGCTGTTTTGGGCAGACTTTCAGAGCTGCCTTTCTCAGTGGAAACACGAAAGAGGTGGACATTTGTCTCCTCCAGCAATTGTAAGTCCCTGGCTTTGCAGCAGGGTTTTTCTGTGGAATCTTTCTGTCTGAGGACACCTTGGGTGAGGCTAAAATTATTTGTGGTCTCCAGCAGGTCCCTCAGTTACAGAGCTGTGATTCGGCTTGGCTCTCTTCCTTCATTTCCATCCCCTCTGTCAGTTTTTCACGTGCTTCTTTTGCACCTTGAGGTGTGGCATCCTGCATGCTGGCCAGAGAGAAGGTCTCTCATCCATGGAATCCTTGCAATAGCGATTTCTTGGATAACCCAAATGCTGGTGTGCTGCTGGGGAACACCCCTTCTTTGCCTGATGTTCTTCTGCTGTGAATCTCTCTGCTTTTTAATTTCTCCCTCTAATGAATATTTGTTTCTGTATTATGAGTCATTATTTGTGGTGAGCTTCACTTCATGCTTGTGGTTTTGGCTTCTTTAGGCTCTCCTCTATTTTTCTTCTCATATTCAGTGTGTCTTCATTTCATTTGTGCCATATCTAGGCCTGCGAGAAAAATGGAGAGAGACTCTTGGCAAAGGCCTGGAGTGACTGGACAAGGGGGAATGGCTTCACACTGACAGAGAGGAGGGTTAGATTGGATATGAGGAAAAAATTGTTCCCTGTGAGGGTGGTGAGGCCCTGGCACAGGTTGCCCAGAGAAGCTGTGGCTGCCCCATCCCTGGCAGTGTCCAAGGCCAGGCTGGATGGGGCTCTGAGCAACCTGGAATGTGAAAACACCTGGAAGGTGTCCCTGCCCCTGGCAATGGGGTGGATCAAGATGGGCTTTAAGGTCCCTTCTAACCCAGGCAGTTCTGTGATACCTGAGTTATAAACCTGAGATTTTTCTGCCCAGGAGCTTTGATCCAAGTGCCAAGGTTCCCTGTTCTGAGGAGCCCTGCCAGTGTTCTCTGCTGCTGGCTGGAGCCCTTGGATTTGGCATAAAGTGCAGTGGTATCAGGGCAGGAGGGCCAGGATTTGCTAGGAATGATTCAGAATGACTAACACAGGGCTGGAGCTGCTTTAGCAGCATGGAGAACCCACTGCAGCCCGGAGGGAGAGATTGGGGAACAGTTGCCTGTGTGTTAGCAACAGCCTGGGGAAACATCAGTCCCTGGCCTTAGAGAGTCCTTGCACCCAGGAACTGCACAAATAGAAAGCAGTTTTAAAAAAAGTGTTTTAAACAATCTGCATGGGCTCCTACTGTGCTTCTGGCTGGCACACTTTGAGTTGGCCAGAGGCAGTAGGAGTTTTTCTGGAGCACCCGCAGCTGCCAATCCAGGAATAGGCATCTTCTCTGGAGTAGCTGCAGCACATTCCTCCTTACTCCAACAGTTACAGGCTCAGTGGTGACCTCAGTGCCAAATTACTAAGCCTGCAAGGGATGGCAGCACTTTCAGTCCCTACCCTTTTCCTTCCTGCCCAGACTGCAGCTGCTCTTCGGGAAATGAGGCTTTCCTTTGGCCTTCAGTGATGCTGCATCAGGGAGGAGCAGAACTTGATACCCTCAGTAATGTTTGTTATTCCAACCAGAACTTGATACCCTTTGGTTATTTGTTCCACATCCTTTTTAAAAGCCAAGCAGTCTCCATATGGCAGTACTGATGATACTTGAGCTGGCAAAGGTGAAAAACCTGGCATTTTCCAGAATGGATGGCACAGTATGAGGGGGTAGGGAGGTATTTCTATGCAGTCATGATTCGTTTTTTGATGTAGTAGTGCTAAAAAGGGCTTTATTCTTCTGATTCCCTGATTAAGGGACAGTTCTGCTTTGTTTTATTTTTAGAGGGAAGGCATTGCATGGTCGTGATTTGGGAAATTTATGAGCCTTTTATTAGCTCTGCCACAGGCTGGGTGTGCAAGTAACTTGGGTTTGGTCTCTTCAGCCTGTAAAATGGAGTTGAAGCATCTCTTCCATCTCTCAGTGCTGTGCAGTAGCTGCTGCTCTGTGGCTCTCTGAGGGCTGCACTCACATGCAGGGTGTGATCATTGTTTTCCTTATCCTGCAGACTGAGAAGGATATCCTGTTACGTTCTGAGCTCGATGAGATCCAGGCTCAGAATCCCAGTCGCTTCAAGTGTTGGTACACCCTGGACACAGCACCTGAAAGTAAGACCTGAAATGCCACTTCATGTGAAACTCATGAGTATTAATGTGTTTTACAGGAGACATGCTATGTCATGTGTGTATTTCTGAGCTTAATGATTCATTTCTTGCTTAATGAATGTCTGAGTGCATCTGGTAGCTTCATTCCTCACACAGGGATGCAGAGAGGCTCAGGTGTAAGCAGATAAGTGTTTCCAAAGCTCACCTCAGGCCAGTGGCAGTGCAGTGTTCCTCCCATGGCTACACCTGAATATTTACCATTGTCTCCTGTGGAGGGTGACCTTTTCTCCTTCACCACAGACATAAATATCACATGTTATCCTTGTGTTTGGAGCCTGCCCTGAGGCAGCTGTAGTGCCAGAGGCACCGTGTGGCTCACAGGCACAGATCCCTGCCTGAGCTTGCTGAACAAGCTTGAGGAAGAGAAGACTAAACGGTGTCATTCCTTGTCGTGCCCACCCACATCAGAATAGATTCACACTTGTATTCAGTGGGAGTTTGGGGCAGAGAAGCAACAGCCATGTGCCTCCTCTTCCTTGTGACCAAGAATACACCTCTGGTTCGGTGAGGGAAGGGTCTTGCCCTCCCCACAGTCTGGTGCTGTTATGTCATCCTATGTAATCAGTGTTCTCCTGGAATTTCTGATCACCATTCCTTTTTTGGGGAAAATGTGACCTGATCTTAGCAGTTGGGATAAAAGTTCCTCCTCGGACCTCCTCAAGACTGTTCTGCAGACTTTAACTGTCATATGTGAAACCTGACCAAAAATGTGATAAAAAAGTGTGTCAGTCTTATGGTGCCCAAAAGCTTGGGTCAACAGCAGCAAAAGTTTGTTCTGCATCCAGGGCTGGGGATGGTTAAACCTGAATGCCAGTAAAACTGACTGTCACTCTAAGTGTTCCAAGTGGGAACAACTTCATCAGCTGGATTTCTCCTTTCTAAAGTGACTTGTGTGTTTCTTTTCCTCCTCTTAACCTTGTTCCCCTTCCCCTGCTTTCATTTTTTTTAACAGACTGGGATTACAGCCAAGGATTTGTGAACCAAGAGATGATCAGAGACCACCTGCCCCCACCTCAGAACGATGTTCTGATCCTCATGTGTGGACCTCCTCCAATGATCCAGTATGCTTGCATTCCCAACCTGGACAAACTGGGCTATGCCAAGGATATGAGGTTCTCCTTCTAAACACGACTGGTCATTCAGGGATCTTGTGTAGAAGGGAAGAAAAAAAAACATTTAACAGTGAACAGGACAAAGTTACAGATGTGGCTGATGCACAGTGCTGGGAAAATACATTTACATTAAAAATGCTTCATATTTTCAGACTCTCTGGCAAGTAAGACACGTAACTGTGCTAATCCTGTGTGTGGAGAGGTGGTGATGCCTCGTGCTCTGTGTTGTGTGCTCCATGTCCAGGGAGGACAGTGCAGCTGCTCAGGGTGGCACACACTCACTTATGCTTTTTCTTAGTGCTGTAATCAAGTGGCAGTAATATCCTACTTCCTAACACTGTGCATACCCAGGATTTTATTCAGTATGAACTATGAAAATAATGACAAGTGTTGGATTATTCATCTTGCTTATGCCAAATTGTAATCCTTACAGAGCTCTGAGGGCCAGGAGTGTTTGCCTTGTATCCATAACCTTTGCAGCATCAGTTCAAGGATGCTTGTTGAGCTGAAGGATGCCAGTTAACCGTTTATGACTGAAGTTGTTGCAGCTGCCTGGTTAATCAAAACAGATAGGTAGGCAGCGATAAAAAATGGTTTTCCTTTGTATTTTGGAATAGCCTCTCTTAAGTGCAAACACTTTTCCAGCTGGTCACAGTTCTCATCCCTGGGCAGTGAAAAAAACTACAGCAGGTGTGTCTGGGTACTGTTCCACAAGTACCTGGAATTTTTTGCTTGATAATGTGTGGAATACTGAAAAAAATTCTTAATTTTGTATTTACTCCTAAGTACCAGGCGATGGCATAGGAGTACAAAAGCAGTTGTTCTGCATATCCTGTGCAGTGAAAAAAAAATGCTGGGTGAAAACGATCAGATTTTCTTGTTAATATTTTCCCAGAGATGGATTTGGCGTGAAGGGAGCCCGGGTTTCATTGCCGGGGGTTTTGGCAGGCAGCCCCACTCTGCGTGCAGTAACACCCCATTGCCTCCATCTCGATCAGGCAAAGCTCCCCAGGGTTTGCTCGGTAAGGATGCTTGGGAACAGCCTTAAATCACCAAACTGACAGCAAATTCAAGTGTCTCACTGAGTCTAAAACTGTTTCCTAGAAGCTGTTTACTACAGCTTCAGTTTTTATTTTTTAATATCCTTTTTTTACAGCAGCCTTTTACCTAGTTTTTAGGACACAGCAGGCATCTTGCATGCCCAACTGCCTGCTTCTGACCAGCAGAGATGCTGCTGAGGTTAGAGGAGACTTGCAAGGGGTCTGGGAGACTAAAAACCTTGTTCTGGTGATGACAGCAGAGTGACTGAAGGGATGTTTAGTCATGTATGAAGTAGTGTGGGTGCTAAGGTAGCTACAAGTGTCAATGTACAATAGCAATTTTTAAAGATTGGGTAGGAATTCGAGGTCATAGCTCACTGTGTTTTCTTTTGTGCCCATACAACAGGTGGGTACTGTGTATTTAACAGGTTCATTTTCCAGCAAGAACTAAAAGGCAAAGATACTACAGTTAATTTAAGGAACCTCAACTAGATAAT
Organism: Daphoenositta chrysoptera; assembly: GCA_013397915.1. NCBI lineage: Eukaryota > Metazoa > Chordata > Aves > Passeriformes > Daphoenositta > Daphoenositta chrysoptera. The sequence continues at coordinate 35,181 of VZRO01002626.1, forward strand.
ACTGTTACTAATTTTATTGATTTGATGTTTGCCTCAAGTCTTGAATTTTTGATGTGTGCTTCTGAAACTTGTTCTTTAATATTATGCTCTAAAGTTGAAATACTACTCAATTTTTCAGGTTTTAGTCCCTTTTTTGGAAAGTAAAAAGCAGAAATATGAGAGATGTGATCTTGCTGCTGGTCTGTATCACTGTGGGATATGCATAGATTTTATTCTTTATTGTATTTGCCAAGGTCATTCCCATCTTTTTTTATCCTGAATAAAGTTTTGGAAAGCTGAGTTTCATGAGAACTGGTTCATATTTTGATTATTCTTTACTTGGAATTTCCCTTGGCACCAAAATCAGTGGGTAAACCCAACATGTCCTTGAAGTGCTGTAAGATCCCAGATATCCAATCCCCAGTTCCCTCAGGATTTGTTCATTGAAGCTTTTCAGGGTTAATTTAGCAAACTTAAGGTTTTGGTGATTTCATTATCAAAACAACAAGAAATCTGTGAAAGAGAAACTTAACTAAAGCTGGCTAAAAGTGGTCCCTGCTGATGATTAATTAAAACAACTTACTGAAAAGGAGGTAGGATAATAAAGTAATTCCTGGTTTTCCAACACTAAAAATGCAGTACCAGAGGGTTCTGTTATCCCAAGGATTTTAGGGGATATTTGGCAAAAATTTATGGTGACCCAGGTTGGACTAAGTTTTTAACACTCCCTGAATTTAGGGGATTGGGGATTCCAGCGTGCACTGCACAGGTTTTTCCAGGGAAATCCCTTGATCCACAAATCCATGTGAGTTCAAAGCAAAAACCCCTGAGAGTTGAAGTCAACATGATGTTTCTTGAGAATTTTTAAGTATTTGGTGTGTCCTAAATGTTAGCTTTGAATTAATGCAACTTTTCGAGGATTGTGTGTTTGGAGTTGCTGTTTTAGGGATGGATTTGGATTTGTGGGCACCAAGCGCTCCTTGTGTCAATTTTAGGTCTGATTTGGTGGGAATTGTCGGAGAAAAGAGAAGGGAATTGAAATGCACAGATCCAGTTCTTGGAGAAATTATAAGGATGGGAGACAAGAGGGTGTGGAACTGCTGGGAGCTCCTGGAGTGAGGGAAAGGATCCAAGGATTGGAAGCAAAAGCTGTGGAACAAAGCCTGAAAAGGGGGCGGGGAAAAGAGGAAAAGAATCCCTGCTCCAAGAATCCAGCAGGGGCCAGGAGAGGATCATTTTCCATCCACCATTTCTTGGTGAAATCCTAACAATGAAGGTCAAAGGAAATGATTAATTTGTTATTAGGTTTGGAATAAAAGGTGCTATTACAGAGGGGAACATTCACCTGTTAAAATTCTGGGTAAAAGAAAAGAGGGAGGAAGCAGCTGGGGAATGAACAGGTGGATTTTTGGTGGATACAGGGAAAGATGTGGGAAGGGGCTCTTAGGTAAAATACACCTCATGGATATCACTAGGAAAAGCCCACACTGCCCATTTTCCCAAGCTCTGACATTCCACAGGTGTAACCAGTGGTTAGCACATCCATTTCTACATTTCTTGGATGCCCAGTGCTTTGATGAGAGGAGATTACTTTGGAAATTAACAAATCCAGGGATGTGATTCCTGATAGTAAAGCCCTGGAGGCACAGGTTTTGATATTCTTCCAGCACCCAAACCCAACAGAGGGAATCCTGGAGGAGGTGGAAAATGCTGTCACTCCATTGGTAGAATTCCTGGGGAATGGAAAGCAGCAGAAGCAGCAAGAACAGAGCTGGAGGCAGACTCCAGATGGGTAAGGCAGACACCAAATCCTTTGGAATTAGAACTGGGCAGGGGTGAGAAGAATTAATTGCTAAATTTGTACCCCATGGATTCCTGAGCAGGATCCCAGCAGGGAAGACTGCAGGGATACTCCACAAGAAGATCCAGACTGGGGACTCTTCCCAGATGCAGTGAGCCTTGGAATTGCCTGAAGGGAAGAAAGAGGGATCCTTTCAGCACAAGGATCAGCTGTCACAGTGGAGATGTTAGACAATTCCTCAGGAGTGTTCAGTTCCCACCCAAGTCAATCTCCTGCCTTGCGAAGCTCAGAAATCTGGGAAGACCCCAACTAAAGCTGGCCAAAAGTGGTCCCTGCTGACGATTAATTAAAACAACTCATTAAAAAGGAGGTAGGATTGATTAAATACTCACAAACCCATCTTGCCAAGATCAGAGTTCTCTGCCCACCAAGGACACAGCAACCAGCAGGGACATTTCTCCCACTCTCCAGCAGAGACCTCCTCCCTCCACATCCAGGGAACTCAGGGAACACCAGCTTAGTCCTGGGCTGGGTACAAGAGAGGGACAAGGAATATTTTTAAAGTCCTTCCAACCTCAACGGTGTCCAGACCTGGGAGAAAGCACTTCCCACACCACTCTTGGAATTTTCTTCCCTGTCCCCTCCAGCTTTGGAAGGTTTCTGTGGGAGCCTGAATTACTGGTGCAGTTCAGAAGCTGCACATGCCTAAAGCATTCCCTTGGGAACATGAAGCTTCCCTCATGCATTTCATTTTTTTATCCCAAATATTCTCCCTAATTATCCACAATCTATAAAGAAAAAATTCCCCCACTTTTCCACCACTGATTCCCTCATTTTTACTTCAAAATATTTATTTAATACCATGGAGTTTTTCTCAAGATTTACCCCTACAACTTTCCCTACATGCCCACTACTCATCACCTCACTTTTCCCTCAAAGTGCTAATTCTCTACCGTGGATATTTTGTCAGGTTTTGCCTCCAAAATTTTCCCTACCTGTCCACCACTGAGTTCCTTATTTTTCCCCCAAAGTACCCATTCTGTCCCCTCCAGATACATGCACAGTTCCAGTCCCTTGGGTCTTGTCACTGGTCACCAGAGAGAAAAGAGCAGTGTCTGCCCCTCCACTTCCCTTGTGCTTTATATACATTTGATTTGCTAGGTCTTTAAGAATTTTAAGAATACTTTTTTTTTAATCTGCAAATGCAGTTCCAGTATTGGATGCTGTTTTCATTATCATTGAAGAGGTGATAAATCCCTTAACAAACAAAAAGGTAGGTGAGCTTAGTGTTGTTTCAGCAAGACACAATCAGCTTCTAAAGATTTGCTCTGAAGAGCTCTGGGCTGCCTGCACTTCATTCTCCATGGAATTTGTGTTCCAGCGCCTCTGGTGTTCAGGATGCCCATCTGCTGTGGACAGCACTGGACACGGGCTGACTCCTAAGAAAATTGTTGCAGGAAGAGCTGCTTCTCCTCTTCTGGGCTCCTGGGCTCCTGTTCATTTGCAGATTGCTGTTTGACTTGTGGGTTGCTGCTTCTGGGGCTGGAGGAGCCAGCAAGGAGCTGCTTCTTATCTTGTGTCTCTCTGTTACTCGTGACCACTTGGGTCTTTACGACAGTGCCCCTTTAGGAACCCCCAGCTTTACAACTTTCTCAATCACAACAGTTTTCAGGCCTGTCTTGCTTGTGGTTTATTACAGTGATTTACTGCCTGCTCTTAGATTGTCTTTCAAAAAACCAAAACAATGTATTTAGTCTGTTGTGGTAATCTTTATTTATTTTGTATCCAAGTTCTGTAAGGAATGTGAAGTTTCCAGTATAAAGACACGTGCTGTGTATCTCAGAAATCAAAGGTCATTACTGCAGGATTTTTACAGTTGCTTTGGTAAAGAGCCATGGGAAACACTCCCATGTTGTGGGAGCTTGCAGATAAACAGAAAGATCAAATGGAATGAAACTCCAGATGCAGCTGCAACAAAAATACTTTTTCACAGAAAAAAACCGTGTATGGGGTGGCACAAGATCAGGACAACTACTTACATAAATAATCCAAAATATAATTCTATCCCGTGCTGCAAGCAAGATGCTTGTATGAGTGTGTGGCATGTTGCTTCCTCAGCTCCTTTGGGATAAAGCAAAAGGGGATGGATTGTTTGCTCTCTCTCTCTCTCCATCTTGCTGCATTTAAACCAAATATTTACTCATTCTGGTAAACTTTCTCATCATGGGCACTTTTCTGATGTTTCAGATTTGGTGATAAGTATTGGTAACTTTTAAAATGCAGAAGAGGATTCCTGACAGCGGCTGGAGGGGAAGATATTTCCAAGGGGATTCTTTTCCTGCTTAGTCTATTACACAACTGCTGTGGCTGCCCCATTCCTGGAAGTGTCCAAGGCCAGGCTGGATGGGGCTCTGAGCAACCTGGGACAGTGGAAGGTGTCCCTGCCCATGGCAGGGGATTGGAACTGGATGGACTTTAAGGTCCTGTCCAAGGCAAGCCATTCTGTGATTCTCAGAGGGAGTAAATCTTTAAAAATTCAGAGTTCAGGCATTACAGTCTCATGGCAGGGTGCTTTTCATAGGATAGAACTTCTGACCTGTTCCAGTAGTCCTAAACCATTCATTAGATGTCTCTGGGGTGGCACTTAGGCACGTGGTAGACTTGGCAGAGTTAGGTTTTCAGTTGGACTCAGTGATCTTGAAGGTCTTTTCTAACCTAAATGATTCTATAATTCTAAGAAATAGCTGTAAGAGTAGATTACAGATGTGGGTGTGGGATGGCCAGATTCTTTTTCCCCCCTTCATAGATAATTTCATTTGGTCACTGGTGGGCCAAGGATTTTATGGCACCATTATCTGTAATTCTGTGAAATGCCCAGTTTAACCTTGTGTACACCAATGAATGATTACACACTTCCTTGTCATTAAACAACCTGGGAAACATATTCCAACTCTTCGCATCCAAATGGAGGATGAGCTTTTGTTTCTTCTGAAAGCTGAGTTTCACTGAGAATGCAGACTAGAATTTACAGGATTTTTACTATTGTCCCAATTGGATTTTACCATAGTAATTGATTTATACTAACAAAAATTGAGTCCAGACTTGACCCCCATGCAGTCAGTGAGAATCTTTGCCTTCAGCATGGGCAAGATCAATCTTAAGAATAATTGCAAGGTAGCTGTTAAAACTGAAGTTCAAGTTAGAAAAATGGGCTGGGTGTAAATCCTCTCTGCAGACAGGCTGTATTGTTTCCCTTGTTCTTCCTCTGCAGCCATCATTGCACAGATTTATGGGCATTTAGATCTATAAGTCAATATATATTTAATTCACACAGGCTGCAGAGGAGATCATTGTAACAGAACTTGCTTTGTCACTTGTAGGCACAGTAATGCATCTCTTAATAATCCAGACTTTCTAAATGTTGAGCTTCTTAGGAACTAAGAGATTAAAGTCTTGTACACCTGTTAATAATGAAGAAGCAAAAAAAAAAAAAAAACCAAAAAAACCCCGCAGCAATCCTCACACACTGCACTCATGGTTAGTGCCACAGGTAATGGCCCAGAGAACAAGTCAGATTCAAAACCAGCATTTGGACAAGAAGTTTGTGTCAAAACAATTAAATCAGTTCACATTTCACATGGTTTATTTCATAAACCTGGAAATGGTATACGCAGTATTTTTTATAAACAAGTGCTTACAAGTTACCTGCTGTGAATGGAAAGATGTTGTTATTTTTTTTAATGATGGAGCATTTCCTTGCAGAGGGGTCCCTGCTTTCCTGATGCCATTAATGATGTGATAATGCTGTGCAGCACTGTCTTGAGAAAGCCCAGGGTGGGTTCACACCAGGCTGTTTGTGTCTGGCACAGTACAGCACCATCAGCACACCAGTGAATCCCAGAAATAATCCAGTCACAGGAACAAAGCCCACCAGACCAACCTAAGTGACTTTTCTTCCACCACCTACCTCCAGATCCAGCGTGGGATTCTCCACACAGCACTCTCAGGATGGTGTAAACATTACCTGAAAGCTTAATCTGGCAGATATTTTAATGTAAGTAGCTTTTATTCTGGACTAGCTCTGTTTAGAATTATCCCCCTGTTTAAATAAATATTTGCACTTGGAGTGTACAAGGTAGAATTAAACTTGCCAATTGAATTGCTGCTTTAGTTGGTGGTTAAGTGGAAACTTGTGGCAGCACAGTAATTCTGCACTGAAAGTAAAAAAAGAGACAAAATAAGAAAAACAGGTGGAGCCACAGGCAAAAAAAGTTAATATTATTTTAGCAAATGTTTACAGCATCTTAACTATATTGAGTTATTTGTAAAATTGTAGTTAAAACTTACATAGAAGCGATCTGCACCTCAATTTCAAACCTACTTTGATTTTTAATGCCACAATCTTAGCTGAAATATTTCTCCAAGAAACACACAGGATCAACATTAGGAAAATGTTAGTAACATTTTCTTAAGAATGTGTAAACACTAACAAACTGCTGAGTTCTTTCTGCATCAGAGACAGCACTTGGGAGTTCAAGGGCCTTTTGCTGAAATTCCAGGACAAATATTAATGGTGAGCTGAGCAGAGCTTCTCCTACGGAAATAGGAAACTTGGCTGAAGAGCAAAGCCAGGATAAACATGTGGATTCAGCCATCGTTTAGCTTAAGCAAAGCCACACAGAAATAGCTGCAAACTTCAGTGAGCACATGTGACTCCCCTTCTGTAAACTTGGGATACCACTTCCAGATTTTTAACTTTTCCTATTGGTTATCATTGTTACAGCCACTCTTATGATTGCTGTGCATTTTTACCGATGAATTTACTTTTCCAAAGCCCACAGACTGAAACGAAAACTTCTAGTCTTGCCTGTTGAAAGTGTGACAATGTGTAGGAATAAGGGAGAGATTCCTGGGGCCAGAAGGAGACTGAGGAAGGGAGCATACTCCTGTTCACGAGGAGGAATGAGGCTCTCCACAGAATGAGGACTGATCACTAGCTGCTGAAGCTGGTGGTTTTTTCCAAATAGATGAGATCTTTATGTACATTGAATTGTGAGAATTCAGACTAATGGTCGGTTAGGATTTGAGTCGCCCAGCTGGGATTGCTCCGCGCATTCCTCAAGCCTCTCTGTGGGAAAGAAGTGAGTTTAGTACTCTCCCTTGGCTTGTGTTTTCAGTGTTTAATGGAGGGAGGTGCTGCCTCTGGCTGCAATTCCAGGACAAGTAAGGGCCTGACCCTCTCACACTTGAGAAATATCCGCTCTCCAATCACTTGCACTATTATAATATATAATATATAATATATAAGATATAAGATATAAGATATA